>CM038121.1:22780015-23157213 GCA_001642375.2 Mentha longifolia
TGGAATTGTGGGGTGATGAGTATTAGCAGCTTCTGTTTTGGTGTTATTACATTACCTATATTACCTATGATAGTATATTAAATCACTAGAGGAGATATTAAGAAATAAAATTAAAAACAATAAATTAAGATCGGAATCTCTGAGGAGGTGGGGTCATTAACGGTCACGAAATGGGAATATTAATTTAAAAGTGCTGTCAAACAATCAAATTTCAAAAAGCTATATAGTAGTAGTATACTAGTAGTAATAATCAAATTAATTAAAATGAGGAAAATAATATTGCAGATCCCCAATTAAATTTTAAAATTGTGGAGGGAGATAGCGAAGGCACATGCCACACACACACACACATACAGTCACAAATATATAAATATACAGAACTAAAGCCAAGCCAAGAAAGAGAGCGTCTTCATTTCGTCATCCTTCCTATTCCCAACACCAACAAGCAGAGAGGAGAGAGAGAGAGAAGGAGTCTGGTCTCTGGTCGCCTTGGGAGTGAGTGTGAATAATAGTAATAAACTGTTTGATTAGCAGAAGGGAAGGGTTAGATTATAGAGAATTGGTATTGAAATCAAATTCTGCAGCCTTTCTTTCTTTCGTCATTTTCCACCCCCAGAATTAATATTGTCACAGTTGGAAGCAGCATGGGCAAAGAGTGGCTCCATTGGGTCGGCGGCGGCGGCGGAAGAAGGCGGAGGACCTCCGCCGGAATCAAGCCAGACGAGAGAGCCGCCGCCGGCTGCATGTGTGCCGTTTTTCAGCTCTTCGATTTGCACCACCACCTCCCCCTCAATCACCACCAACATTCCCTCCCCCCTTTCCTTCAAGATGAAGACACCTCCACCACATCCAAAGGTCTCCTCTCTCTTCTCTCTCTCTCTCTCTCTCTCTAGAATTCCTCTAATCTCTTTCTTCCTCCATGCAGGCGTAGAGGCACCAAGAAACAGTCTGGAGATGGAAGAAAACTTAAATTTCCCAGTAAGCATATATAAATTAATCATGAATTCATTTCAAATACTCAGAATTAATATTAATAATAATGCTGAATTGTTTTCAAATGCTCTGAATTAATATTAATAATAATGATGAATTCATTTCAGATACTCATAATGAATATTAATAATAATAATGATGAATTGATTTGCAGGCTGGCATCCAAATCAAAACCAGAGCAACAAAATCAAGAACAGAGGATTTTCCCGGCACGGATTCCCCAGGAACAAAAACCCCAAATCTCGTAGCAAGGTTAATGGGCCTCGATTTACTCCCAGAATCCAACTCTCCCTCTTTCTCATGCCCCAATTCCAAACCCACATCAAAATCCCATCTCAAACACACCAAAAACACAAACAGAAACAGTAAAAATCCAATCTTTTACGACGACGACATCGCCGTCGGCGCGCGCTCCCTACCGGCGACGCCGAGGGTCTCGTCGGCGAGAAAGTCCGACGTGGAGTACCACCACCACCGCCTCTCCCTGCAGATAAACAAGGAGAACACGACCACCGAAGAATTCAAAGAGAACAGAAGCCCAGGTCAGTACGCGAAGCAGATTCTGAAGCAAGTTAAAGAAAGCGTGATGAGTCGGAGAGTCGGCCACGACATCACCAACACAACCAGAGACGAAATCCGAAGAGATCAAACCCTTCTCCTCAAACCCCCCAAAAAGAAAACTCCCAAGCCGGAAAATACAGCCGCTCCGACCAAAGTAAGGATCTTGGACACCAACAAAACTCCGACGAAGCAAGCCGCCATTAATGAACAGCAGAAGGAGAAGGAGATCAGCAGAAATGGGAAGAAATTGGGCTGCGATCGAGGAGGATTAAGGAAGAAGAAAGAAGATGCATTTGTCCGATCGCCGGCGGCCGAGAAGAAGCCCAAGAAAGCGAATGAGCTTCTTCTTCTTCATTCAAGTGGGCCCACTATTCTGCCGGTCAAGAAAGACCCTTCTCCTCCTGCTACTAAATTACCTCAAAAACAGGTATACTTCATTATTCAAGAAAGACTCCTTTTTTATTTTATTTTTTACACTTTTTTCTGCCTTCCATGCTAATATTTCCTTTTCTTGAATACTTTTATTTCCTAAAGTTTATGTCTTTTGAGAAATTACAATTCATCTACTCATTTTCTTGCCCCAATACATGCTAAATAATCAAAAAAAATGATGCTTTCTAGTCAAAAAAGATGAATACCAGTCATGCTTGTTATTTCCTTTCCTTTTTTTTTTTTTTTTTTTTCTTTTTTATTAATTACAATCGTAAAATTTAATTAATTGTAGTGATTTTAGTTTGAGTTTTAGTTTCTAGTAGTAATAGTAGGAAAAAATTAATTTTAATTTTTGCAGGCACAGGTATCAGATGCTCATTCATCGAAAAGGAACACACAGTTATCTAGTAATTCGAGCCGGTCGTACAAGCAGCTGCCCCTCGATAAAATATTCGCCGTCGCCGTACCAGACACCACTAACGGTTGCGCCACCACCACCGCCTCCGCCGCGGCGGAGTACAGATGCTACGTCCAGAAAATCTTGAAACGCGCCGGCATTATCGATAAATTGACCCCATTGACCCTAGGAAAATGGCACACCCCTTCTCACCCTCTCGACCCCTCCATCTTCTACTACCTCGAGCTCTTCCACCCCGCCTCCGCCCCCTCCGCCGCCGTCCTCAGCCGCCGGTGCAACCGGAAGCTGATTTTCCAGCTGGTGGATGAGATTCTGGCTGGCGTTTTGCGACCCCACTTGGATTTCAAGCCTTACATATCTCCGGCCGCCGGAAATGGCGAAACTTTGGCTTTGATCGATGATCTGTGCGAGAAAATCGAGAGTTTTCCGGCGGCGGACTGTCGGGTTCTTGAAGATATCGATTTCTTGATAGAGAAAGATCTGAGCAAGGCGGCGGTGAATGGGTATTTCGAGGAGGAAGGGGAGAGGCTGGTGCGTGAGATCGAAGGTGAGATTGTGGAGCGGTTAGTGAGCGAGACGGTGGCGGCGGCGGTGGCGGACGGAGTCCGTACGGAGAGACAGAGGAGGTGGAAGTCACGTGGAGGGGAGGTGTCACGTGACGAGATGCAATGAAATGGAGAATCATCCACGTGGACATGATGTCCACGAGACTGTATAAAGTGGAAAAGGGTGTGGATTTAGAATAAGTACTTCCAATTTTCGTTTAATCCTATGTTTTTTTTTGTTTGAAAGTTTTTTTTTTAATTATTATTCCGTATTAACTTTTCTTTTCTTTTCTCAGAGAGATTGTACAAGATTCCCTTACAATAATATTATATATATTAATCTCATTTCAGAACGATCTGACTCGATCATGCAATCTCAATTATATACTACTCCATCCGGCTCAAGATTCGTGAGATCTTTCTTTTTCACATTTTCGGCACGCATTTCTATGCTTCTTGTTGATGAGTTTTAAAATGAATTTTTTAGGTATTTTTCTTTTTACGGGATACTATGACACTCGTTGTATCCCGTAAAAAGAAAAACACCTCAAAAATTCATTTTAAAACTCATCAACGAGAAGCGTAGAAATGCGTGCCGAAAATGCCAAAAAGAAAAGTCTCACGAATATTGAATCGGAGGGAGTAGTTTAGTATTTTTGATATACCTTTTATTATAATGAAAAGTGAGTTATGATTATGAATGGTTAATTCAAATATGTTTGATTTGACAGAGGAGTGAGACGCCGAATTCATCGTATAGATGGGACACACTTGGGTCAGCCGGAGGCACCGTGCGGCTGGGCTAAAACAATGACACTTTTATTCATATAGATTGACACTTTTCTGTATAAAAATTGGCACTTTTAAAAATTATCATTTTATTCGTAAAATAATTATGTTAAAAATTGGCACTTTTATTCATATAGATTGACACTTTTCTGTATAAAGATTGACACTTTGGGCCCGGTCGCACGGTGCCTCCGGCTGACACAAGTTTTTGTCCGTATAGATATGTTTATGTGATAAATCAATAGACAATATTTCTTTTTATAGAATAAATGGACATATACGGAGTATTTGTTTTGTCTTTCTATTTTCTTCATAGAATGAATGATGAAAATTAAATTGCGATTGGAAATATAAGTATTAATTATGATTGTAAGATTCAACTGATTCAGATTATATATTGCATTATCATGTTGCATCTCATATTGCATTATTAAATGTTCGTCATGCATTAAAAATATTTTCAAAATCAACATTTTTGTTTATAAAATTCTTTAATGATTGCTGATTTTTTTTTTAATACATGACGATCATTTAACGGTGCAATAAAAAATATGTATAAAATATTAAAACACAATAGAAAATCCGAATCAAATTCGATTATCGCTTAGAAGAGTATAAAAACATATGATGTACATCATACACAAGAGTGATACTACTATAATTTATCATTTACATATGAACGATTCAAAATGAATTCTTGTTTCCATTCAAGCATATAAATGCAAGAGAAAACACCAAAAACCAAAAGTATTCTATGAGTTTTAAGAATTTTTTTTTGCAAAAACTCGAATGCAGTCCCAATATTATCCAAATGCCTTTAACAATAACTTTTCTTAAAAAGTGGACACAAAATGAAGAATCATGAGCTTATGATTCTCAATTTATGGAAAGATGAGCTACCACCAATAAAAAGTTAAATAGTATAGCCTCAATAAAATCCTCTTGTAGAAAGGATAGAAAGTTGATTTCTCTCCATAAATTAAAACCCATTTATAAATTTTGCTTTTTTTCCCACTTTGTTCGTATCTACTTGTCCAGCAACGCAACCTATGTTCATGTGGAGTCCCTTTTTACGTACATGAGAAAAGTGTCATGAAATTTAATAAAATTGTATTAATCGTAATTTTAATTTTGTTTATAATTTACATTTGTTATTTGAATTTGTGCAAGAGTATAGAGAGGAGGGAAACTCTTCACCAAATTTGAAATTGGGGATAAGCCCAACCAGACACAGGAACAGTGAATTCAGAATTATATATTAAATAATTATTTTAGATGTAATTTTGTGTATATAATATAAATAATATAAATAATAAAAATTGCAAACGGAAACCTGCAGTGCAGTTGGGCTAACTGCATACTAATATACTGAGAGTTTCTACCGGTAGGTGTCAGTGCAGATAGGGAAGAAACAAAACATGGAGAATATATTTAATAAGCATATCATCATTTCTTTTAGGAATTAGGAACACCAACAATGGCCCATCATCATCTTCCTCTCACTATGTTTTATTTTTTACCAATTAAAATTTAATATATAAATTATCTCTGTCTTTCATTTCAAAAAGTGGGCCATAGTGAAATAATAAATTTTCAATTTTTTTAAAACTAATTCTATCAAATAATAATACATAGATGGTGTATTATTGAAACTTACAAAGGAGTGAATGTGACTGACACCAACCATGTCGAAAGGGGTAGCTATCATTCCTCTCTGTTTAAGTAATTAACTGAGATTCAGTCTTCCTCATCCCTTCCCTATTTACTCACTTTTATTACAGTAGTAGTAATGTTTTCTTGAATCACCAATTTTACCATATCATAAATAAAGTCAAAAGTCAAATAAAGAGGAGGTGAAATGAGATGCACATGCAGGGTTATATGCGGTGAAATCAATTTGAATTTCTGGGCACATGGGTTATTAATATTATAAGAAATTAACAATAAAATGGATACAACATTAATGAGGGAAAGAGATCCAAGAAAGAGGGCTTATTATCTCACCTCCTTCCCATTTCAATGATGCATCATCCCTTTTAATAAATGGCTCCATTTCTGTGAAAATATAGTACGGAGTATTTTTTTATGAAAGAGAGTAGGTGAATTAAATGACACAAATTTGAATGCTAAACTACCTGTCAGTCTCAGAGTGTTTTTGCAGATAGAAATATGGAAGCTTCATAATCACAAATATGAAAATCATTTACACAAAAAAAAAAAAAAAAAAAAAAACAAATATTTCAATTTATTGAAATATGGACAAGTTTTTCATGTTAGATGAATAAATAATACTCCAGTACATGATTGGAAGAAATTCAATTACTGAGATTTGGTTAAAGATGATGACCTGTTAAATTATGTCATGGTAAGTGACTGGAACTTTTCAAAAAAAAAAAAAGTAAAGATGAAATGACCCATAATTTGGTAGGATAATAATATATTGAGTCTCAACCTCTACCATCCACATCAAAACCAGCCCCAGTCCAACCAGGTGCTCTGCCCTTAGGTACTGCTCCTATGCCCCTTACTCTTCCTTGATTCAAACTTCGTTTCTTCCCTACTCCCTCGACGTTGCTTGAAGGCTGTTGACATGTCGGCCCACTTATTGTGGATTTCTCTGCATTTACTTCAGCAGATATAGTTGATGGTCCCGACGTACTAGAAGCAGGGGTAGAAATTTCATCTGTACTACCATGAGGCAGTCTTTGATTTACCTCCTGAAAATTGTAATTAGCCAAAGATTGTCACAATTACTCAACTAATGCCTTGTTCGAGTTGCTAAAGTGTGTGGGTGATTTTTATAATTCTATCCGACAAAATGAGTGAAGCATCAAATATCAACAAATGTGATATGTATGAACAAATGGAACAAACAAATAACTGTGTCTGCAGTTCACATTTCAAGATCAGAAAATGTGACATCGGATAGGGTAGGACGGTTGAAAGGTACGTCCTATTTGTTCTACTAGCAGGTACTTCACTTCTAGAGTATATGAACATGAGGGAGAGAACAAAAGCACTAAGATTAGACAACCTAAGTGTAGGAGAATACTCCAAGACGAAGGTACACATGAAGCTTACAGTGGGAAGATTAGTATTGGACGATCTGCTTGGATTGAGAGACTCCATACGGCGCTTCAGTTCCTCCAGTCTTGCAAGCTGACTGTTGCTACTTTCTTGAACCTTCAAAAGCATAAAATTTAAAGATAAATATAACTCCATGAATAAATAAAAAGGAGCTGTTTTCATAAAAGATCAAATTACCAGATTATTTATATCGTCACAGAGCTTCTGTTTGATTGCTTCCTCATCCTGCACAGCTTTTGCTGCTGCTTCCCAGGCCTAGTGATAAGCAGCATATTTATCAGAGAGTAGACAGACAAGTAGAAGCGGTCCATCTAAGATACAGAAAAAACACATGAATGTCGGAGAAGAATTAGATCTAAAACATGAACTCAAATTTCTTTAGATCAAGTAGATTCGAAAAATGGCCCACTAAGCATAATACAATTTTCAAAGTTTTTCATCCCCTTGCCCAAGCATAGGCTGAGAAAAAGTGAAAAAATTCAATACAAAATCACTGATTACTGCAGTTCCAGAAAAGGCTCATTAGGATTAAAAAGGTTCAGCGTGTTGAATAGGAAACAAATGATGAGAATAAAAAAACGAGCTATGCAGACTACTTTTAGGAGCTTGAATGAATTTCCATCAGAAAATTTGGAAATATATAATATGTATACCGTGAAAATGTGTATACTTTCATAACATTTCCAGTTGTGTCTCTAACAGCTGATAATAGAAGGAAAAGAAAGAAAATCAGATTTTTTATTTTACTTAATATTCCTAAGACACCTTCTACAAACAAAATCCTAAGATACAAGCTAGGTAACTGATGAGTAACGTAAGCAGAATATTTTGTGGCAATCAAATGATCTTTCACTGCACATTGAACTTCATTCTCCTCAATGGGAAACAAAGACTAAAAGAAAAGTATGTTTAGTTCTAATCAGGTAAAAGTAGATACATCAAACAGGTAGAAAGAATCCTTTATGTTCCTTACGGTAATTTAAAGAGTAAATCAATAAATATATGATGTTTGCATCACAAACCTCGTAGTATTCATAAATTGCATATATAAACAAGATTGATTCTTTCATGGAAAGAAGCAAACCTTTTTAGCTTGTTCTTCTTTCACCTTAGCCAAACGAATTCTCTCTGTTGCCATTTCTACTTTTTTCCGGAGGTGTTCGAGTGCTGATAAAGTAAGATAAGAATGGCATTACACTCTCTAGATCATCCGAAGTTATTCTTAGTAATTGCTGTCAAGAAACATACCAGCTTTTTTTGGACCTGCCGTAAGCTTCATTTCCATTGAGAGGTTTGCAAGTTCTCGTTCAACATCACGAATCTTAGAATAATTTTCTTCAATGTACCTGAGTGGACATATGATTCATCATACATTATTCACTAAACTGAGATAGGAGATACTACATTATGAATCTGTCCGATTGTGAAAAGAACATACATATCAGTAAATCCTAATATCCCCATTCCCCAATCATACACAAATGGAAAAACGATTTAAATGGCAACTCAATTACAACCAAGAAATCAAGCTTCTTCCAATAATTTTTTTTCTGTGAATCATTATTGCAAGAAAAATTAGTATACAATGAATTCGTTATGCATATGGCAATCTAATCAACTCTTGCAATCCAATTAAACTTGGCTTGGGCCGTCGGCCATCAGGAACCTTTTCATCACCGGTCAAAGATTTTCCTACACATCACCTTTTCACAGTCGTCAAAGATTTTTCTCAGAGAAACTTCAAAATTATGAATACATCTGAACATTACACCCCATGGATGCATACTTAACAACTCCATTATCGATTTAAGCCCATATACAGCATGATCAACATGAACATCTCGATAAGTTATAGAAACAATATTACATTACACAGAAAGTACTTCCGCTAATAACATAGCAATGTCAAAATATATCATAAGAAACTCTTGGACTAAATTAAAAAAATAAATGAAAAATCGTGACGCTGGCCAAGGATGATTTTATCAACAGATTGCTCACTGATCTAAACTTAAATCAAACATAGAGGAATTATTCAAAGGATGCGAGGTAAGCAAACGTACTTCCTCAACTGAAGCTGCTCTTCCTCAATTATCTGAAACCAAAAAAGAAAAAAAGAAAAAAAAGAAATCAAAACAGTAGTTCGAGTTCGAGATTTGAGGTGCGAGTGAGATGTAAACCAAAATTCCGGCACTCAACCTTCTCTGTGTAAGCTATGATAGGAGATTCTCGGGCCATGCCATCCGGCCCGATCTCGGAAAGCAAGATTGGGCCCGCATTGTGGTTCGGGCTCGGGTTCTGATTCGCCGCCATATCTAACAAATCTCAGCAATCTAACACCGGAGTTCCTCTCGAAATTGAGCCTAAAACTCCAAATATAACACACAAAAAAGAAAATCGTATTGTTACTGGTGAAGCAATGCTGAATTAGCGCCTAATTATTCAGAAATGAATAAATCAGCGCGAAAATGGCGACGGAGATCTTGCCGGTACAAGCCCCAAGCACCGGAGTACAATCTGTTAAACCACGCACGACTTTTGAGTGAAAATAAGGTTTTCTCCAATTAATATATAATTAAATTTTGGCCCCAATTTCCTTATAAATTACATTGACGTATAAATTAAAGTATTAGCTTCCTTCAATTACATTCTTCTGTTTTGTCCGTTTATTATTATTATTATTATTATTATTATTATTATTATTATTATTATTATTATTATTATTATTATTATTATTATTATTATTATTATTATTATTATTATTTACATAATTTAAAATCAAATTACTTATAGCTTTACACATTCAAATGCAAGAACTGTAAAATCTCAGAAAGGGAGGTAGAGTGTACAAATGTTAGATTTTCTTTTTTAAATAGAAAAAAAGAATTAGAGAGAGTGCTCTATATTTTCATAACAAACTCTTTGTACGCAAAACTTTGGAAAACTTGTCTCTTCTTTTAATGCACTGCACTTTGCTGCCAAGCTACACCACAAATTGTCAACAATTCCTCGTAAAAATGACATGAAAAATCGTAGTGTCACGGCTCACGATCTTTAGACAGTTGATTTTTTAGCCGATCTTACAACTTTGCAAGGACTTCAAAAATTCATTTTAAAATTTATCATTACAATACTCAAAAACCAGCTAAAAGGTCAACTGTGTTTAAAAATTATGGACCGAAATAGTATTAAAAAATCGATATTCCTTTTGAAAAAAAAAAACATAAAAAACAATGTAGGTCATTAATTTTCCTTGTTGATGTGTTTAATATTCAAGGCAAGTTTTGTGTATTTCATTGAATGTAATCAATTGATGGATTAAAATAGGGATAATAGCACTTTATGGCCTAAACTTTTAATAATTTTTGATTTATGACCTCAATTTTTACTTTTTCTAAAAATGTCCTAAACTTTCAATATATTTTTTATTTATGACCACAACTTAATTTTTTCAAAAAATGTACCGAACTTTCAAATTATTTTTTTTAAATGGCCCATCTTTTTTTTTCCGACAGACCAGAAACTTACTTGACTCGTTGGATAAATGAAGTGGATTTTTTTTGCCCACATCAACTTAAAACAATCATTAAAAAAAATTCACAAACTTAATTCTCTTATTAAATCTAAACTAAAAAAAAAATTATGCTCCTCCCTCTTTCTCTCTACAGCTCATATCTTACGAGTGTAGAATCTTACGAGTATTGTGGTGATATTACGAGTGTAGATAAAAAGAGGGAGGAGCATAATCTTCTTTTTTATTATTATTTAATAAGAGAATTAAGTTTGTGATTTTTTTTTATGAGTGTTTAAGTTGACGTTGACGAAAAAAATCCACTTCATTTATCCAAGGAGTCAAGTAAGCTTCTGGGCTGTCGGAAAAAAGGTAGACCATTTTTTAAAAAAATATGTTAAAAGTTCGTGACATTTTTTGAAAAAACTAAAATTGTGGTCATAAACCAAAATTATATTGAAACAGGACATTTAAGAAAAAAAATAGAAGTTGAGATCATAAATCAAAAATTGTTGAAAGTTTGGTCCATAAAGTACTATTAACCCATTAAAATATACTGATGCTAGTAAATATAAATGTCCTTGCAAAAAATACTACTGTAGTAATTTTATACCTTAACATTTCATTTCACTATCCATTATCTGACTGACTTTATTTTAGTAACATAAATTATATACTAAATAATTATTTTTACCAAACATACAACCAAATCAGAATAACAGATCATGCAATGACATGTACTACAACATAAGATCAAACTTTAGTTATTTCCATTTCATCAGTCACTATAATACATCAATTGCAAAGATGAAAGTAAAACAAAACAAATACGAAGTAATATCTTTAACACAAATCTCAAACGAATGAATACAAACTTACATCTTCCCATATAACTAGACTTTTCAAAAAGTGTGTATTCTAACTTCACCTGGTTGGTGTGGTGTCTACATGCAACAAAAACTCCTCAGATAAAATCACTCTTGAGAAAGAGTTACTTTACATTTTCTGCTTCTTCTTGTTTCCTCTTCTCATGCAGAGACTCCCTTCATGATTTCTTGAATTTCGTCTTTCGTAGGCAAAGCAGGAATCGCGCCACTCTTTGTCACGGTCAGCGCACCACATGCATTTGCAAATAAGAGAGCGTGTCTCAGCCGCTTCTCGTCCTGTCACTAACTCGTGTTAGAATCTCGTTAAATCACCTCTTACATATATTCTGCTATTTTGGCTTAGGTTTTATTTCCCAAGAATGGACGAGAATGTTAAGAGGGATGTTTACTTTTTGCAGATTGGAAAAGGAAATGCAAACTGTCAAACGCAGGACGATTATTGCGAGATAGTATCTATATTCAGGTAAGGATTGTTTCGAGATAGCAAGGGGTAGCTGTTACCTTCAAAACATTCAAATCTGCAGCTAAACAATACAGTATTGCACCAGTAAATGCATCGCCAGCACCAGTGGTGTCAACAGCTTTGACTTTAACGCCAGCAACTCTTCCCTTGAATTGCTGTGAAGGAATTTGCTTAATATCAATGAGATCGCAATTGAATAGGAGATGATATATAACACGGTTATTTTTACTTTATATGCATCTGCATCGGCAGACAGCCATGACATGTTTCTTTATTATAGGATAGACAAGGGTAGATGGGGAAACGGGAAAGCAATCCAGCATGAAAACCATAGTAGTCGCAATCAGTTAATACTGTGACTTAATTTGATTTCACATACATACCTTGGTGTAGTATCTACAGCCAGCCTTTCCTTCAGTAATGAGCAAAAGACTTAGATTAGGATGAAAAAGCTTCTTCATCACCACATTATCATCATCTGGATTATCACCATTTGTCAGGAACGAGATTTCATCCTCGCTTATCTGTGAAATTATAAGAACATATTAAGAATTTATGTTATGGTGGAGACATATAGCCTCTCATAGTTTCTAAAGATTTACCTTGATGATATCCGCTTGATCCCAAATGGCCATTATACCCTTTCGTGCAGCATCTTCAGAGGGCCACAAGGCCATTCTCAGATTTGGGTCATAAGAGAGTAAACTACCAGATTTCTTGGCAAAGCGCATGGCTGCAAGGTGAGTTGATCTACATGGTTCGTCGATCAAACTGATTGACCCATAGTGAAAAATCGATGCCTGCATCAAATATTGGTACCTCGGTGAACCACACAGATAATCACTGTAAATCACGTTGAGCACTGAAAAAAAAAAAAAATCAAACCTTCTTAATAAGATTCAGATCAAGTTCTGACTCTTGGAGAAGCATGTCAGCACTCGGATGGCGGAAGAACATGAACTCACGCTCACCATCGGCTCTGAGTGTGACGAATGCCAGAGCAGTTCTTGCGTAAGGGTCGAATCGAACACCAGAATTATCAACATTGTGTTTTTTCAACATGTCAGCTAGCATTTGACCGAAATCATCACTGCCTACCTAAGAATATACTACTGATTCTCAGAAATCTATTCAATCTGAAGTTTTGATAAGAAAAGTAGTGTAACATGATGAATAAGATCCAGCATGTAGAACTTTGAGGAGTAAAGCAAGAAAAGGAACTCAAACAGAATATTAAAAATGGGAAGAAGCAGAAAGTGTGAAATGCATAACAGGGTTGAAAACAATAGGAGGATGATCAAATCGGAGAAATAAGATAATATGTGAATGAGAGGATAGACATGCGATAAATTGAGGTAACAATTTGAACTCAATCCTTCTGTGAGCTTACTTTCCACTAAGTGAAAGCAATACATATTTCAATTGCTACTTTATTTCAACATGCAAGTAGTTGAAGGTAAATTCTAATGTTAAAACACATAGTCAAATCCCATTCACTGATAACCGCTCAAGATTTATAACAAGTAAAAGACTAACAAGGCAAGCAATCTCATCATCTGCAAAATGCTTTCAAGATTTGGTCGATTTTTCATATCTAGCTAAAGATAAAAGGCAGAAAAAGAGAAAAGAGATTTTAACAAAACATAAAAGACGAAGGGGCAGAATGGAAAAAGGCACCTTTCCAATAAAAGCAGAAGAACCTCCTAATTTTGCTACGCAAACAGCCACATTTGCAGGAGCACCTCCTGGAGCCTTGTGAAAGGCAGGAGCTTCAGCAAGTGAAACTCCACTAACTGTGGGCACAAAATCTATCAACATCTCTCCAAAGCAAACAACGAGAGGTGTTTTCTGAGCTGGACCTTCATTTTCGTTTATAGAAAGTCTACTAATATCACCTATAAAAAAATCGAACTAATCAGAAGGATTCTGAGTAAGAGGAAACTGTATAGTTACAGCAGACAATTAAATAATATACAGACGAAAACAAGATTGCATACAGATGATGACAATTACTCTCTGATCCACATTTCTTCGATTAATTTTCTGAATTCTAGGAAAAGTTTAAAAGTTTATTCAAAAACTGGCCAACTGCAATGTTGTCCTGCCTTTCAAGAATCTACTGAAGGCGAAAGACAGTGAACATGGCCGCAATAGGCTCATTCCCATTCAAATTATTTACAAGATACCATTAATGGAGTTCAGAATCTCATTTATCGAAAACGTATCCAAGAATTAAAGATTAAGAAAAGATTTCAGCTAAACCATACTAGTTTCTGATAGCTATGTAGCAAACATGAGAAGTTTATACAAAAGGCTAATCAAGTAAGAATATGAATGCATATTCCATAAAAGGTAAAGATAAAACAAAAAACACTACATGCTAAAATGCCCAAATTCGAAATTGCACCATAAACACAATCCAAGAAAGTTGATATATTAGTCAAGATTCAAGAAAGGGAAACTAATTCGACTTGAAACCTCATTTTTCAAGAAATCTTGAAGAATGAAGACTGAAACAACAGTCTCGTGATAGTACGAACTTAGAACAGTCGCTACAATAACTAAATCCGATCTTTAATCAAATCCCATCTCATCATTCATCAACTGCTACACAATTTTCCTCTACAACCCAAATCACCACAACAAAATTCAGATGAATCGTGCATGGTAAAAGCAATGAAAGAACAAGAACCTGAAATAGGATTTTCGGCCATGTCCGCGCGGCTATCACAATCGGAGAAAAAAGTGAACTTTGAGCGTATCGTCAGACTTCAAGAGAGAGAGAGAGAGAGAGAGAGAGAGAGAGAGAGAGAGAGAGGTTGGTGGTGTCTTGGTGGGTGGCGCAATTAAAAGCGAAGAAGGGTGAGAAAGAGAAAGAGTTCTGCTTCTCGATTCATTGAAAGTTGGCAATGGCAATGGCAATGGCAATGGCAATGGCAATGGAGAAAATAAGCAAAGAGTTAGTACGGAAATTTAATTTAATTTTTAATTCATAGCAAAGTTTTGTCGTGTGGAAAGGGCAAACTTAGATCCATATATATAGATTCATTCACTCTCTCTCTTCTTTCTTGGGCGTGAATCATGATCTCCTTTTTTCATTTTTTATTTTTATTTTTTCATTTATTAGTCATTTTTATTACTCCATAGTCCATACTTTTCCGTTCAATTTTTTTTTATATTACTACTCCATCCGTCCCAATCTACTTGGCATGTATACTATATTGAGTCGTCCTATTCCAATTGACTTGTTTCCTAATATATAAAGAATTAGTCATCAAAATGAACCACTAATAATCTCATCATCCACTCACCTCTAGCACTTATCCCAATATAATTTATATCCTAAAAATTTAAATGATCATAACTTGCTCGTTTGTTTTCCGATTTTTATGATTTTTATACCAAATTAAAAGTCTTGATACGATCTTTCATTTAAGATTAGACATCAATATGTTTTTATGCATCTATGATGGTCTAGTTTTAAAATAATGAAATTTGTATTAAAATATTAATCATTACACTTTATCTCTACACACACTATCCTAAAATCTCGTGCCGAAAAGAAACAGGACAAGTGGTTTGGGACGGATGGAGTAAAATTTTAGCAAGGCGATATGCAACCTAATTTCCATGGAAAATTATACCTCGCGTGCAACATGAGCTTTTTGTTTTGACTTTTGAGTAAAAACATAGTGGATTATTGAGGTTATATATATTTTTTTAAATAAACGATATATTCTTATCTCACGAGAAATACACCTAACTTATTAATGAAACATATGTGCTAATACTTTCATCCCACTTAATTGTCTCATTTCCTTTTTTGACTTTTCTCGACACGCGTTTCTATCGAAACCTAGTACGGGTTCTAAAATATAATTTTGAAGTATTATTTCTTTTATGGGATATTATGAGTGTTATAATATCCCGTAAAAGAAACAATATTTCAAAATTATATTTTAAAACCCATACTAGATTTCGGTGAAAACGCGTATCGAAAAAAGTCAAAAAAGAAAATGGGACAATTAGGTAGGATGGATGTAGTACTACATTATTGTGACGACGACGACACTTGAATTCATTAAAGTTTCCCACCCACCCCTGTAATGAAACATACGTCTATTAAATTACTACTCTCTCTGTTTTTTCCAAAGTGGCTCGATTGCCATTTTGGGCTGTTTTTTTTAAAGTGGTCTGTTTCTATAATTGACCCAACAACCCCACATGCTATATGTTTAAGCCCACTAAACTCTCACTTATGTAAACCCTAATCTAATTGTAATTTTCCGCCTCTTTTCACTCACTTAGGATTTTCCGCTCCAAACTCTCTCTTCTTCTTCCCTCGCTTTCTGAATCTGCCTCTCTCCATTTCAGTCTCGCCGTGCCGTCTCCCCCTCCCGACGCAGCTTTCCCTTCCACCCACCGCAGATATGAGTTGTTCTCCCCCCCCCATTATCTTCTCCTGACTCTGAAACACCCAATTCCCTCCCTTTCACAAACCCTAGTGAAGAGAAAATTGTTCCAGAGACCGCCTTCGAACACGATGAAGATCCTATCGAAGGATATGTGAGTGAATCGGAGGTCTCTGAGCCCGACGACTTCCTTACTAGGAAACAGAGGTTGTCCAGCTCTGAAACTTTTGACGCGGGTGTGAAGAAGGCCAAAGCTGCGCAGGATATCGGAGATGGCGGGCACCGGAAGTGGACTGAAAGCACGTTGGAGATTCTGAAGATTTATTTTCCCAAATTGTGGGAATGGGTGAGATCTGACTTTTTCTCCTGATTTACTTTTCTGCTGATTTACTTATAATGAAGGAAAGTGTATGCTGCTGTGGGATTTTGGATTTCTATTGCTGAAATGATGAAAATATGCTCACAAATTAGCCAATTTTGTGCATTAATGAGTCTATTGATGAAATGTGATGCCTGATCAGTGTGCTCACTTTAAGTTTCTGCCCATTTGCATCAATTTTTGGTACAAGTGTGTTTGTGGACTGATATGGTTGTTGAGGATTGGGTTTTTAGTTGCTCTCTGTGGTGTTTACTTATCTAATGGTTGATTAAATGACCAAATGATGAATTTTCTTGATATAGTGTTTAATCATTAAATCTGATGGCATAAATTGAATAAGCCAAATGATGAATAAACATAAGAAAAATTACATTTCTTTGAAACCTGCCTACTAGGCACAAAAATTTACATAACATTCAGACTCCTTAGCCACAAAAAATGGTGTTTGAAACCTACATTCTAAAGCTTCTGCCATCTAGATACAAAAACCAGGCAGCCTTGATAAACTAAAATCAGAATTAGGAAACTATCAAATGAAATTCTAGATACAGCCATGTAGATACAAAAAAGGCTGAAGATGAAATTCTAATCAGAATTGAAACCTAATCTCCACATGATCAGTTCAATGTCCTTCACATCTCCCTCTTCAATCAAATGTTTGATGCATGCTATCACCAGATCAGTGTCAACTTTCAAGTTTATAGGCAGTTTGTTTTGCCTTATCAGTGCCCCTTTCTTCATGTGGGGGGTTTTGTATCTGTTCTGCCCCTTCACCTTCATGATCTCCACCATGCACCCTTGTAGACTTAGGAAGACATTGTTTAATGTCTGAGCAGAAAGTTTCTGAAAGCTTTCAAGCACTGCCTGAATTAATTCATCTGTAGAATTGCATGCATACTCATTTTGAATGCCCTGAATAGCCCTAAAGAAACGTAGATCATTCACATTACAATCCGGAGAGTTGGGAGGCTACTAAATTAGATGGATATTGAATCCATCTGATGATGCAGCTGCTCTAAACTTTGGATCATCATCCCTCAGATGAGGTTTTGTATTATCTTGCTGAATAAAAATGGTTTTGGGAGCATGTGGTGGCCACTTTGTCTTAATGGCTGGAATGATCTGTGATTATTAACTTCATAACTTAAAATCTCCTAAATAATAAGGCTAAAATTGAACAAAGTGCTTAACAATAATTGCAAACTGAAAAGTGAATGTGCAGTAGCTCTAATACACTGATTCTGTGTACCTAGTTCACTAGACAATCTCTGATCACTTCCTTTGTGATTGATTCTATGGGTTTAGTTTCAAGTGTTCCCTTAGGCCTCTTTTTGCTATCTCGAATGGCTGCAACCTTCTTTGCAAATGGAAACATTTCAATTTTTCCATCAAAGAGGACATCACCATTCCTAGCAAAAAGAGGTCTAGAGACAGCACACATGAACATCATTTTGGGAATAAATCCCTTGTTTTTACAAGGTCTATGAGGTTCAACCTCATGAGGGGCAAGATACATTCTGTGGCTTTTTTTCCAGATAAAAAACTATTTTTCATCAATATGAATGATGTTATCCATAGCTCTAAACTTTATAGTGTTGGTGATTTTATCAAATCTGATTGCATCTAAAGAAAACCTAATCCTTAACAACTTGTTAGGAGCTGTTAGATCAGGCTTTAAGGCAGAAGTGTGAGATTTGATCAGCCCTAAGGAAATCCATTTGAACACAGTAGATGCACTTTCCTTACATGTAACATGTTGCAACTATTTTTCTAATTGAACCTCTTTCCAAGATTGGTATTCCAGCAATGAATTGTTGTGGGCAGTGGTGCTTTAACTGCCTTTTAGGGTGAAATTTTTTGGATTCCATCTTGACCACCTCTCCCTTTTGTATTTGCAGCCTTGCACACCCCCAAAGCCTGGTGATAGTTCTTCTTGATATCTGAAACTTCACCACTGCAACAACAACTTGTCCATATTTTGGCTTTCCTCCTTTGCTGCATTGAAGAAGGAATTGGAAAATGGTTGTTCTTTGATTGGTGGACAGGTTGTTCTTCACCATTTTGAGTTCTCTTGCAGCTATGTAGCACAGCAGTTGGCTGCTTTCTTTTGCCTGCTCTTGCTTCTTTTGAATTTTGAATTTTGAATTTCTGAATGTAAACAATGGAGAATGATCTCTTTTATTTATAGGTGATGTTTGAAGAATAGTAGTGGTGGGAAGTTTAAACTTTTGGTAAAGTGGAAACTTTTTGTAATGGAGGGAACTTTGAATGTTTAGAACTTTTCAATTCAATTTCAAGATTCACTTTTATTTTAAGTGTGCCACTCATTTCAGTTTTTTTTTCTTTGCTTTTTATTTTGTGTTTTTATGTTGTGTTTATATTTTGTGTATTTATTTCAGTTTTCTATTTTGATTTTTAAAAACAGGGGATAATAATTAAAAACTGAGATTAAGATATAGTGGATATTTATTTAAATTAAAAAAAAATAAACTAAATAATTTAAAATAAATAAATTGAAAAATAAATAAATTTGGTGGGAAATTGAATCACATTCAATTAATAAGATTATTAATACACTAATGATTCTATGGTGGGGACCTTTAACTTTTAATCCTCATTTCCTTAAAATTTGTGCAAAAAGTAATCGAGTCACTTCGGAAAAAACGGAGGGAGTACATTATTGTGACGACGACTACACTCGAATTCATTAAAGTTTTACCCCCCCCGGGTAATTATATGAATGTACGGAGTATCATCATTGCTAAAAATAAAATCTAGAATTAATTGACAAACCTAACATTTTGTGGGTTTGCTTGCTGTCTTCTCTCTCTCTTTTTTTAATTTTTATTTTTAATCATGAGACATATTTTGCCTGCCCCTAAAATTGTGAACATTATTGTATACAAGGTTCGTGAATCATGATTATTCATTTTGGAAATAGTAACTTTTTTTAGTTCGTGTTTACCATTTTACCGTCTTTTGTTTTTTTTTTTCCTTATTGAACTATTCAAAGCCTAATTAATATCTTAACTTGTTGGGATATTATGTTAATGGGAAACTTGGATTAAGTTAATAAACAATTTATTTTAATTTGATTCCAAAACCCTAAAAGTAGAATATTTTCCTTATTATTTTTGATGAATCTGGATAAGTTATACTTAGCAAGCTTGCATGTTAGGAAGCTTTTATTTTAGTCTAGAAGCGCTAAAGATGAAACAGTTAGAGTTCGCGAAGCGTTAGGAAACTAAGCAGCTCCAGCAGTGAAAGCGTCAACAGTAAAGTTTGACGAAGCGTCACTAAAATGCTTCGGATAAAGATGCTTAGAACAAGCTTCCGTTCAGTTGAAGCGAAGCGCTCTCAAGTCAGCTCAACCAAAGCATCTCTGATATGAAGCTATACTTGAAGTGTCCATATTGTCAGTATGATACGTTGACTTACCAACCCTCCAGTTTGAATTTTAAACTCTGACGTGCGCCGCAGTTGCAGTCCACGTGTAATCACGTTATTGCTCAACGGAGCGGTTTGGTAGAAAAGTCACGATAAGGTGCAGACCGCCATACCCTGATTCAACCACCATGCAGTGACTTTCCCAGTACTGTAGGCGATGATAAAGCACCTGACAAATAGCAACTTTCCCATAATTCACGGGAAAGTAAGGAACACGCGCCACTTCTCTCCAACGGGAAGTAGGGTTCTTATTGCTATAAATAGAAGGAGTTGCACACACTAAAACTAACGCACATACAAACAATTCAAGCATATTGCTGGCAAATAACTTAAGCAAATTATCCTTTAGTGTGTCCTCAAGAAATATTTTTCTTGAGTATTGCAACTACTCTCTTTCTAAGTTCAACCGCATATATCCATAACCTAGCTTCGAGAATCCTTATCCCTTTACTTGTGATCTTCATTGTAAATGATTCTCATTTACGAAAACCCAAAAACCCCAAAATCAAGTCTATTGTGTTAGATTGAGTTGTAAGGTTGTAAAGTTTTTATAGAAAAGATTTGTTGTTGTAAGGCTTCTCGAGAGCCCGTGAAATCTCTGAGGATTCAAGTGCAAGTTAGTTACTAGCCTTGAATCACTTCCCCTTGGAAGTATAAAACAAGGGATACCGAGTGAAGGTATTCAACCCGTTGTGGATAGAGTGGACGTAGGAGAGGTGCTGCGAACCACTATAAATTGTTTGTGTCTCTTTACTTTAAGTTATTTATCGCTTTGATTTGCATACACGCACGCTTTAAATATCAAGTTGGTTTTAATTGCAAGAAATGCTTTAAAGTCTCACCACATTCCGCACATCTTTCACACGAGCGAGAAGCTTCGAAAGCCTCACTAGCATTCGAAGTGTCTACTCGGTCAAAAGGACGAAAAACGAAAGAGAAGTTAAACACTTCTCAACACACGTATTCACCCCCCTCTACGTGTGTTAGTCACTTTCAGGACCAACAAGTGGTATCAGAGCGAGGGGTTCTAACTGACCTCTGTATCTGAATACTGGTAGCGCGAAAGCGTTATAGTAGGTCTACCTGAACCGATCTTTCTAAAAATTAAACCTCACTCATTGCATATTGCCTTTTACTAATTTCTTCTCAAGTTATGTCTTCCTCAGCACAGCTTCCTCAGTTCTCAATTGAGGGCTACACCATGTGGAGCTTCCGTGTGGAGTCGCATCTCGCTTCACTTCATGACCACATGCATGAAGTGTTAGAGAAATGACCCATCGTTATTATGAAATGTGCCACGAGAAATGGAGAAAAGGAGAGAGCCGTAGACCAAGATAACAACACAGTTGACGAGGATGAAAGCGCTTCCACTGATGTCTATATCATGAAGCCAAGAGATGAGTATACGGTCAACGATTTCAAAGTTGATAATTTAGATCCTGTGGCGCTCAAAGTAATCCAGTTAACCATCTCCGATGCCTATCTCCCAAGAATAATGAAATGCAAATCGGCGAAGGAGATGTGGGAAGCTCTTGCCCTAATCTCTCAGGGCACAGAGAAAATCAAGGAAAATAAACTTTATGTACTGATACAGGAGTTTGACGCTCTCACAATGAGAAACAATGAGAGCATGGAGTCTTTCGAGACTTGAGTTCTGAGAATCACCACAACTGTGGCTTCCCTTAGGATAGATCTCACTTCCAAAGAGATCAATCGAAAGGTGGTTCGAGCTCTATCTGGAAAATGGCAGACGATGAAGGAGCTTTTCCTCTCACAAAAGGAACTGGGAGACATGTCTCCAGAAATGATGTTCTCCGAGCTAAAAGCGATCGAATTTGACCTAGTCAAGAAAGCTACTCGTGAGGATGAGGTGGAGCTTCCAGTGAAATCAAAGAGTCTTGACTTTCAAAGCCGATGAGGAGACCACCACCATCGAAGCCGACATTTCCAACAGCGATGTTGCAGAAATGTCGAGAGAAGAACTGGAGGATTACACTCTCTTTCTGGTTAGAGGGTATAACAACTCCAATGCTCGAGCGGCCAAGTACAAAAGATTCTACAAATCTCAAGGTCAAGGCTCGTGCTTCACTCCATGTGATGGAAAGAGGGATGACAAAGCTCTAGCCATCCCTAGAGACAAATCCAACGTCGAGTGTTTCGAGTGCCACAAGATGGGTCACTATCAAAGTGAATGTCTGAAGCTCTCGATCAAGGAGAAAGACGATGTTAAAGCTCATCGTGAAGACAGCCATCGCGCTCTCGTAGCCGATGCTCCCATTGAATCCAAAAAGCCCATCGACCATGATGAAGATCAATTTATTGATGATGAATATGATTATGGCTGCATGGCTATAGAAGCTGAAATGGATGAGGTAAAAATTTCTGAACCTAATAGTCTTCCATTATCACTAGGTAGTGAATGTGGTGACGGTGAGGATGAGGCTTTCAGCTTGGAAGGTGATCTCTTTGACTACTATTTAGAGTTGCTAAAAAGTCACGAATCCTTGCAGGAAGTTCTCGTTCGGTTCAGAAAAGAGAACGACAGATTAGCCAATACACTTGAGTCCAAGGAAAAGGACCTATTCGAGTTGACGGCTAAGTTCGATGATCTTCTTGAACACCACCTGTAGTGGGCAAAATTTGTCAGCCTAAATTATTTAACTGGCCCAACGAGATCAATTAGACCAAACGTAATGGCCCAGTACCCAACTTTGGGTCACAGGGTGTCCGGCCCAAGCGAACTAATTCATCTACACGCATGACCGGGTCAAGCCACCTTCTCCTGCTATTAGGGTTGGAGAGCGAGTCAACAGAAGAAATCTCTTCCACGAGAATCGGAACAGACGAGCAAGGTGGTGCAACGGATAAGAACGAACTGTTTAAACCCTAAGGGGTTAAACCGTCCTATATATACAACTCATCACGTTCATCAGCACCATCCCATCTCTCACGTATTCACTCGCACTCTTCACTAATGCTCTCTCGCTCTCCATCCTCTCAACATGCTCATACTCCCTGAAGCAGAGGTCTCTGATCGTTCGAACTAGCAGGACTAGCAAGAACGGCCATCTCTTCCGCCTCAGTCGTCTCAATCATCTCAGTCGGATCAACCGGATCGACCGGCTTATTCGACCATTTTGCATTATCTTTCTCAACTCTCATTCATTTTAATCAAGTTTATTTACTTTTTCGCATCATTCTATTGCCCTACTAACTTGAGCGCCGGAGGCCTTTCATCGGACACCCCCACCGGTGCTTTTGAAGGGCTCTTACATTTGTTGCTTGTGTTGACAGGTTGCTAGTGCCCAACCCGTTCAATCAATCCAACCTGTTCAGCCGGACGAGTCGGACCTAACTTGAATTTACCCTCTACACTACCAACGTACCATATCCACTTCTAAGGAATGCAAAGCCACTATCGATCGTCTTAATAGTGCTTCTGTAGCTATTGAAATGATTAAAAGTTTTTTTAAACCCTCAAAAAGTTTGAAAGGAATTGGCTTTGGTTCTACCCTCACAGCTTCATCCGATGCTAGTACCAAAGCGTCATTGAAAAGTCCCAAAGTTGATCAACACGCTACTAGCAAAGGAAAAGAGTTCACCGGGTTTGTGGCTGAAACTTCAAGGCAAGCTTTCAAAGCGCCTTCAAAGGTTCAACCCGACGCTTTGAGAAAGTCAAAAACTAGAAAGCCTAAACGTTGTAAACGCAATTCAAAGCGTGTCCAGTCTGCGACAAGCCCGAAACGTCAACAAGAGCATAAAACTGACTTGAATAACTTCACATCTCATGGAGGAACTTAAGTACGCTTTATCCCTGACGCTTCACATAAATTTCATGATCAAAGTCTCATCGATCATTTTACACAAGGTGAAAGGGTTCCTTCACGCTCCAAGAAGAAGGAACCGTAAGCGCTTTCACTATTACACACACGATTACACTCAGGGCTTTCACATTAAATAAAGCCCTATTTATTTTATTCAGGATCTCGAGATGGGGATCACTTCCTCAGTGAATCCAACTCGAGTTTCCAAGTCCACTAACATTAAGGAACCCAATGCAAATTGGGTCCCTAAAAATTATTGATCTTATAGATCAAGGAGGCGAACTCGAAAAGTGCGACCCAGAGGAAGGAAAAAACTATTTAGTACCTAGATAGCGGATGTTCACATCACATGATGGGTGAACGATCTTTCCTCGATGAGTTCGTTGAGAAGCTAGGTCCAGAAGTAATTTTCGATGATGATGTGAAAAGCATCACCATCGGATACGGTACAAAAACTTGCCGGGCGTACAAAAGTTACAACGTAAATGAAGATTACAACGAACAAAAAATAATAACTAAAAGCCGAGTCGAGGAAAGCCCTCTTTCCGCAAGACGAGATACGCCCCGGTAGTGCTCTCGGTTTTGGCGTATCGTCCCCAAAGATAAAACGACTTTCGTCTCGTGAGTAGCAGCACCGCAAAACTCAAGAGCTCCGGCGAACTGGATATAGGTGAAAACTGAGCTCGAACAATGAACAAAGGAGATATATGCAGCAAGATGCGATTTTATGTCTTATGCTTCTCTTTCAAATGCCTACAATCCCCTCTATTTATAAGCTGCTCACTATATAGGGGAATTTAATGCATTAAATACATTAATCAGCCATAAAGGCTATTTGAGGTAGTGGTGGAGTCGAAAGGTGAAAAACTGACTGTTCAGTTGAAGAGTCACCTGACTGTTCAGCTGAAGAGTCACCTTCCAGAACCTCTTCCGGATGCAGCTGAGCTAGGCAGTCATCCGAGGTGCCGAAGCCGAAGTGGCATAGGCCGAAGCCGAAGTGGCACAGGCCTGGCATAAGCCGAAGCCGAAGTGGCACAGGCCGAAGCCGAAGTGACTAAGCCGAGGCCGAAGTCAAAGACCGAGGCCGAAGCCAAAGTCCGAGGCCGAAGCCGGGACCGAGGCCGACATCTAAGATCGAGGACCAATGCCGAAGCCGAAGTCGAAGACCAAGACCGAGGCCGAGGCCGAAGTCGCAGACCTAGGCCGAAGCCGAAGTCAAAGACTAAGACCCGAGGCCGAAGCCGACCTCATCCACAACCACTTAACTTACACTTCTTTCAAGAAAGAAGTAACTCTTCACCAACCTTTTAACATTTATATCTCACTCACCGGAAATCAGTTTTGAGCATATAAATACACCACGTTTATCTACTCCGCGAGTAGAACAATAATTTATTAATTATTATTTATTTGGTCAAAACACCAAATTTCCAACACATTTAGCATTGAAAATATGAGACTCCCTAACGTCTCATATGTCCAAGGCCTCAAGCATAATTTACTTTCTATTTCCCAATTATGTGATAACGGGTTTGTGGTAGAGTTTATCTCTAACCAATGTGGTGTCAAGAACAAAGAGTCTATGCAAGTTGTTCTTACAGGTATTCGAAAGCAAAACGTGTACATAGCCAACTGGAGCAGCTGCAAAGTCAGAGCATGTCTAGTTGCTAGAAGCACCTCAGAAGTCGGGTGGTTATGGCATAGTCCCCTAAATCACTTAAACTTCAAAACGATGAACAAGATTTCCAGGAAAAATCTTGTACGAGGCATCCCTAATGAGGTATTCAATAAGGACATTGTGTGCCAAGCTTGTCAAGAGGGCAAGCAAATCAAGAAGTCCTTTCAAAGCGTCGAAGGTCATGGCTCATCCCGAATTCTAGAGCTCCTTCACATGGACCTCTTCGGTCCTATCACACATGTCACCTTAAGTGGAAGAAATTACGCTCTTGTAGTTGTGGATGACTATTCACGCTACACTTGAGTACTAATTCTGCTTAAGAAGAAAGACACGCTTCGGGAGCTCCCAAAACTCCTAAAGCAACTGACGGTGCAAAAAGGAGAGATTGTGATAAAGATACGCTCTGACAGAGGAACATAATTTCTCAATCAATTCATCAAAGCGTATTGCACAGAGAATGGGATTCTACATTAGACTTCAGCAGCTCGAACTCCGCAACAAAACGGCATTGTAGAACGCCGGAACAGAACCATCAAAGAGGCTGCACGTTCAATGCTTGCGGATGCCCAACTGCCAAAGAAGTTCTGGGGAGAAGCGACTTTCACCGCTTGCTACACCCAGAATCGCACTCTAATCAACACACGCCACAACAAAACCCCACATGAATTGTGAAAAGGGATAACTCCTACTCTCTCTCATTTACATATTTTTGGTTGCAAGTGTTTCATTCACAACAATGGTAAAACTCAATTAAGAGCGTTCGATAGCAAAGTTGATACGGGAATATTTCTTGGATATTCCCCGACAAGCAAAACTTATCGCGTTTACAATTGTCAGACTCTTGTTGTGGAAGAAACACCCCATGTTATTTTTGTTTTGACTTTTGAGTAAAAACATAGTGGATTATTGTGGTTATATATATATTTTTTATATAATCAATATATTATTATCTCACGAAAAATACTACATTATTGTGACGACGACTACACTCAAATTCATTAAAGTTTCCCACCCACCCCCTGTAATGAAACATATGTGTATTAAATTACTACATTATTGTGACGACGACTACACTCAAATTCATTAAAGTTTTAACCCCCCCTTATTATATGAATGTACGGAGTATCATCATTGCTAAAAATAAAACCTAGAATTAATTGACAAACCTAACATTTTGTGGGTTTGTTTGCTGTCTTCTCTCTCTTTTTTTAATTTTTATTTTTAATCATGAGACATATTTTGCCTGCCCCTAAAATTGTGAACATTATTGTATACAAGGTTCATGAATCATGATTATCCATTTTGGAAATAGTAACTTTTTTTAGTTCGTGTTTACCATTTTCATAAGGTAAGTCTCTTTTTTTTTTTTTTTTTTCGTTATTGAACTATTCAAAGCCTAATTAATATCTTAACTTATGTAGGAAAATGTTACTCCCTCCGTCCCATATATGAACATAGATGTTTTTTTTAGTAACGAGATTTAAGGAGTGTTGGTTTAGAGATAAAGTGTAGTATTTAATATTTTAATATAAATTTTATTATTTTAATACTGGAGGTCTGGAACACCATAGATGCATAAAAACATATTGATGTTTAATCTTAAATGAAAGATCGAATAAAGACCTTTAATTTGATATAAAAATCATAAAAATTGGAGCTCAAACGAGCAAGTTATGACAATTTAAACTTTTACAGTTTAAATTGTATTAGGATATTTACTGAGAAGTGAGTGAATGATGAGATGATTTGTACGGAGTAATGAGTAATTATTTCCATTTTAGGAAACATGTCAAGTGGTGTGTGATGGCCTGATTTGGTATATAGGCTTATTGAAGTGGGACGGAGAGAGTACCATAGTTCCTGTGGCTACACTTTAATGTGTTCATGACTGATGTGGCAGTGTCGAGTTGATAAAATTTCATTTAGGGTTAATTTTTTAATATGATTTTTTTTTTTTTGTATAATTTATTTTTAAGATATATATTCATGATAATTTTCTTTAAATATATTATCGTCATATGTTCTAAAAGTTGTTAAACGCTAGTAAGACGGTGTGGTGTGGACTAGCGTCTAGGCGCCTAGACAGATTAGGCGGATTAGAACTATAACACATATTTTTTTATACTATTTTTACATTATGTCTTATAGTACAAACTATAAAAACATGTACTACTATAATAGTCATAATATCATTTTCTAATTCATGATAAAAGGAGGGAGAAGAAGACGTGATAAAATTAATCCTTAATCAGGCCGATAGAGTGCTGCTTACTGCTTAGGCAGATGGTCTACCGTCTAGCATCTTCTAGGCGGGGACTGGACGAACATATGGAAATTCTTAAAACGATGTCATCTATTAATTGGCATATTAAGTATGCACACAGTGAGTAAAGGAGCATTCCTCCACTTATGAATTTATTGATTATGATAGATCTAAACCATTAATAATTCTGGTGTGAGATATATGATAGATCTGAACCATTAATTTTATAATGATCATATGACGCATAATTATCATTAATTTAAATATAATTACAATACACAATAAGAATATCAAAATCATAAATTTGTACATAAGAAATACTACTATCTATAATAGCAAAATAAAATTCAATCAACCACGATTTTTCTTGATTATTTTGCTAAATTCTCATAATTTTGACTAATTAATCAATACTTTAATCTAATTAATTAATATGTATCTTTAATTTGATATATATCTTTAGTTATTTCATATTATTATATATCTTTCATTAATTTATAGAATTTCAATTCATATCTCGACAATATATATAATTATTATATTATTTTACATCCACCGCCGCTGCATTGTCATGTTAATTTGTTGGCAAGAGATTGCAACCTTAATTCTTAAATATATCTTCTTCTTCATCCTTAATATTCATCATTAGATAGTTTATTATTGATCTTTAATTAGTATTATTCATTGGTAGATCTTAATTAGTGAATCCTCTTTTTATATATCTTTTGTTCTTTTTTTTTGGCTCCACCTGAAAGGATGTTCTTCTTCATCTTTTTTTTATTTTTTTTTATTTTTACTATTAATTAAGTTTTTGAGTTAATCACTTCAATGAGAATATGTGTATCATTGCTATAAATTAAAATTCTATAAATTAATTAAAGATATAATAATTTTAGCTAATTAAATCCTATAAGATTTTAATTAAATCTCAACAAGATTTTTATAATCTCTCTCTCTCTCTATAATAATCTATATAATAGCAAAATAAATGTCAATTTATCTTGATTGATGAAGAAGTTTATTATGACGGTGCTAAATCGATTTTTGAGAAAATAATTTCATTCATAGGAAAACTCAAAAACTCAAATATGAGGGAGTTATCCTTAATCACATTTAAATGACGGGCTGCTTGACATTCTATCCTACAATTATATCGAATGACGGGAGGCTTTACATTAAATGAATATAACCATGCGAAAAAAATCTTACCTCTCATTTACATATTTCTTTTTTGACCAACATAAAAATTGACATGAAAATATAACTACTTGAAAAATGTTAACAATGCACATATCTATTTATAATAAGAATTTTTCTTTTTTAATAAGAGTTTTTCTTGATTATTTTGCTAAATTCTCATATTTTTTGCCTAATTAATCACTAATTTAATCTAATTAATATATATATATATATATCTTTAATTTGATATATATCTTTAATTATTTCATAATAATATATATCTTTAATTAATGCACAATTCTCCCGAGCACTATCAACCTCTATTCATACTTGCATACGTGTATCCATACTTTTTAATTATTAAAAAGTTTGCTTTTCGATTCAATTAGTTAAAATATTGTTTAATTAGATTCTCAAAATGTAGTGATGATTGAATAAACAAATACTTTATTTGTTTACACATATTCTACAACAAGCTTTTAAATTAATAGTTTTAGTTAATTAGATCCTACTTAATTAGTTGATGTGGAAATGCCACGTAGATAATTTTTTTTATTTAGGATTGATTTTTTTTAGGGCTTTTTTTGGTAGGGTTTAATATTTTTTTGTAGGGTTTAGTTTCTTTTTAGGGTTTAGTTTTTTTTTTTTTTTGGTAGGTTTAGTAGTTTTTTTAGGGTTAAGTTTTTTTTTTTAGTGTACTTTATTTGTTTACATGTATTTTGCAGCATTAATATTTTAGCTAATTAAATTGACAATGTACAAGCTTTTAAATTAATAATTTAAGCTAATTAAATCCTACTTAATGCACTGATGTGGAAATATCACGTAGATAATTTTTTCATTTAGGATTGAATTATGTTTTGGTTTTTTTTTTGTTGTAGGTTTTAGAACAGAAATATGATATTAAAAATTCCTAGCATTAAGAGATAATATTTTTAGTATTATTAATATCGTAAAATGAGGTTTTTTTTTCCCCTTAAAGTTTATCTTTTGATGTTGCATTTGAATCATATTTTATTATAATTATTGTTTCCAATATTAATAAGTCATAATTGAGATTATTTTCGAATGGATATTTTTCAAAAGAATAAACTATAGTACACCCTTAAATTGTAGTAATTGGTAAGATGGTTAGTTTTAAACAAAAAACTGACTGACGTGAACAATTAACTCAATGTAAATAGAATCAATAAAGTTCAAATTCGATTTGGCAACAATTTATATAATATTGGGAATTGAGATTACCAATCAGGGCGGATCTATAAAAAAGAGTCATATCAGTTTCAATTTTGATACAACTTTGAGAATCGAAAACCTATCTAGATTTGAGTTTATTAATTTATTATTTGCATAAAATTATTAGTATTTAGAAATATTTAAAATTTAAAAACTCTAATTCTATATTTTGTCTTATTAATCAATTGATTTTTATTTAATTTATTGATCTCATATCAATTTTTGAGACATGCGACTTCATCAGGAAACTCAAATATAATAGAATAATTCAGTTTTATCCCAGATAAACATTCAAAGGACTTCACATTAATGAGAAAACTATACCATTACAATTTATAGTTTGTTAGTAGAGTAGTGACGGGTAGATGAAAAAGCTTATATGTATGATGGTGCTAAATTGATTTTTGAGAAAATAATTTCATCGATAGAAAAACTCAAATATGATGGAGTTATCCTTAATCAATATTTAAATGACGGGCTACTTGACATTTCATCCTTCAATTATATCGAAAAACGGGAGCATTTACTTTAAATGAATATAACCACTCGAAAAAAATCTAATCTCTCATTGACCTATTTTTTTTCGACCAACTTAATACTTGATATGAAAAATGTTACCAATCGTCAATTTATTTCTATATTAACATTCAAAATGAGTATAATTATACGAAAAACGAGACCTCACCTAATCTACTTTTCTATTACAATGATCTACGAACTAATTGAGAAATGTCACACTGCATTGATTTTCTTTTCTTTTTTTCTTCATTTTTTTTTCATTTTCAGTTTAATTTTATTTTTTTCGAATGGATCCTAACAAACTATACTCTTAAAATAAATAATTTTATTATTATTTTTCACGAGATGTGAGCCCCGTTGAATTTCGACGGGTACTAAACTAGTAATCTTTTAATAAGCATAATTACTCGAAATCATAAACTTGTACATAAGAAATACTACTATAATCTTTTAATAAGCATAATATGAATATACTTTCATAGGTACGTACGAAGTCATCGGACTTCATATCAATTTGTATAGTTTTAGTTTGTTTATTTTTTTTCTTTTATTATACTTAATTGTTGAGTGCATTATAGTTTAATTTCTTATTTTTATGCAATCACATTAGGGCTGAGCATACGGCCGGTTCGGCCAAAAACCGGTCAAAACTGATTTAACCGATAATAGAAAAAAATTAAAAATTATAACCGAACCAGCCAAAGTGACTGTTGTAGGTCCTAGGAAAAGTATAATTGGTGTATGTGGGGGGGGGGGGGGAATACACCAATCTCAAACAATTTTTGTGAAATTGCAGTTTGTGCTTAGTAGCTGGCTCAGTGAAAAGGAGTGAGCTCAGAGTTTCAGATCGATCTCCTTCAATTTCAGCAGACTTGCTGCTGATGAGAAAGAGGAGCAAGCTGGTTGCGGAAGTTGGTGGTTTTGTTGAAGTACTGTAATGTCCCGTGTTTTCCTAACAATCGTTAATAGTATCTTATGACGCTAAAAGGGAATTAGAATCTAATTCGATTCCCTAATTATTATATTACTTATTGGAATCTTTGGAATCTACGTCGATTTTCTAATTGTTATGTTACTTCAAGAAAATAGCAATTTAATTGCTAGTCTTTTTATATAACGATTTGATGCTCGATTGGAAGATTCGGTTAAGTACTTCTTTAAGTGTCGAATATTTTTAGTTAAGAAACCGACTTAAATGTCGATTATTTATTCACGAAGATATTTAGTAATCGATAGTCATTTGGGCCAAAGCCCATTAATCATTTCTTTGGGCCGAAGCCCATTGGCCATGTAGACTAATGGGCCGAACCCGGTTAGTAAGAAAGAGAGGCCGAGAACTCTTTTATTAAAGAAGACAGTATATATATGTACACACGTGTACTAATCTTATCACAATACAGAATTTAATCAAACATTACTTCCTTAAGAAAATTATTAAACTATTAAAAGTACAAACATCAACTCAACTCTAGCTATTAACCAAGAGACTTATTAGATAACCATGCAACGGAAGATTGCATGTACTAATCAAAATATTATACACACGCCTACTTCTAATCAAGGGGAGGAAATCTATCTTTCAGCCCCAAATCAGTCCCTGTCAGCTCCAACATCCCCAGCCACTTTTGCAGCAATCTTGAGCTTCCAAGACCTGCAAAATAAGAGGATAATCAGCCCTAGGATTATGGAAGTTTATTATCCAAAATATAAACCACCACTTAGACTTTTAACTAGTCAAAAGGAAGCAAGGTAATCACCCTCAAACGTCAGCAGAGCCAGCAGCAATCAGCCATCCCCTCAAACCCAACATTCCAGCTGCTGCAACAGCTCTTGGAGCCACCAAATCTGCAAAAGAAGAAGATGGAATCAACTAGAAGATTAGGGAAGATCCTTGTCCAAAGTATAACTCACACTCCTAATTAAGGACTAGTTACAAGGCTACACCTTACCTTGTATAAATACACCCTTAGTGGCAGCCATTCACCTCTCTCTCACTTCATCAAATTCTGAAACCTTACAACCAAAACATAGAGAGTGAGAGATTGAGTGAGAAGAGAAGAAGAGACTAGAAGAAGGAGAAGGAATAGCTAGCAACTACAGCCCTTCTACTCCTAGGTAACAACCAAAAGCTCATGATCATTTTACTATCTTCCCTTAAGCATGAATCAACAAATTTCAGCCTAGGAACAACTTAAACCTTTCGAAAGCCTAGACCTTGCAAGCATGTTATTTTCCACAACCAAGAAATAAACCACCACATGATTAGTTATACATCAACAAACATAAGTCAATAGAACTGCAGCCTATGTGCAAGTGTTACAATTCTCTTCAGAATTGAACTTATCCTCTTAAACAATAGTTGATTCATAAAACTTAAAGACTAACAAACCATACAACCATAATGAAACTTGATTCAAGCTAACTCAGCTAATAACCACAGCAGCACAATCAATCCTAAAAAGTCTAGAACTATGAACAACTTAGGAACTAAGAAAATGCGAATAGAGATTCGGAATAATCGAACCTCGTCGAGGCTCGAAGCCTCGACGGCGAGGAAACTGAGCGAAGACGAGCATGGCGACAAGCAGCAGCGTGCAGAGGTGTGTCAAAGCGGCGCAATCACCGCCGTCACATTACCGGACCTGCAACAAAGATGAGAAAAATTAGTTTTAATCATTAATCAATAATCGAACTTCTTCGTCATAAACAAAATAAGAGAAGGAGAAATTCAAGTTTTAAAAACCGAAAGGGGCAAATGTCCCCTAGTTCCGAGAACTAGGGATTTTGATATTGGGTTTTAACCCATAGAGAGAGAAAGAGCAGCGGACTGCTGCGGGAGTTGCAGCCGGTCGATCGAGGGCTTCCAAACCGGAAATAAAATCTCAACGAAGATGAACCGCGTGGAGATCAAATCGAGAGAGAGAGACGGACGCCCTCCCAGCGCGGCGCCATCTCACCGCCGCAACCAAAGAAGCAACCCGGAAGCCGAAAACGGCAAGATTTCAGCCGAAGATCGACGAGAGGGATCGGCGCATGTTCAACCCCAATTTTTCGAATTAAGGATTTGTTCCCTAGTTCGAATCGAAGGAAGTAATCCGGGAGCGACGGCGACCATAAATTAGGACGCCGCTCAAAGACAAGTGCCGGAGAAGGTGATCGACAATCGTAAGGAAGAAGAAGAAAATCGCAAGGAAGAAGAAGATGAAATCGCAAGGAGGGAGAGAGAGTAGCATCAGCGTGAATAGGAGAAAGGAAAGGGAAGGGGATTTTGCTTCTTTCTCTCTCTTCATCTCCTTTTATTTTTCTTCTTTCTTTCTTCCTTTTATTTCCTTGTTTAGTCGATGGGTCGGGCCCTCAGAATCGGGCTGGAGTATTGGGCTAAACAGAAGCGGGCCGGGGTACCTTCCTAGTGGTCCGAATTATTACCCTTAGGCTGCGTTTGGTAATCATCTCAAGATGAAGAATGATGATTCATCTCAAGATGACTCATATAAATAGTGTTAAGATGAATCATTCATCTCACCATTTGGTAGCAAAAAATTCAGACCCGGATGATATCATATTGTGTTTGGTACAAATTGCAAAACTCTAGATTAAAATTTAAATTGACTATTTTACCCTTATTAAATACCCCTACCGATTTCACTTTTTATCATTGAGATTAAATAGTACCCTTTATTATTTATTATTTATTACTCTATATTATTATTATTATTATTATTATTATTATTATTATTATTATATTGTTGAGTTATTATTTTTTATATTTCTTGTTAGGAGTAGAATATTACTATTATTGTTATTTTTATATTATTATTAAGAGATTTTATTATTATTATTATTATATTGTTAAGTTTATTATTTTGATATTCGTGTTATGATTATAATTATTATATTATTGTTATTGTTATATTATTATTTATGATTATTATTTATATTTTAATTGATTATTATTATTCTTGTTATTATTGAATTATTACGATTATTATTATTAAATTCTTAATTATTATTTTAGTATTTTATCATTAAGTAGAATTGTGTACTATTACGAGTACTATTACTATTATTATTAGTAGGAATTATTATATTATTATTTGATTAAATTATGAATATTTATTATTATTATTATTATTATTATTACTACTATTATGATATTATTTATTTATTATTAGATTATTTTATTATATTTTTATTATTATTATTATTATTATTATTATTATTGAAATCGTATAAATACATAAGGGTAAAATGGTAGAAAGAGAAATATTGTGTTACTGTTTGAATGAGTTCACCTCATCCGACCAAAAACGTGAGATGACTAAACAAGGCGGAACAGTGAAATATCAACGGGCCTTGTATTCATTTCGGGCCCTCCAGTTTATTTTAGTTGGTTACCAAACAGTGAGATGAACCAAGATGATCTCTCTCATCTTGGTTCATCTTCTTTACCAAACACACCCTTAGACTATGGTTCGCAATATTAAGATATGAATCGGAACGTGACTAAATTATATTCTTCCGTAATAATAATTCGTAAGGGAGCGTTTCATGCTTAAGAGTAGTTAATTAACTAAGATTTAATAATTTAGACTAATTGATTAAGATAATCAATTACACTTTTCCAATAGTAACTTATAATTCTTAAGTGAATTATTATTATTACTATTTTTATTTAACTTATAGTAATAAGTTAAATAAATTAGAAGTTATCTTAGCCCCGATTATTAATTAAGGAAATTAATTATTGAGAAGTTTCTCAATTAATTCCAAGTTAGTAATAAATCAATTATTGATTTATTAAGAAACATTCCACATAAACCGTTCACATAACGAAAATTGTTACTCGAATAGGTAACAGTAACCACGTTACTGAAATTAGAATAAACCCCGTTTGAACCAGTCATCTACACTCTTAGATAAGATTATATTCGTTAGAATGTGAACCTTACCTCGATTTTTCAATCGAAGGTTGCGTGAAGGAAGGACAGTAACGGGGGCGAAGATCGTCTGTTATTAATCAAGAAGAGCAGCAAGGTGGGCTTTCTATAAAATAAAAAGCATGTTTTATTAGATGTTAGCTCTTTTATAATTGTCATGCCATAAATGTTTTCAGTTTTGTATGATGCCTATCTGTTGAATGGCGAAATGCCAAATTAAGAATCGAATTCGGGTCCTTGTGTGATTAGAAGTCATACTTGGACTAGTGTACACATTGGTCGCGTCACTCAGCGTGGTGACCGATCGCGTGACCGAGTGAGGTGGCCAACTCCTCGGGCACAACAAGCTCAGATATGATAGATTACACATGAAGAGACTGCGCAGTCGCTTTCAAGAAAATAAATGTTTTTGTGAACATAGGCATTTTAAAGAAAAACCCTATGATTCACTAAGTGATGGCTTGACAATAAATAAATGATTTTGGGCATGTGTCCACTGAGTACTTCGTACTCACGCCCTGTACATTATTTCCGATGTGCAGGTTGAGCAGTGTTGAAGCGAAGTGACCAGCGAAGATTTTGTCAAGAATAAATTAGAAGAAATAACTCTTGGTAGCATATGTCTCCATACATATGTTGAACACCTTTCCGCTGCGTACACTCTTAAATTTCCCTTCAATTTGGCTGTACTAAGTCTGAATCATGACATCTATTTCCATGTGAAAAACCATCAATAATGCTATCTCTATTATATGAAATCTTGTCCCAAGTTAATGAGTCGATTCGTTGTTAACCCTTTCTTTATTCCCGAATTTACTTCATATTACCCATAGTCACGATTTATACCAAACTGAGTTATCGATTAGCAAAGTGCGGCCGTGACAAGTACTCTTTAAAATGAAATTCCTTTATTAAATCAGTAGGTTGAATGTATGATGCAAGAAGGTTAGTAGCAGTAGGATTAAATCAACTGGAAAGATAAAGAGAGAGAGAGAGCGAGACAGTCGATTTATCGTGGTTTGGAGAAACCCTCCTACGTCCACATCAAGTTCCGTCGAACTTGAGAATCCTTTTAACCTTTGGATCCTACTTCTCTCTTATTTTTACTGGTTGAGGATCAGTCCTAGAGCTCGACTCACTTGTCGAGATGTAAGCACGATTCCAGGGTCGTGACCCTTACAACTTTACAATAGCTAGACTAAAAACTTTTAGACCAGCGAGCTTCGTAACTTGCAGAGCTTGATCTTCTCTGAAAATGGTGAAGCACCAGAGATACTTCCTTCTTCACGAATCAGCTTCTTGACCTGAAGGAGTAGCTTCTGTTGAGTTCTTGAACAACAGTGAACGCTCAAGAACTCAATTTGAGTTACGATGATGAAATCTCGACATGTCTCAACACTTGGGAATTCTCTAGGTATTTCGAGTGTTGAGTTTGCTTGAATGCTTGAGATTTCTGCAGAGTTTCGGCTCTTAAATTGAAATTCCCGTTTTTAAAACTCCTTTGAAGATGAGAGTATTTATAGGCCTAGAATTTGAATTCTAGCCGTTGGAACTCTGTCCGATGGCAGGGAGCCGTTGGTTCTGAGTCACCTTCATCAGTTGGGATTGGTCCAGGTTGGCAGCCGACGTGGCACCAGTGGACTGAGAGACCAGCTAGTCGTAGAGAAACCTGTTGATTCTTGAGGCAGGCGTCTCCCATTTGGTACGAAGTATAATAGGGCAGCAGGCCTTCTGCAGCTGGTGAGGCAGGAGCAGGATGCTAGATCGATCAATATAGGAGAGAGATCGACAAAGCAATCTCCTCCTTTACAAGCTGGATCGATCAACTTATTCTAGACTACATCTGTCCTAACAAATACAGATGGCTCCTATTATCTATACTCTAAAAAGTAAGCTAGCTCTAAGTTTGGTTTCGAAGAACATCATCAAAACAACTGCAGAGGGTTCCCAACAACTGTATTCAACCGGCCAAAAAAAACCAAAAACAGTCGGTTGGTTTCGGTCAAACTGAATTATTGATGCAAAATGTCTTTTCTCCTGTTTTCTTCTCTAATTATTCCATACTTTTCATTGATTCATTCAAAATGTAGTCACGCTACTAACTACTACCTCCATCCCGTTACATTAGTCCTATTTCTGTTTTTGTCCGTCCCATTACATTAGTCACATTTCTAAATAAGAAAATATTTAACTTAGATTTCTGGGCCCAATTAGTACTTTTTGTACTTTTTCTCCTAAGTTTTGTACTTTTTCACACTAATTTTCTCTTAAATTTGTACTTTTTCACTTTTTTGATAATTTTCTAGTACATGTGATATTCAAACTAGGACTAATGGGTTGGGATGGAGGTAGTACTATCCAATCATAACATATTTTTGCTCAAAAATTTGTAAAATGGCCATAGAGACAACTAAAGAATTACAATATAATTCACTAATGAACATCATAAAAAAGTGCAAAATTCCAAAAATCTACTATAAGACTGTTGTGCAATATAAATTAAATGTTGTTATAAAGTAAACCTATATCTATATACTATATAAAAACAAAGTACGGAGGATATATTGGTAATTTTTAAAAAAATAGTTTTCCTTTTTAAAAAAGAAAAGAAAAGAAAAAAGAATTTGTGATTAATTCCAATTTCCAACAGACATCATATGTAACGCGGCTTCCACCGCTTCGATGAAACGTTACTTCCTAATCAATATATAAAGACAAAAACTTGTGTCAGCCGGAGGCACCGTGCGGCCGGGCCCAAAGTGCCAATCTTTATACAGAAAAGTGTCAATCTATATGAATAAAAGTGTCAATCTTTAACATAATTATTTTACGAATAAAATGACAATTTTTAAAAGTGTCAATCTTTATACAGAAAAATGTCAATCTATATGAATAAAAGTGCCATTGTTTTAGCCCGGCCGCACGGTTCCTCCGGCTGACCCAAGTGTGTCCCATATATAAATATATTTCTGCCACTGTGGCCCATTAACTATAACTATAAGCCATTAATTAAAATCGATGGTTTATGTTTTAGTATTGGTCATATGCGTAATATAATATATATATATATATATATATATATATATATATATATTGATATTCGCTTTGCACAGTATTTGTTGGCATTTACATTGTAACAATTTATAAAATACCACTCAAATAATAAAGCATTGATTATCTCCTAAGTTTGTCTGCGATGTTTGATTTTATTGAAAAATACTTAATATTTAGTTGTGAGATATGTTAATAACTGTCCGTGTTATATAATGACTGATTTTTTTTAATAACCGTTCAAAATCCAAATTACATTTTTACCCTAAATTTGGCGTAAAAAAGTAACTTCCATTTTCATTTTGTTTTTATATATATATATTTAAAATGAATTTTTGCTTTTTTATCAATTTAAAATAAATAATTAGATTATCTTTAAAATTTTACTTTAAAATTATAATATAAAATGATCCCGTCGAATTTCGACGGGCGGTACACTAGTATAAGCATAAAAAAGCATAAAACGAAGATGTGGTAGATCTAATAGGCAAAACGATCAATGCTTGAGGAAAAAAATGATGAATATAGTGATATGCACATCGAGAACTACCACTACAAGATGCTTATGAATGACACGGCACAATTAGCTACGTATTTTGAGTTAAATGAAAAAATTAAGCGCGAAATGGGAGGGATGTAATTTTATTTTTAATTTAAAATTTATTTCAAATTAAGCGCGAAATGGGAGTAGTATTTCTTATCGACCTATTGTTTTTAATATAATCTAATGCTGACATTATTTTTTCTAATGAATTGTCTAAAAAAATACATATATTTTTTATTCTAAGAAAAGTAGATATTATCTTCTTGATGATAAATTGTCACGACCGCACTTTGCTAAGGATAGCTAAGACGGGAAACCGTGACTAGGGGTTGGATATAAGAAGCGGGAAAGAAAGGGGAAACGACTTGTAACTCGGTAATTAGCAAAATGAACAATTGAATAGACTCGATCAATGAATAAATAGAAGGCAAATGAAGATAAGAAAAAGCCCATGGCTCAAATATAATATAGTTATCCATGAGAAGAAACCGGTTGAACATAATCCAATTTCATGAAGGAATACGAGTAGAGTAGTTCTCGATTTATTGGTTCATGAAGCCAGTTGAACATAATTACTAAATACAGCGGAAGTCTTTAACAAAATAGATACATATATGAAGATATGTATCTCTTTCTGAACCAAATTCAAAAGATGAACGAATCTCCTCTCAACACTGCCGCCCTTGCCACCTCGCTCAACCTGCAAGTTTTTGAAAACACGAGCAGGGCTGAGTACTTGATGTACTCCGTGAGGTTATGCCCAAAAATAATTTTTAGTAAAATAATCACCAATCATGCATTTCACAGTTATCACAAGGTTTTATCAAAATACTTGTGTAACTAAAACAACTTTATTTCCATAAATAATTGGAGTGCACTCCCCATTTTCTTCCATATCTGTATTATCCATATCTGTAAGTACGCCGGCAAGGTGACCACCTCACCGGACGTTTCCATGCATAACCGGCCCACCTTTGGAGCACACAGTCACGACTTCGTGTACACATACCTGGCTAGCGACCTTTGTCTAACTCAGGCTCGATCGATATAACGTTGGCAATCCAACACAGATAGGCATCACACATAAAACCAAAACATTTTATGCATGAAAGGGTTTTGAGTCAACTTGCTTTATTTTCAAAACATGCTTCATTATAGCAACAATATAATTTTCTTTGTTAGAACGCCCACCTGATTGCAAAGTGATAGATTGGTTCCTGGTTTTTCTTCACGTTCCTCGACTCTCTTCCCTTGCTTGACCTTTAGGGAAAAGTCTCGTTTCAGAAGATATACTAGTTTTAGATAAATAAATTATTTCTAGCTCAATGTAATTATCTTCTAAATTTTTATTTTGTTAGAATTTATAACAACTCGTATCTAATTCGTCACAAGATTGAGGGCTCGCGCATTCATTAAACTCTAAAGCTTAATTCTTTTAACGCACTTCTTAAATATATATATATACATATATACTCAATTAGTTAATCTAAGAGGTCTTCGTTTTAGAAGAAACAATCTACTAATTGCTCGCATTTAAACAAAGTCTCGTCCAACTTTTACTAATAAGAGGCTTAGTAAAGAATAATTGTTTCCAGCCCAAACTTAGAGATTAAAAAGGCCCAAGTTAATTTAAATCAGAAAGAGGCCCATTTTCCTCAACAACTCTCCAACACAATCCATCTTCTTATTTACAGTAAACATACGCAGAGCACACCTCCCTCTCTCCTTCCCCGATGTCTTCTTCTCCCTCACCAAACTTGTCGGCGATTCTCTTCCCTCTGCGACGGTCAGCTCGTAGCCGGCCCATCACCACGCGACCTTCCCCTCTCCTCTTGGAAACACTCTCGAATTCGTCAACAATCGAAGCCCTAACTCTGAAATCAAGAGTCCAAATTTCAGATTTTCTCCCTCTTGAAAAATCCGACCAAGTTTCGCCGCCATTTAAACGCCGGCGCCGCCATCTTCTTCCTCAACTCGCCGTCCTTCAGAGGTGCTTCCAATCGCCGCATCCGCTCGCACTCTCAAACAGCAGCAGGAGCAAGGGCTGTTGCTCCTCTCCTGTTTCTGGGTCTCTGTCTTAGTCCTCAGAAATCCGGCGATGCACCACCGCCAGCTCCGTCGTCAACCATCCAGCACCGCCGCAGCCACTCCACCATCATCACTGGCAGTAGTAAGATCAGGGCAGCTCTCCTTCCCTTTTCTTCCATTTTTTTTCCTTTCCGTCGGCGCTCTCCCTATCTCGGAAAATAGGCGAAGTATCGCCACTGATTCCTCCATTACTAAGTTTAAATTCTAAATTTCCAGTCCCCTTTCTATAATTTCTATAATCTGTACATAGTCTTAGATTTTTGATTTGCAGGTTTATTTAAGAAATTAAGTTAAAGTTTGAGGATATGGTTGTTGTTCTAGTCTCTTAGTTTCGATAATGTGTAAAAACATTTGAAATGGGTCGAAAAATACTTACTGAGTATGGTTTGGGTTTAGGATTTGGTGTAGATGGACAGGATATGAGAGTGAATTCTGCAGTAGCTACTCTCCTTTTTCTTCTTACGTTTTCTTCCTTCTTGCTTATTTCTTCACCTCTGTCTTGCTGGTGTTCGCTGCTTCGTTTCCTATTCTCTTGCTTCTTTTTTTATATTCTCTTTGAATGTAAATTTTGTGTGAAGTGGGTAGAAACTTAGAATGGGATTATTGGTAGTATATGTGTGTAGAGGAAAGATCTAAGGGTAAATATATGGTGGTGAAAAACAGCGACAGTAAAAAGGGATGTGGATTGCTCAACTCCTTTCATTCGAACTAAAATCTCTCTCTTCTTCTTTTTGAAACGGCAGAAGTGTGGCCAAAGTTTTGAGCTTGGGCTTTGGCACTATTATGTTTATTTAAAAGAATAACAAAAAGTATATTGCTAAGATTAAATAAAATGTATTGCTACGGCTCAACATCACTTATTAATCTAATTAATAAGGTTTGTAATATTTGATTTATAAAATCACTAGATTCGGAATTACAAATCGAATTCTGAATACCGAAAACGAGATTGATCGCGCGACGAATTAATTGAAGCACTTATTTCTAATATATAAAAAAAAAATATTTATATAACTATCGAGATTTTTCGCAACTCAACACGACTTGAAAGAATAAATATCTATTTATTTCTCAAACAAATATATATATATACAACGCTACTACGAGTCCATAAAATCTTATCGAATATTAGCAACACTCTTATTAAATTAATTTTTTTAATTTTCTAGTTTTTAGAAAATCGGGGTATTACATTCTACCCCCCTTAAAAGAAATTTCATCCCGAAATTTGCGTACCTTCTAAGAAAAACTCCGAATATTTCTCTTTCATTTTCTCCTCGAGTTCCCATGTTGCTTCTTCATACCCGTGGTGTCTCCACAAAATCTTAACTAGAGGTATTGTCTTTGTTCTCAATACTTGCACATTCCGGTCCAGTATAGCCTCTGGGTTTTCCTCATAGCTCATATCTTCGTTTAGCACTATATCATTTTGTTGGATTACATGTTTAGGATCAAACACGTATTTTCGAAGTTGAGACACGTGGAAAACATTATGGACATTCCCAAAGCTCAGTGGTAACGCCAATCTATATGCTACTGGGCCAATTCTTTCTAGGATCTCATATGGTCCTATAAATCGAGGTCTGAGTTTTAGAGAAATAATATGTTATTCCTAGTTCGAAGTATTTCTCTTTTTAGTCTTTTATTAGGGTTTTAGAAATTCATATCCGCTTCTAGTTCGTATCGCGTCTTAGAAATATATTAATCGAAAAGATAGAAAAATCCACCAGGAAAATTCGACATGGCCTCAACGTTCGATAAGTCTACTCGATAATTCTAAATTATCTAAAATCAGCTAAAGTCGACTAATTCAAATGAGAACTCAATTTCTCCATTCGAACTAGTCCCAAGACTCGATCAAGACGCTTGACAAAGTAGTAGAAGGTCCGTCATATGAAAAACACAAGTTCAACATTCTAAGAGAATTTGGAAATTCTGCGACCCTCTAGGAAAATAATTGTTTCTCACTCAATATAAATCGAAACAGAGCATATGATATTGATTTGGAAAGATAACACATAGGGCTATGATATGTTTAAATTTCAGAATTTTCCCATGAGTGAGCTGGGAGTTTGAAGCATTTATTCCCAGAACTCGGAATCTGAAAATCGGGAATTTGGCAGATTCTGGTACTAACTTTGAGTGAGGATTTCTCACTCGTTTCTTGATGGATTCGAATGAATGAGATATCAAAACTGAAGTTCAGAAAACAAGGAACAACTTTCTAGTTATACTATTTTTCATTCGACCAAAGGAAAGTGGTCAAAACGTGGTTGGAAAAACGGAACAGAAGTTGTTCGTCGGAATTTCCAGATTGGAGATACAAACTTTGAAAAATCATAGTAAATTCATATGAACTCCGTTTTGAGTGAACGAGATATGTATAGAAGGCTAATGGAACGTACTTCAACATGGAAGAATAATTGATGTCAAATTTCGAATAAGCTGTTCTCAGTTTAGCCCGCAAGTGGGCTGATTTCCAGATTTCAAAAGAGATGAGATGTGAATTTTAATTTGTCATAGCCAATTCATTTGGACTCGAATCGAGATGAAATTTTGGCTACGGATAGCTGAGAACATGCGCTACAACTTTCATTTAGGACTTGAAAAGAGATAAGGTCGGGAAAAGGTTCGAAATCGCTGAACAAAGCTGGACAGAACACGCACACCAATTGTTCGATGAAAGGTCTGATCCTGAAACTGCATTCAAAGGCTATGACTTCGACTTTTGATGATTCTAAATCATTACTTGACATGGAAAACGTGAAAGGAACTTATCAGAGACACAAAATCAAGGCTTTAAGGTGTCTATCATGAAGAACAAAGGGAGGATTCTAACAAATTATACATCGATGCTCATCGCACAAGAAGTAGAACACAAATATGAGACAATCGAACACATGTAGGAACCTCTAACAATGAAACTGAATCTGTAGCACCATGTATGGTTCTCGAATCTTCATCTATTTAATACTGTAATTGTTTTGCCATAATTCCTTCATTCTCAAAATTCTCGAGATTTGATTGGAAAAAATTTCCAACATCCTATAAAAATTCCCATAAGCTCATTTTCGTCCGTGCTTGATCTCAATTACTCGAAAAATTTATTTCCTCCTTCGAAATTCCAATTTTTCCAAATACGGATTTTTACGGCTATTACATAAATACTAGTATACAATATGAAATTAGATAATTTATGTGAGTGGTAGGCAGCGTGAACAAAAATTTGTAGTTGAACATACACATCACCACCGACTAGTCAACCAAAGGCTGATTGCTGAAAATGAAATAATTGAATAGCTTCTCTCTCTCTGCACATCTTCTTTCAAGATGAAGACGAATTCCAATATAATAATAATAATATTATTATTATTATATTATTATTATTATTATTATCGCGAACCAATCAAGCTTCCTCCGTGTGTTTCGAATCCATTTTCGAACTCAAGATCTCCCGCATGATAGGCTATATTTTATACCACTACACCACATCACTAAATAATGCTTATTTAAGGCTTACAATATATATATTCATTATTCAATCAGTTTTAAATCATTATCAACTACATTATGTTCATATATATATATATATAGGTTGATGATCAAATAGGATCTTACAAGTAGTAACTAGGATCCAATCCTAGTTGTCCATTGTTTTAGATCTACGGTTAATAATTCCCTTTAATTTCTTTTTCTTTTTTAAATCAAAAGGTTAATTAAGTAATTTTTTTATTATAAACGTAACCACTTATGCATAAATCAAGGAATTTTATTAAACATTGCCTTTAATATTTTTCTCTCTCCTCAATCCTAATATTACCACCGTGCTTATCTTTATATATAAACACATTCTAAACATAAGTTAGAATAACAAACAATAAAAAACATAAACATAATCCAATTTAAATCTTTAAATTTTCATCTCAAATACGTAAACAACATAGAATTCTCAATAAGCAATTTAATAAGTGTAAATGAGCAATTCAAAAGTGTAAATAAGCAATTCAAGGTAAAATTATATACAAAATAAGCATTTACTTAGTGTAATTAAACAATTTGATAGGAATAAATAAGGATTTCAAAATGTAATATATATATAAAATAAATATTTTCTTAGTATAAATACGCAATATGATAAGAATAAATAAGCAATTTAAAATTTGAAATATATATACAAGAAGCATACTTTTAATGTAAATATGCAAATACATCGGGTGAAATACATTCACAAAATTAGCACTTAGATAAGTGTAAATAAGCAATTCGAGCATAGTAATTAAGCATATATAGACCATGTATAAACAACATAGAATTCTCGATAAGCAATTCAATAAGTGTAAATAAATAATTTAAAAAGTGTAAATAAGTAATTAAAAAATAAATATATATATAAAATAAGCACTTGCTTAGTATAATTAAGCAATTTGATAGGAATGAATAAGCAATTAAAAATGTAAAATATATATACAAAAATAAATATTTTCTTAGTGTAAATAAGCAATTTTATAAAAATAAACACTTGAACTTGAGATAATAAGCAATTGAAAAATAAGCCGAACTTGAGATAATAAGTACTATAATATAAGCACTTCAAATTGAAATAATAAGCACTTGGAAAATAAGAACTTGAAATTGAGCTAATAAGCACTTGATAAAATAAACACTTGAACTTGAGATAATAAGCACTTAAAATTGAGATAATAATCACTTTATAATGTAAGCACTTGAAATTGAGATAATAAGCACTTGAAAAATACGAACTTGAAATTGAGATAATAAGAAGCACTTGAGATAATAAGCACTTTAATATAAGAACTTGAAATTGAGATAATGAACACTTGAAAAATAAGAATTTGAAATGGAAATAATTAATAAGCACTTGAACTTGTGATAATAAGCAATAATTTTAAGCCAATAAAACATTCATGACAAAAACTTGTGTCAGCCGGAGGCACCGTGCGGCCGGGCCCAAAGTGTCAATCTTTATACAGAAAAGTGTCAATTTATATGAATAAAAGTGTCAATCTTTAACATAATTATTTTACGAATAAAATGACAATTTTTAAAAGTGTCAATCTTTATACAGAAAAGTGTCAATCTATATGAATAAAAGTGCCATTGTTTTAGCCCGGCCGCACGGTGCCTCCGGCTGACCCAAGTGTGTCCCAACATTCATTGACATAAGCAATAAATATAATGAAATACTTTACGTAAATAAGATAAGCAGAATCAAATAAATTTTAATTAAGATTATAAGCAATAAATTTAGCAATTAAAACAAATTATAAATATATTAAGCGATTAATTGACATTACTTAAATTAGACACCTATTGTCCTCAATTTAAGTGGAGGTTGCCGAGATGTGAAGAGAATTTGTTTGCATTTTACCAATTTGCCCCAAAATTGATTATGCGGTTATTAGTGTAATTAATGTCAAATATAAATCATAAAAATTTAGATTAAATCTGGATCCTCTATATATATTTGATCAATGGTGGAAAATGGATCCTAGTTACTACCTAGGGGATGATTTCTATTTGATCAACTCCCTATATATATATATATATATATAGGGTAGGGTTCATGTGTAAATAAGTTCCCACATGAAAAATAGGAATGAATCATATCCATTCATTTAATAGTGATTAGTGGCTGAGATCATTCCGGAAAAAACTATTATAAGCATCAATTTATAATAGATAAGGGTAATACGTGTACTTTTAGAAATTTCATATCTTCTGTGATTTTAATCTTCCGATAATTACGGCTGTATAACAACGCAGAGGGAAAACATATTTTTTGAGGTTATTTTTTGGATAAAATGGTATTAGCCGCAATGAAGCAAGCGGCTGTTTGATAGGTTAATGTTAGGGGTTTTCAGATTCATACGCATATTGAAATTTATACAATAATAATTGTAGTACACGAGGAAACAGTACAGATGGCTATTGGGAAGAACAAAGAAAAAGATGCAGATTCAGGTTCATGTTCATTTATTTTTCGTCTATTATTTTCCTCTTTATAATATTGTAGTGCGTGATTTAGTTCTTTGTTTATGATTTTTTTCGTCTATAATTTTCCTCAGGCAAGATGCATCTCAAAAACTCTAGAAAATGTGAATCACCAAAGAAGATCGAAAAAAGGAGAGGAGATGAAGAACATTAAGTCTCAAAATTACTTTATTGCATTTATGATCCTATGAAAGAATCTGTGGATCATGTGCTTTTACTTACATACATCAATGCTTATGCTAGTACTAAATGATGCTTATACTAGTTTTAAATGATGCTTTTATTCCTATCATCTACATACATTATGGATGATTTTGTAGATTATTGTGCTTAAATATTATGCTTAAATTATTATATATCATGCTTTATTAAATAATTGAGCTTATGTAAGTTTTGATGCTTAACAGTTAAAATTTTCATGTTTATTAGTGGATTGTTTCTTACTTATAAGCGTATTTTAAACTAATAAAAACATGATAGTCGAAACTCTAAGTATATTCTAAAAAAAAAAACTAATAAGAAGCATGATAATTGCTATAATAAGCATATTGTGGAAAACTAATTAAAAAGCATGATATTTGAAATTATAAGTGTATTTTAAACTAATAAAACGCATGATAGTTGAAGCTATAAGCATATTATATAAAAACTAATAAAAGCATGATATTTGAAACTATAAGCATGTTGTAGAAAAACTAATAAGCATGATTTTTTTAACTATAAGCATATTTAAAACTAGTAAAAATCATAATATTTGAAAATATAAGCATATATATTTTAAACTAATAAAAAGGCATGATAGTTGAAACACTAAGCAAATTATCAAAAAAAAAAAAAAAAACTAATAAAAATCATACTATTATATTTTGAATTACGAAATCCTAATTTATACTTATTAAACCTTAAAATCAAATTAATAAATTCTAATTAAAATATAGTAATTAGTTTAATAGACCTTAGTTGGGGTTAATAAACCCTAATTAAGAGTTTACTTAACCCGAATTGGGATATATTAAAATGATTCTACACTGTTATAAGCATAAACTTTAAATGCAAGCAAAGTTAAAAAAAAAATAACAATCAAACTCATAAAGTAGGAAATTTTATCATTGTTTCGTAAAGTAAAAGAATCACGTTCATTCATATTTTTACTATATTTGATACTTAGCATTAGTATGAATATTACTTACACTCATAAATATATGCTTTTTATAAGGGCGAAGTATGCTTAATTAATGCTCCATGTTTTTATGCTTAAGTAGATAAAATTATCCTGTTGGTGTTGGACTGTTGGGCATTATTTGCTTACATCAGTTTTATAAAATTGACAACCGAAATCAATAGTTTTATAAAATATATATATATAATGCCCAACAGTCCAACACCGACAGGATAATTTTATATATATATATAGGATGGATTAGTTTTATACATAATTTTATACTGAATCTTTTAAATGAATCAGAGATCACAGTCCACTGTGTGTGGGGAACTTTAGTTAATCAACAAGAGTGTTGTTCTTGTGATTTTACTTGATTAATATTTTGGCAACTATTTTAATCAAATATAAAATAGTTTTTTATAAGAAGTTAAGATCAACAATATTGATATTTTGTTAAGATTCAGAAATGAAAACGTGAACGTAGAGGGGAAATGGAAGGGAGAGATAAAATAGCAGTTACATATAATGAAATCCCTTGATTAAAGGGATATCAATTAACAATATAATGTAATTAGACATTCCTGCCCCTAAGCTAATAAAACTGACGGTAATTACTTCTTTGTATCTTATTTTTATTAATTAATCACAACCGCATATCTTGAAGATTGGAAGGTGAGGATGCATTCTTATTTCTCACATGATGATTCATACTTATATGATCCATCCTATATATATATATATATATATATAGAGGATGGATCATATAAGAATGGAACCCCACATGAGAAATAGGAACAAATCTAATCCATCCATTTATTTAAATCTATGATGTAGATGACTGCCGAAATTAATTAGTAAAAATGATTTGTATGATTATATTAAATGGTTTAGGGGTAGTCTTGTCTTATTTAGTCATTTTTAATAAATCGTATCCCTACAATCAAGGAATTTAATTAATTTAGCCATGAATAGACACTCTACGTTTTTTTGTGTCTTTCATTTTAGTTTCTATTCGTATTTCATGTCTAAGGAACTACTCCTTCTACAACATTTCATCCATTAATTAATTAATTAAGCCATTTGTTTGTATTTATTTCTTTTTGAGGAAGATGAATTTAATATACAATTGAATATAATGTTAAGCATGATTTTATCTAGTATTAACTATAAAATTTCACAATGTCAAGCATGATTTTATCTAGTATTAAGCATACAAATTTATAATGTTAAGCATGAATTTTATCTAGTTTTAAGCATACAAATTCTTAATGTTAAGCATGATTTTATCTAGTTTTAAGCATACAAATTCATAATGATAACCATAATTTTATCTAGTTTTAAGCATACAAATTCGTAATATTAAGCATGATTTTATCTAGTATTAAGCATACAAATTTACAATGTTAATCATGATTTTATGTAGTATTAAGCATACAAATTTCATAATGATAATCATAATTTTATCTAGTTTTAAGCATACAAATTCGTAATATTAAGCATGATTTTATCTAGTATTAAGTATACAAATTTACAATGTTAATCATGATTTTATGTAGTATTAAGCATACAAATTTCATAATATTAAGCATGATTTTATATAGTTTTAACCATATAAATTCATACTACTAAGCATGATTTTTAAGCATACAATTCTGACATTGACAATTATAAAAATAAAAAAATAAAAAAAAAGTCTGCATTTGTTACTTTGTGAAACTCCCTTTGAAATTCTTGTGATTGCATATTAATTTTGCAACGCCCTGCGGGCTTCCGTTAATGTAGGAATTGAAAGATATGGTGGGACCATAAAATATTTAATGTTCCAAAATTAACCCTCAATTAATTTGAAATAATAAATTAATAGGTGTATAATTTATTTAGTCATCAAATCTTAGCCACTAATTTTATTAGATGGATGGTTAGGATTTATTCCCATTTCTCATGGGGAACTTTTTAGCATAGGATCAATTCCCTATATATATATTTGAGTATAAATGTATATAATATGAGTATGTATATTATTATTTTTTATTGATTTTAACATGTGTTTCTTATATTTTTATGGACCTGTACTATATAAATCATGAAATTTTTGATATTTATATATATATATAATTGATATTTTTATTAATTTATTTATTAAACGGTTCGATCGATCGAACCATGACCCGAAAAATATTTTAATATTGAGGGTGTTTTTGCTACTCTTCCCAAAATAGAAAAAAGAAAGGAAAGAAAAAGAAAGTAAAATATTTTGGCTCGAGCTATTTTCAGTTGAGGGTGTTTTTGCTACTCTTCTCAAAATAGAAAAAAGAAAGGAAAGAAAAAGAAGGTAAAATATTTTGGCTCGGGCTATTTTCAGTTTTAGTTGATCAAGTTAAACTGTTTTTGATTTACAATATTTTGGCTCTGAAACCATTTCGATTTTGAAGCGGCCCGCCTAAAAGATTTTGATATTCTTTTAGTCTGTATCGATAACTACAATTAACAAATTTTTGTAACGAAAAATATATTTTTAATTTTTAAACACAAAATCGATTTTGAGGTGGCTCATTGGCCAATAAATTTTCTAAATTCTTTTAGTATGTATAGATAGCTATAATTGTCGAATTTTTGTAACAAAAGTTATATTTTTAATTTAAAACAATTGACAATTATTAGACACAAAATGAGATTCATGGGCTATTTTCAATTTGGATGGGCTAATTTTTTTTTTTTTTTTATGTTAAAATATTTTGGCCCTAATGCTATACTTCGTATTATTTTTGAAGTGGTCCATTAGCCATGAAAAATTCCATAATGGAGATTTCCTTCATTGATTTGATTTTTTTTTATTTTTCATTAATACGTATAAATAGAGTATAACCACTCCATAATGGAGTACACCCACCGCATTAAACTATTTTTCTAATAAAATTTAATGCTACTTTGTAACACATATTTTCTAAAAAATTATCATAATACTATTTTTCAGTTCAGGTTGATTAGACCAAACTGATTTTTAGTAAAAAATATTTCTGCCCTAGCACTATTTCGGTATTGAGGTGGCCCGTTGGCAAAATTTTTTTGAATTTTTTGGCTTTGATATTATTTCGATTTTGAGTTGGCCCGTTGGCAAAAAAGGTTTAAAAATGTTCTTATGTATTGTAACATTGGGCCCAAACTGAGTTGAGGCGCTTACAGGACAAGGATCTGCCGACCGCGCTAGCCGCTACCGAGGAGTTGGTGGACTTGAAGGTGGGTGGCTCTTCTAAGCCCGGACATGGGGATGCGGGACGTGCTAAGGACAAGGGGAAATATTGGAAGAAGAAGGTTTCAACGACCCAACACTGGTGGTGCGGCGAGTCACGCTTCGGGGGCGGGAACAAGCTTTGATGGTGCTTCATATGTGATGGAGACCACCGGATATGGGACTGTCCGAAACGGAAGGCTAATGTGGGGAAAAATTGAATGATGTGGTTGCTGAATCAGTGGAGGAGGAGGCTCGGGTCAACACGATGTAGTATATTTCGGGTATGTAAGTGTTTGATGAGGGTCAGGACATGCTGAAAGTGGGTCGTGGGGAGCCTGCGAAGGACATGACGATGAAACAGCCAAGTGTGGGCCGTGGTGTGCTCACGTATGCAAAAGTCTTGGCGCGTCAAGCAACGGCCGTGGTGTGCCGGAAGAACTCGCTCGTGGTGAGTGAGTTATTGCTGAAAATGGATCGAAGATAAGAGGCTAATTCCACATGACGAGGTTTGTTAGACCCCTAAATCGGCAGATGCAGCAGGTGCGCCTAGCCACGGGCGACTATATTCGATTTTGAGGTGGCCCTTTGACCAATATATGTTTGCCTAAATCAGCGGATACGGTAGGTGCGTCTAGCCACGGGCGACTCATATTCGATTTTGAGGTTTGAAATTCTTTCAGTATGTATCGATAATTATAACTGTCAATTTTTTGTAACAAAAGGTATATTTTGAATTTAAAACACCTAAAAATATATTAGACACAAAATCAATTTTGAGGTGGCCTATTAGCCAATAAATTGGAATCTTTTTAGTATGTATCTGATAGTTGTAATTGTTAAATTTTTGTAACAAAAATGTATATTTTCAATTTAAGACACTTCACAATAAATTAAAATTAAAATGAGAATCGTGTCAACAAATTATTATAATACTACTATTTTAATAAATATATAATAAAATGATACCCGTCGAAATTCGACGGGATACAAACTAGTTATTATTATTTGACTTTCATATAGAATAAAAAAGGAAGAATCGATTTGCATATACTGATATACAAGAAGCCGAAGGCGATATTCTAAATATATTACCTCCCTTTCTTTTAAGCTTATTTCCTCATTACAGTTAATCTACTTTCCTCCAGTTTGAATCCCTTTCTATCTTCAGATAACTGTTTTATTTTATTTTGTCTGTGCATTTTAATGCAGCTAATATGCTGAAGATTGCGAAACCTGAATCGCTAGGTAATACCGTGTTTAACTGAAGTATATATTGCGTTCAATTTTCGAATTTTTTTTTTTTGGGGGGGGGGGGGGTTTCAATTAAGGGAATTATTGAAAACCTATTTGAATGTTGTAGATTATTGGATCGCATTATTTTGATGTTTTCCGACCATTGTAAGCTAATCATTTGTTTAGGAGAAATAGTGATGATGTTGTTTAAGCTCAATGAATGTACTATCTTCGGCATTGCTAGATTTCTTGTCTATTTGAAAATAATTGATTTATGCTTGATACCATTTTACAGAATGGGTATTGATTTTCATTTGAATCAACTGAATCTTGCAGGAATCGCTTTGAGTTGTCAAGATAAGAAATGTATGAATGTTTCAGCTGGCAGCAGGCAGAACAAACCATTTGATTTTGTGGGCATGCTATGTGGTATATATCTATTTTCTACTCGACATCAAGCAGGTTGTGTTATTTTCTACTGTAGTATATATTTGAGCACTAACATATTAGATTAAATTGCTCACTGGATAACGTGTGTGGTTTGTATTTAGGCAGTTCGTGGTGGGGGTGAAATCATTTTGAAGGGCCTCTACTCGGGATTCAAGCTTATCAAATATCTTCCTGAACTTATGGGGGCAATGTTAAATCTTATCTGTTGCTAGAGATTGAAAATTCAATGTTTTCTTCTGAGTTTTTCTTCCTACACACATTCCTTCATTTTTCAGTAAACGATTTATGTTTGTTTGTCATTCTCTTTGAATCTATTACATTTGAGTGACTGGATGTGATTCAAAGCCTTCACAAACTGTGCACTGACCACAATCACTAACAGGGCTTCAGCACTATTCATTGGTGTATATGAACCTACGAAGCAAAAGTTGCTCGATATTTTTCCTCAGAACTTCCCTGCCGTAGCACACCTGGTAATAATAGCTTGAGAGAATATGTCCCGTCGAAATTCGACGGGATTCATTTTTTATTATTTAAATATTTTAGTATCTTGCATTCTAAATATATATACTTTTTTTAGATTTTATTTGAATTTTCAATAGAGATACTCTATACAAATAATGATCACGACAAAAAAGAAGAAGGAAATTCAAAGACAAACACTCCATGATCGCCGACTACGAACTAAATATTTAGATTTATTGTGCAAGAAAGCGATAAACCAAATTATTTTGTTATGTATATGAATTAAGCAAAAGATTGATTACACATAAAATATATATATATACGTTTTGTTACAAAAATAATAGATTATCTAGGAAAAACAAAGATAACCATTTCTACTTATCAATTTTGGGAACTGCAGTGGGGTCAAGTGACTCCACTAAAATTTAGAAAAGGATAAAGAGTATTTTTTTTAATTTCAGAATTAAATATAAACAATATAAGAATAAATAATATTTCTAAATTTTACACTAACTTTCCAAAAAAATATAAGGATAAAGGCGATCACCTTTTGCGCGGTTTGAGTGATGAATGAACTTTGTTGATTGGTCATTTGTTGCATGATTTGTTCAATAGTAGGGGATGTCTTCTTAGGTTCTTCAATTATCCCTTAAGAAAAGGAGAATCCGGAATGTGAAACTTGAACATTGCCAGGATTTCCATAAGAGAGAGGGATTGAGAGGATTCCTAGCTAGTGTTGGTGTGGTAAGCCGGGTAACCACCTTGATTGCCATAAGAATATCCACTTTGGTAATTCCCTTGGAATCCCCCTTGGTTGTTTCCTTGGAATCCTCCTTGGGTGTTGAAGTTGCCATAAAGTCCTTGATGAACATATCTAACTTCTTCATTTCCATTGAACTCCAAAGTATCTCTAAAATGATCACCGTGCATTTGAGCTCCAAAGCATAGTAAAAACAAAGTATCTCCAAAGCATAGTAAAAATAAGCAGTAAGTGTAATTAAATATTCACATTTGTGCATATGCAATGATAAAACAAATGTTTAACTATAGTGTTGGTCCCGGAAGATAGCGAGTAACACATGTAGAGGGGGGGGGGAGGTGAATACGTGTGTTGAGAAGTGTTTAACTTCTCTTTCGTTTTTCGTCCTTTTTAACAAGTAGATGCTTTAAAGGATTGTGAGGCTTTCAAGGCTTCTCGCTTGTGTGAGTTGTGTGGTGCGGAATGTGGTGAGCTATTATACTCGCTTTAGTTATCTTCCACTTAAAACAGTTCATCACTTAGAGCGTGTATGTGTGTATGCAATAAATCAAAGCATAAAGAATGTAAAGCGCATAACACAAGAGTTATAGTGGTTCGGAGGTTACGCTCCTACATCCACTCTCATCACCTTCACTTAGTGATGAACTTCACTCAAAGCTTGGAGTTTACAATGGGCACCCAAGAGCCTATGTGAGTTTATACGATCGGCACTCACGAGCCTATGAGTTTATGTGATAGACACTCACGAGCCTTACAAACTTTACAAACTAAATTCTCAAACTATGTTTGTGTTTGAGTTCGTATAGTTTCCAACTAATGAGAAATCCTTTACAATGAAGCATAATGTAGAAGGCTACGATTTCTCTCTAAGGCTTATGGATATAGAAGTTGAAGCCTTATTGATAAACTAGAAGGTTGAGATCCGAAGATCTTTTGGGAGAGATGTAGAATGGTTTCTACCTTTTTTTTTTTGCTTGCTCTCTCTACCATACTTTATATGTAGTTTGAACCTTCTATTTATAGTAAGGGACACTAATCTATCCGTTGGAGAGATAGAGTGTGTGTTCCTTACTTGTCTAATCCGAATTTGAATTCTTCCTTGATATAGCACAGTCCTAGGAAGATAGCCGTTGACTAGTGGAGCCTAGCTCTGCAAATTCGGCGATTAGACATATCACAGTCCGTTGAGCAATCCTGAGCGGACACATGGTCTGGCAGCTATAGCTTCTCACCTGCTTGTCAGACGCTCTCGCTCAAGTTGACTGCTTCAATACTAAAGCTCAAGCGGCCAAGGGTGGAGATGCTTTATGTGATGAAAGCGAACTCCTTCATGCTTTAAGTTAAGCATGCTCTTCGAGTTGTTCAATCGCTCCGCTTCCATGTGGCTTTGCTGTGGATGCTTTGCTTTGAAAGCACGCTCTGGTCTTGCAAGCATGCTTTGACCTAAGAGCGCGCTCTGGTCCTGAAAGGCGCTTTGAACTGGAAGCGCGCTCTGGTCCTGAAAGGCGCTTTGAACTGGAAGCACGCTCTGGCCCTAAGAGGCGCTTTGACCTGGAAGCGCGCTCTGGCTTTCCTTCAGAGAGGCGCTCCGGCTTTCCTTCATAGAGGCGCTCCGGTTTTCCTTCAGACAGACGCTCCGGCTTTCCTTCAAACGGGCGCTCTCACCTAGACACTCCAAAGATATATTTCAATAAAGAGCTCCCTAACAAGTGAGCCATTCTAATACATTAAAATATACATTGTAACTTGAGCTGAATCATCAAAGATAATAAGGGAAATATTCTACTACCTCCATCCCATTTATTTAGACCTATTTACTTTATGCACGTATTTCCACCGAAATCTAGTACGGGTTTTAAAACATAATTTTGTAGTATCGTTTTTTTTACGGGATACCATGAGTGTCATAGTATCCCGTAAAAAAAACGATACTACAAAATTATGTTTTAAAACTCGTACTAGGTTTCGGTGGAAATACGTGCCAAATAGTAAATAGGTCTAAATAAATGGGATGGAGGTAGTATGAGGGTTTTGGAATCCAATCGAAACACAATTGAATCATAATTCCCCTTAACAATAATATCCCAACATATAGTTTAATTATTCCTTATTTACTAAATAATCTTTGCATTTGGATTTTCGAAGTGCATATTTTTTATATAATAATAGCTTGTGATTTGTTCATCCAGAATATAATTAATATCGCTGAGTGCTTAATTTATTCATTTTATAAAAATAAAAAAAATCAATTTTGTGGTGTAGATAATTTTGAGTTACATGTTCTCAGATTTACCTCAAATAATTTTATCTCCAATTGCATCAATTTACGTATACACAATATTTTCTAAAGTGACAATTGTTTTAAAAAAAATCATGAGATTGTTTTTACTATAAATGTGGGAATAATATGTCACTCACTTCATACTCACTTTTTTGTTAGCACCAACTGATTAAATTTTTAAGACTACTAAACTCACAGAAAGTGAACCTCATAGTCATAACAATCATCCCACTTATATATATCATTTGATTAAATTTTCAAGATTATAAGCAAAAGAGTTTATAATTATGTCAGTAAAATTAATTTATTTGTATATCTTGGAAAAATAAAATTATAGGAGATAATTGGCAATAAAATAAATAAATGATATCTCATTTCTTTGGAAGTTATTATAAAATTTTACAATGTTGTATCTCATTAAAATGAAATAAAGATGTTTCAGATCATAATTAAGTTCCTATAAGGACAATATTATAATTGATTTTTTTTTTAATTATGAATTTTAGACATTTCTTTAATAGCTTGTGATTTGTTCATCCAGAATATAATTAATACTGCTGAGTGCTTATTTATTCATTTTATAAATAAAAAAAAATCAATTTTGTGGTGTAGATAATTTTGAGTTACATGTTCTCAGATTTACCTCAAATAATTTTATCTCCAATTGCATCAATTTACTTATACACAATATTTTCAAAAGTAACAATTGTTTTGGAAAAAATCATGAGATCGTTTTCACTATAAATGTGGGAATAATATGTCACTCACTTCATACTCACTTTTTTGTTAGCACCAACTGATTAAATTTTTAAGACTACTAAACTCACAGAAAGTGAACCTCATAGTCATAACAATCATCCCACTTATAATTTGATTAAATTTTCAAGATTATAAGCAAAAGAGTTTATAATTATATCAGTAAAATTAATTTATTTGTATATCTTGGAAAAATAAAATTATAGGAGATAATTGGCAATAAAATAAATAAATGATATCTCATTTCTTTGGAAGTTATTATAAATTTTTATAATGTTGTATCTCATTAAAATGAAATAAAGATATTTGAGATCATAATTAAGTTCCTATAAGGACAATATTATAATTGATTTTTTTAAAAATGAATTTAGACATTTCTTTAATAGTTTAGTCAAACACTTAGATTTTTTTAAAAAAAATCATATAGAAAAATTAATAGAGTTAATATGACGATGCGATTCCAGGTATAGGATAAACATGAACGTTACGGAATGTGAATACAGTATTCGGGTTACGATATTCTATAGAGTTGCAGCATTATATTTTGGATGCTGATCCGCCCTCACTTTAGGTGTAAGGGAGATGCAATAATAATCGATTGAGTAATCGAGTCAAACCACAAGGAATGCTATGACGTGAGAATTTCAACTAGTAACCTAGTTACTAAACCTACTATCCAAGCTATAATATATCATATTTTTGTGTTTTTAATGAATTAATGACACCAAAAAGTAATTATCAACTTCAAACTTAACTAAACAAGCAACAAATAAGCAAAGGATATAAAATCAATAGGAAATAAACGTGTCCAATTATACTTCGATTAGGTTCAAGTGATGGGTGATTAGAATTCTAACTAGAATTAACCAATTTAATCCAATTTCATGTGGGAAACCTCCTAACTATGGTTCACTCAAATCTCATTGCAATGAAGACAAGTAGATTAATGAAAGGCCTAATTCCGACTAAGACATCAAGCAATTCATTAACTCTCAATAGCTCATGGAGTTCCTTAACCCTACTATACTCTAGCATGCAAATCTCTTGATCCTAGCATCTAATCTAAGCCTCCTAAGCATTAGATCAAACACTCGGTATGCAACTATGGTGATCAATCACAATTACATAATAAAACATAGCCCCAAGAGAAATGAACATGAAATTAGAAGGTAAATTCACAATTAAATTCTAAACCCAATCACTTAATCCTAATCTACATATAATTGAAATCACAAAGAGAACTAGCTAGACATGATTAAGGAAAATAAACCATAAAAAGTAATTGAAATCATGCTTAAAAGAAAAAGAATTCAATAAGGAAGAAGAAGATGGTCTCCAATTGCAAATCCAACCAATGTAGCTTCAACAATCTTCAAAATACTAAAAATGAAAGAGGGAAATGTTTCTAGAGTTCTTGGGGAATTAAAAAATGAAAAAGATCACCAATGGGGTGAATTCTAGGATTAAATACATTGAAAATCGAGTTTGAGTCGAATCGGGGCGAAACGGGACGAACCGGGGCGAGTTTAGGCGAGCCGAACTCGCCCCTTAAGTGAAGAAGGGCGGCTGACCGGCGACCGGCTGGACCGCCGGCTGGGTCGCCGGCCAGGTCGCCGAACCCTCTGTGGTCTGTGGCGGTCCAGAGGAGGGGAGCCGGCGGCCGGCTGGACCGCTGGCTGGGTCGCCGGTCGTCCTCTTCCTTGACCGGTCAACTCTTCGTCTCTTGCGCGCTTTCTCCATTTTCGCTCGTTCTCTCTCGTCCGAACTCCGATTCTCAATCCGCTTTTTGTTATGGACTCCTAACGAACCCCTCTTCAACATGGAATGATAAATTTGGTCAAGAAAGTTCTTCATCAACCTGAAAAAAGACACAAAGAGACTCGAGAGAACGAGGAAAACATAAGCGAACTTGACCTAGTGAAACCCTAACTCTATAAATTCAATTTCCACATTTTTAACCCTAGGTTTCACCCTAATTAAGCTCGATTATTCTTCATTTCCAGCCTTCGATCCTTAACTACATGAATGCTCTTTCAATCTTACAAAAATAGATCGAAAACCGAGAGAAAACGAGAAAGATAGAATGTATGGTACAAGTTAAGAAACCCTAACATTTTTAGCATTTAAGCACATAAATCGAGACTCAAACACATGCAAAATACACTCAACTTGCATATAAAATACGTGTTAATCACTCCCCCAAACTTAAGCCATTGTTCGTCCCGAATAATGAAACAAACAATCAAAACACTTAACACGTATGAAGTGTGCATTTTGAGTTCTTCGATGCCTCATATCATATCAAAAACCAATTTAATTCAAATAAATTCTCAAGTCAAGCCAAGCTTTCATAAAATCATTCACTCTCCTAACTTAGAATTCCATCACTCAAACACTTTCGACTCTAGACCTCACAAGGAACATGTGTATCACTCGATCCCTCAATATATATAGAAGGTAAGCACTCATCGAAATCATGCAATACATAACTTTAACCATAAACTTGCCTATCAACTCAAGTTTCTTACACTACAATGTATGCACACATTAGGATCAAAAAGGTCTTTCTTGAGCTTGTAATGTAGGGACATTGGTTAAGGTTGGGAATTTTTAGGCTAAGTGACTTAAATTTGCATTCAAGTACTCTTATCCCCTTTCTTCTCCTTTCAAAGTATGAAGTTTTTCATCTTCCACCTTATCCAACCCCTTTTTATCAAATGAAACCACAAGCTTCTATCAAAATTCTAAAGAAACACTCCTTTATGCTCTTATTCTTCTTTTTTTTTTTTTTCAATAAGAACTTTGTTCTTATTATTTTCTTTACTAACTTAGAGCTTATAGGAGTCTCCTTTCATTCCAAAAGAATTTTTTTTTTTAGAAAAGAAAAGTTCTAAGATTGAATGAATGCTTGCATGCTTGAGTGCGAAAGAACGTGTTTAATCTCTCAAGTGCTTTTGAGTGAGATGCTGATGATTAATGCAAAATGGTGACATTTTCTTGAAATTTCTCGACTTTAAGTCAAGCATGATTAGGGTTATTTCACTTGAATGGCTTGGAATGATTGATCTTAGACACTTAGGCTCTAGACAAAAAGCTTGAGAGGATTTTGAGCCTTAAACTATGCATTTTACATAGTTAACATCCTTTCTTGAGAGCTTGATCTTGCATTGCATACTCTTTACTAGAACTTGCCTTGATACTCTTGTTAGAAGTACTATATGTTTGCATGATTAGGAGATGATCTTAGGCCATCATTGCATAGCCTATTTTCCCTAAACACTAACCTATACTTCATTACCATTGTTGTCTCATTTTGAGCCTTGAATAGAGCCTTTTCTTCTTGAACCGGATGATAGGGGGTGAAGGATGGTTAAGGGAACCTTGTTGAAGTTGAAAATTCATAAGAAATGTTGGGTGATGGTGAAGAGTCTATTCAAAACAAAAAGATCCAATACACAAACCTCATGAAACAACAAAATATTCATTCAATCCCTATTCATCCCCAAATGCTTCAAGACGAAACATCAAATTTTCAACAAATTCACTCCACAAAATAACAAGACAAAACAACCATGACCATAATCTTTCAACACAAATCCATCATCCAAAAACCACCTCCCATCCAAATTCCTTACAAAAAATCCAACAAACTCCATTCATTAATAAAAATCAACATATCTAAATACAAATCACCAAATGACAAACAAAGCACATAGATATTACCAAATCACAATAAGGCATCAAGAGAGACAATAAACAAACCAAGAAACAAAGAAACAAAAGATAAGCAAATTTAAACAAATTTAAAAACATGAAATGTAAGTAATTTAAATTCATTATCATACCCCCCTCCCCCAAACTTATTTTAGAAAATAAATTCTAAAATGAGTTTGGAGGGAAGAATAAATAATGGATTTAAATTACGCTTACAAACACTCCGAGCTACTTCGGGGGTGGTCTTGGCCAAGTGGCGCCTTGGCCAATTTGATATTCCCGAAAGCTCTCAAGAAGTGCTTCCATTCTCTCGCTTCTTCTTGCTTCTTCCAATTGTGTAATTCTCATAGATGTCATCTCGTGCCTCATAACCGTGACTTGGGCATCCAAACTCTTGAAACCATCTTCCATGTTAGTCATTCGGCTCTCAAGAGCCTCAAATCTCTCATCATAAATTGGTTCACTTGAACCTTGCTCATCTCTCAAAGGCTCATCACTCTCTTCCATGTCTTCATCTTCAACCATTCGGTTTCTTTCACCACCTCTTCCTCCTAGTGAATATTCATCCCCTTCACCGTGATTAAAAATCTTATCTCTCATGATCATCACATGCTCGGGGGTATCCAAGTACCAATTCATCCTTTCCTCAAAGTTGGTGACCAAGATGCTCATCACATTAGGCAAAGGATATAATTCCTTCTTAGTAATTAGGAAGTAGTAAGGTGGGGAACTTGATTTGAGGAAACGTAAGCATCGGAGCTTAACGGTGTCAAGGAGAAACTCATCACTCATGGGAGGATATCCACCAAGATTGGATCGTATCTTCCTTGCAATTGGAGTAAGCATGCCTCCAATGTTGATCTTCCCTCCGTCACTTTGGGCTTGCTTCTTCAATTGAGGAAGAAAGAAGTCGCAAAAACTTATACTCCTTCCGGTGAGCATGGCATGCAAAATAAAGAGATCATCATTCCTCACCGATGTATTTTCACTCCTTGCAATGATGGTGTGCCCCAATATCTTCAACACCATTCGAAGCACCGGATTCCTTACTTCATTGGACTTCGAATATCCGGCCCGAAATCCCTCTTCTGAGTTTGGAGCAAGCTTTCTCCACACGCTCTTCACATCAAAAGTTCTATCAACAAGTTGATCACCTCCATGGGGCACATTGAAGGCATTATCAATATCTACATAAGACATCACTTGCTTGCCTCCAAATAGTTGAAACGTGATGGACCGATTGATATTCATATGTGTGGTATTCAATGTGCTCAACATTTCGACGACCACCTTAAAGTATGTCCTCCGGTCTTGAATGGTGTCATCTAGAAAGCTCCCCCAACCAATATTATCAAAGAGCTCCTTTACATTATCGTAAAGGCCAAGTGACACTAACACCTCTTTAGACGGAAATTGTGTCACTTCAATCCCTCTAGTGACAAGAGAGGCAAAGGCCGCCCTTTCGTCGTTGTTGCTCAAGTTTATCTCATAAGTCTCCGGGACCTTTGGATTCATTGTTCGTGAGGTGGTGTCCGATGGTTGAGATGAAGAGGCATCACCCTTGTGTCTCTTGTTGGAATAAGTGATTAAAGCCTTAGAAGGTGCTTTAGAAGTCCCTTTTCCTTTAGCTCCTTTATCCCTACACCAAGTGAAAAAAAATCCAAAATAAGATTCAAGAAATTAATCGAATGATTTTCACTTAAATAATCACATTTTTTCTAGCCATCACCCCCCATTTTGCCTTTAAACATTCAATAAGGGAGTTTCAAGAAAATATCAAGCACGTCATCAACATAACTCCCTTAAGTCCAAGAAAAATCATTCCAAAGCATTCATGCATATTCAAGTGAAAATGAACTCAAGTTCATTTGGATAATCAACTCAAGAAACTAATGCAATGAATTCTCCCCTTTCACACCCAAGAATTTATGAACTCATGACCTCTTCAAGCAATGAACCATTCAAGAAATGAATTTTTCATCTAACATCAAGCATATTCATTCACATTTTCAACAAGGAATCAAAAATATTACAAATTCATTCCAAGTATGTTCAAGTGCATAAGAGACATGGTTCCTAAAAGAATGCCCATTTCAAGACTAGATATAGCATAAATCATAAAAGGAAGAATTAATGCTATCCAATTTCATGCCCAAAGTCACATTCCTCATTCAAGAATTCCCAAAAATTCAAGAAAGAACTCTAACAAGAATTTCTACTCATTTTCATGAATTTAGTAAGCAAAACATACATACTAATTCATAAGAAGCAAGTAGAAACACAAAAAAAAATAAAGGGTATAGAGCTCATTACCTCATTGTCTTGAAGAAAATTGAGAAGATTCACCTCTTTCAAAAGAAAAATATTTTTCGTTTTTTATGAAGAGGTGGGAAAAAATATGATTTTCTTAGCTTAAAATGTGGGTTATAGGATGGGTAATGGACCTATGGAAGGATTAAACTTGATTCAAAAGGACTTGGGAGTAATTGGAAGAAGAAAATTAGAGATTTGGAGAGAAAATGGGGGATGTTCTTCAAGATTTAAATTAGAAATGGAATAAAATGAAAAAGAAAAATGCATTAACATATAAAATAGAAATAGGGAGGGGAGTGAAGGGGGACCGGCGACCCAGTGGGCCGCCGGCTGGGTCACCGGCTGGGCCGCCGAAGTCTCTGTCCATGGTGGCGGGCTGGACCGGCGACCGGCTGGACCGCCGGCTGGGTCGCCGGCCGCTGCTGCAACTTTCAACTCGATTTTGGGCCGTTTTTCGGCCCTTCCAACGGGAGGGGCCGACTCCCGACCCTCTATCTAGACCCCCTAAACATGTTTCAATTTTTTTTTCTTCTATTTTTATGGGTTTTTTCAAAATGAAATGAAAAACGTAACAAACGACTCAAAAAATTGAAAATAAAATAAATAACTAAAGAAAATGAAAAGAAAAGGATACGTGTTGAGGTGCCTCTCAACTAGCGCTTTGTTTAACGTCGTTAGCTCGACATTACCTCTAAAATCAAGGGTCGTTGAGGTAGAAAACCGACTCCTCACGAGTTCTCTCTGGCTTGAAGTAAGGCTTGAGACGATGACCATTAGCAAGAAATTTGGAACCATCTTCCTTCAAGAGTTCAAAGGTACCATTTTTGTTAGCCTTGTATATCACATAAGGCCCGGTCCATCGAGACTTGAGTTTTCCCGGAAAAAGACGAAGTCTAGAATTAAAGAGCAACACCTTATCTCCCGGACCAAGTTCCTTCCTTCGAATGCCCATATCATGGAATTTCTTTGCTCTTTCCTTATAAATTCTAGAATTCTCATAAGCCTCGTTTCTCCATTCCTCCAACTCAACAAGATGATCAATGCGACTATATCCGGCTCCTTTGAAATCAAAGTTGATAGCTTGAGTAGCCCAATATGCTTGATGCTCGATTTCCAAAGGTAAATGACAAGACTTCCCAAATACAAGTTGAAAAGGTGACATACCAATGGGAGTCTTGTACGCCGTCCTATAAGCCCATAATGCATCATCGAGTTTGTTGGCCCAATCCTTCCTAGTGGTCACCGTTTTCTCCAAGATTTGCTTTATTTCCCGGTTTGCAAGCTCGGCTTGACCATTGGCTTGAGGATGATAAGGTGAAGTGATCTTGTGCTTCACTCCATACTTGGCAAGCACATTTCCTAGCCATTTGTTGTTAAAATGAGACCCCCCATCGCTAAGCAATGCTCTCGGAGTGCCAAACCGAGTCAAGATGTTCTTCTTGAGAAACTTGATCACCACTTTTGCATCATTTGTCGAGGTTGGAATGGCCTCGACCCATCTCGACACATACTCGACGGCAAGAAGAATATAGGAAAATCCACACGAAGTTGGAAAAGGGCCCATAAAGTCAATCCCCCACACATCAAACAACTCTACCTCAATCATAACATTTTGGGGCATCTCATCTCTCTTAGAGATGTTTCCTATCCTTTGGCATCGATCACATATTTTTACAAAGGCTTGACAATCCCGAAATATCGAAGGCCAATAAAAGCCACTTTGATAAATCTTCATGGCCGTTCTATTTGCTCCGAAATGCCCACCACTTGGTCCATTGTGGCACTCCTTGATAATCTTTTGCCAATCAATCTCCATAACGCATCTCCGAATCACACAATCGGCACATCTTCTCCATAAATGAGGATCACTCCAATAATAGAAATTCACTTCACGGAGAAACTTCTTCTTAGCGTAATCTGTAGTGAGATTTGGAGGTAACTCATGAAGAACCAAGTAATTTGCATAATCCGCAAACCAACATTTATGAATCTTCAAAGCAAAGATAGTTAAACAAAAGAGCTTTTCATCGGGAAAACACTCATCAATTTCCAACTTGTTATCATCACCTTCAATTGAATCTTCAAGACGAGATAGATGATCCGCTATGACATTCTCACAACCTTTTCGATCACGAATCTCAACATTGAACTCTTGTAGAAGAAGAATCCAACGAATAAGGTGAGGTTTAGCATCCTTCTTGGCCATGAGTTGACGAATAGCCGTGTGATCCGAATACACAACGGTTTTGTTTCCAACAAGATAAGCTCGAAACTTATCAAATGCAAAGACAATAGCCAAGAATTCCCGTTCTGTGGTTGTGTAGTTTTTTTGGGCCGGATCCAAGGTCTTAATAGCATAATGAATAACTCGAAATACCTTGTCCTGGATTTGGCCTAACACAACTCCCAACGCCCAATCACTAGCATCACACATCAATATGAAAGGGTCACTCCAACATGGGGTAATCAAGACGGGAGTTGATATCAAAGCCTTCTTTAGAGTCTCAAATGCTTTCAAACACTTGTCATCAAACTCAAATTTAGCATCCTTCTCCAAAAGAGAACATAAAGGTTTTGTAATCTTCGAGAAATCCCTTATGAATCTTCGATAAAACCCGGCATGACCAAGAAAACTCCGAATGGATTTCACATTGGTTGGTGGAGGTAGCTTCTCAATGGCAATGATCTTAGCTCTATCCACTTCCAATCCATCATAAGAGATCTTATGACCAAGCACAATTCTATCCTTGGCCATGAAGTGACACTTTTCCCAATTGAGTACTAAAGACTTCTCTTCACATCTTTGCAACACAATAGAGAGGTTGTCTAGGCATGCATCAAAACTTGAGCCAAACACCGAAAAGTCATCCATAAACACTTCCATTATGTTTTCAATAAGACCATCAAAAATCGACATCATGTACCTTTGAAATGTAGCCGGGGCGTTGCACAAACCAAAAGGCATCCTCCGAAATGCAAACACTCCATAAGGACAAGTAAACGCCGTCTTGTGTTGGTCTTCGGGGGCTATCATGATTTGATTGTACCCCGAATACCCATCAAGGAAGCAATAATACTCGTACCCGGCCAATCTATCCAACATTTGGTCGATAAAAGGAAGAGGAAAATGATCCTTCCTTGTGGCCGCATTCAACGCCCTATAGTCGATCCGGTGGCCAATCTTGTAGCAATCATCTCATTCTTCTCATTGGTGATCACGGTCATTCCACCCTTCTTTGGGACAACTTGTGTTGGACTAACCCATTCACTATCGGAGATTGCATATATCATCCCCGCATCTAACAACTTCAAGACCTCTTTCCGAACAACTTCTTGCAACACGGGGTTTAATCTCCTTTGAGGTTGAACCTTAGGACGAAAACCATCTTCCATCAATATTCTATGCATACACACCGATGGACAAATCCCCTTTATATCATCAATGGTCTAACCAATCACATTCTTATACCTTCTAAGCACCCTCAACAATTTATCAACTTCGGATGTAGAAAGATGTTTTGATATGATAACCGGAAATAAGTCTTTATCACCAAGGAAAACATACCTTAAGTGATCCGGAAGAGGTTTCAACTCATGGCTTGAATGAGGAGCATTTGGAGATGATTTCTCTTGAGTTGAACTTCCAACTTCCCCCGGTTTGTTGATATCAAGGTACTTCACTTCATCTTTTGGAGAGTCTTGGTTGGCATCCATCCGTGCAAGTGATTCAAGGAGATCATCACAAGCATCCTCCAAGTCGGAATAGGTATAGATAGAATTGGAGATGACATGTTCCACCGGATCCTTAGCCATAGATGTAGGCAAGGTAATGATCATCTTGCATTCTTCAACTTGAGAATTATCGACCTTCTTCATAGCATCGAATATGGAAAGGGTGAAGGATTCATCATTGACTCTAAAAGTGAGATTACCCTCTTGTACATCAATAAGAGCCCGTCCCGTTGCAAGAAATGGTCGACCAAGGATGAGAGGCATGTTCTTGTCCTCCGGCATTTCTAGAACCACAAAGTCGACCTGGAATATGAAATCTTCAACTTTCACAAGGACATCCTCTACTACTCCATTTGCATAAGTGATAGATCTATCCGCCATTTGGAGAGCTATGGCTATAGGTTTGATGTTACCTATTTCCAATCTCTTAAAAATGGATAGAGGCATTAGATTTATACTAGCTCCCAAATCACACAAAATATTTCCAAATTTTGAACCACCAATCAAACAAGCTATTGTGAAACTTCCGGGATCCTTTTGCTTTGAAGGCATGTCCTTCTTTTGCAAGATTGCACTACATTCCTCCGACAAGTTTATAGTCTCAAATTGACCAAACTTCCTTTTGTTGGCAACGGCCTCTTTCAAAAACTTAGCATAACTAGGCATATCCCTCAATGCATCAAGTAGAGGGATGTTGAGATGTACCTTGTTGAAAATCTCTAAAAATCTCTTCATCTTCTCATCCACCTTTGCCTTGGCCAAATGATGAGGGAAAGGAGCTCTAGTGAGCACATCTTTGGTAGGAATAGGTGCCTCTACCAAATCATCCTCTTGAAATCTTTCTTGAAGAGTGACTTTCTTTGAACCTTCATCCTTTGCACATGAATCTTGAACCTCTTTTGATGATTTCTCTTCATGTTTTGAGGTTTCTTCTTCATAAGGAATTTCTTCAACAAGAACTTCTTCCTTCCCACTTCCAGATGCGACATGGTTCTCATACCCTTTTCCACTTCTCAACATGATAGCATTGCATCCTTTAGGGTTCACTTCCGTATTACTTGGAAATTTGCCCGGAGTATGTTGAGTGGTAGCATGATTTGCCATTTGACTTAGTTGCCCTTCCAACATCTTCACTTGTTTAGACAATGAAGTTATATTATTCTCCAAGGTAGTCACCTTTTGTCCGGTTTGTTGGATGAAAGTGCTTTATTGATTTGCCATTTGAGTTTGTTGGTTGGTCATGTTATTTTGTTGAGTAGCCATTTGTCCTTGATTTGCAACAAGTTGTTGAAGCAATTGCTCCATAGAAGAAGGTGTCTTCCTTTGCTCTTCAACATTCCCTTGAGAAGTAGAGAATCCCGGTGGTGGATTTTGAGCATTATTCAGATTTCCATAGGATAAGTTGGGATGAGGACGATTGTTGGGATGATAGGCGAAGTTCCCTCCTTGAGTTCCATAAGAATGGCCTCCTTGATAGTTCCCTTGAGCGTTTCCTTGAAACCCTTGCCTATAGTTCTCATAACTCCTTTGATTCATAAAATTTGCATCCTCAATCACCTCGTATTCTAACATCTCTTGAGATTGAACAACTTTGAGTTGAGCTTGTGCTTCATCATACTTCTTCTTCATAGTGGCCAATTCCTTTGCCATGACTTCATATTTCTCATCAACAATAGAAGAAACTTTCCTCGGATGAGCCATTTCCATTGGCCATTGATAGCTATTAGCCGCCATTTCTTTGATTATCCTTAGAGCTTCTCTTGCATTCCGGTTCACCAAACATCCTCCGGAAGTCGCATCCACTATGCTCCTTGTGTGAGGCGTCAAACCACTATAAAAATTAGTGATTTGTTGACCCTCATTGAAACCATGTTGGGACACTTCCTCAAGAGCTCCCTATAACGCTCCCAAGCTTCAAACAATGATTCATCGCCTTGTTGAGAAAAATGCGATATTTCGGATATAAGCTTTTGCGCCTTGGAAGGAGGAAAGTATTTGTTGAGAAACGCCTTGCATAGCTCATCCCATGTGTGAATATCCGCCTTATTCAAACTCTTATACCAATCTTTGGCTCGGTCTCTCAATGAGAAGCCAAACATCCTCATCCTAATTGCATTGTTGGAGACACCATTGAGCTTCACGGTGTCACACATATCTAAGAATGTGCTAAGGTGAGTGTTTGGATCTTCCATAGGTGATCCCCCAAATTGCTCACTCTTTATCATTTGAATAAGCCCGGATTTCAACTCGAAGTTGTTAGCATTTATCGTTCCCCATTCACCTCCTTGAAATTGTTGAGTAGGAGGCTCGAACATTTGGTTAAGTGGAGGTTGTTGTGCCTCATTAGCTCTCCTCTCTTGATCTTCCTTCCAAGCACGAAATTCTTCCATCTCTCTCATAAGAGCTTCCATGTTTTGATTGTTGCCTTCCATAGCTTCTTCTTCAATAAAATTTCGTCTTCTATGTCTTCTTTCAAAACGCAAGATCAAAGGTTGAACGAGTCTTCCTTTAGACCTTGTGTGCATAAACCTACAAAACAAAAATTAAAAGAAACAAATGCTTGAATTAGTAATTCATAACCATATCGACTATTGAAACTCAAACTAAGCATTCCCCGGCAACGGCGCCAAAAATTGATCCGCCCTCACTTTAGGTGTAAGGGAGATGCAATAATAATCGATTGAGTAATCGAGTCGAACCACAAGGAATGCTATGGCGTGAGAATTTCAACTAGTAACCTAGCTACTAAACCTACTATCCAAGCTACAATATATCATGTTTTTGTGTTTTTAATGAATTAATGACACCAAAAAGTAATTATCAACTTCAAACTTAACTAAACAAGCAACAAATAAGCAAAGGATATAAAATCAATAGGAAATAAACGTGATTCCAATTATACTTCGATTAGGTTCAAGTGATGGGTGATTAGAACTCTAACTAGAATTAACCAATTTAATCCAATTTCATGTGGGAAACCTCCTAACTATGGTTCACTCAATTCTCATTGCAATGAAGACAAGTAGATTAATGAAAGGCCTAATTCCGACTAAGACATCAAGCAATTCATTAACTCCCAATAGCTCATGGAGTTCCTTAACCCTACTATACTCTAGCATGCAAATCTCTTGATCCTAGCATCTAATCTAAGCCTCCTAAGCATTAGATCAAACACTTGGTATGCAACTATGGTGATCAATCACAATTACATAATAAAACATAGCCCCAAGAGAAATGAACATGAAATTAGAAGGTAAATTCACAATTAAATCCTAAACCCAATCACTTAATCCTAATCTATATATAATTGAAATCACAAAGAGAACTAGCTAGACATGATTAAGGAAAATAAACCATAAAAAGTAATTGAAATCATGCTTAAATGAAAAAGAATTCAATAAGGAAGAAGAAGATGGTCTCCAATTGCAAATCCAACCAATGTAGCTTCAACAATCTTCAAAATACTAAAAATGAAAGAGGGAAATGTTTCTAGGGTTCTTGGGGAATTAAAAAATGAAAAAGATTACCAATGGGGTGAATTCTAGGATTAAATACATTGAAAATCGAGTTTGAGTCGAATCGGGGCGAAACGGGACGAACCGGGGCGAGTTTAGGCGAGCCGAACTCACCCCTTAAGTGAAGAAGGGCGGCTGACCGGCGACCGGCTGGACCGCCGACTGGGTCGCCGGCCAGGTCGCCGAACCCTCTGTGGTCTGTGGCGGTCCAGAGGAGGGGAGCCGGCGGCCGGCTGGACCGCTGGCTGGGTCGCCGGTCGTCCTCTTCCTTGACCGGTCAACTCTTCGTCTCTTGCGCGCTTTCTCCGTTTTCACTCGTTCTCTCTCGTCCGAACTCCGATTCTCAATCCGCTTTTTGTTATGGACTCCTAACGAACCCCTCTTCAACATGGAACGATCAATTTGGCCAAGAAAGTTCTTCATCAACCTGCAAAAAGACACAAAGAGACTCGAGAGAACGAGGAAAACATAAGTGAACTTGACCTAGTGAAACCCTAACTCTATAAATTCAATTTCCACATTTTTAACCCTAGGTTTCACCCTAATTAAGCTCAATTCTTCTTCATTTCCAGCCTTCGATCCTTAACTACATGAATGCTCTTTCAATCTTACAAAAATAGATCAAAAACCGAGAGAAATTGAGAAAGATAGAATGTATGGTACAAGTTAAGAAACCCTAACATTTTTAGCATTTAAGCACATAAATCGAGACTCAAACACATGTAAAATACACTCAACATGCATATAAAATACGTGTTAATCAGATGTCTGTGGATGAATATATTTTATGTAACTGTATATATACATGTGTGTGGGTGGGGGGGGGAGGGGTAGAGGTGCCCACTGGAACAGGAACCGAATCGGAACCGTCGGTTTTTAACCGGAACATGACGGTACGGTTCCGAACCGACCCGAGGAACCGATGGAACCGACGGTTCGGTTTCGGTTCCGAAAGTTTGAAACCGGGAGCCAGCGGTTCGGTTCCGGTTCGGAACTGAAAACAACCGTTTTTTTTTTTAATTCTAATTTTATTTTATGTTTCAATATTATACTTATATTTGTATACTTATTTGATGTAACATTTGATTACTGATTAGTGTGTTACACTTTTAAACATGAAAAATAGTGTAAAATCACATTTGCATAACACTTTTAATTTTAGCATGCGTTTAGAACAAAATATTTTTTTTTCTTTTTTTTTTTATCATTCTTGAACTTTTATGTCATTTATTTATTCAAAAATATGATTTATTCTTTATTATTATTGATTTTCTGAATTTTATATTGCAACTCATAGAATAAATGCAAATATTTTTTTAAGTTTTTTTTTAAATAGAACAATTATGATATATTTTAGATTCAACGCGCAACGCACCGCGCAACGCGTTACACCTGCTAGTATAATAAAATGTGTATTAAATCCGTGCAACGCACGGGCCAAAAATATTATAGTAATCCTTAAATATAAAATTAAAAATTAAAATTGTACCAGCTATAGTTCAATTTTTCGGTCGGCACTGAACTTATATAACAAAAACCGTGACCGGCCAAATTAAAATTTAGTTTTGTACTCACCAACCAAAACCGACCGTTCCTAATTTTTGACCGACCAGAATCGTCCAAAACCACCTAGTTCGGTTCGGTATGCTCAGCCCTAATTCACATACTCTTTAATTATTGTTCTTTATCTTTCTTGCGACATATTATTATAATTTATGAATGTTAATTTTCATTAAGAATAGATTATATAAAAATATGAATAGAAAATGAGAAATGTATTAAGTCAAACTTTTTTTTTTTTGGGGGGGGGGGGGGGGGTTTAAATGTAATCTTCATCATTCATCATCATGCAGGTGCTAAGGTGCTAATACAAGCCCAATACGTGCCCCTATTCTTTTGGGAATACGAATATTCTTTAGTCTCAGGTTTGAGTCGAGTATTTCAATTATATTTTAAATAACACAGTTTCAAAATAATAAGCTCCAAAAATATATGATCCACCAAAATCGAATTTTTAAGGAATATGATCATCAATACATGACAAATCCTACAATAGTCGAAATAAATCAATCTCAGTTGAATCACATTTAAAAGATTGTAACAGGGGTAATCTACAAGTTAATTGCTGAATTATTTGACCTTTTATTTTACGGTTTAAAATGCTCACATATTCACCACGAGCACATTTAATGTGTCCCCGATTCCTGTGACGATGTCACGTCAATATTTTTTTTTCATTTAAAATTTAATTTTTTTAGTAAAGTTCTCTTTTTTGTATAATTAATTGTTAGATGATATATTTATGATAATTTTTCTTTAAATATATAATCTTCACATTAGTCGTGACGAGTAATGCTCCAATGTCCGTCGTGGGCATGCTTAATGTGTTCATGGATGACGTGGTATTGGAATATATAAGGAAGTTAATAAAAACCTTACCAAAAATAATTAACCCTACTATAAAAAAAACTAAACCCTAATATAAAAAACTTAACCCTAAAAGAAAAAATTACAGACGTGACACTGTCACATTACCGGTGGGCATATTAAGTGGAGCATTTCTATAGTCGTGACACATAAATTAGTTTCCTTTGCTCGAAATTGAATTCCAAAACACATTTATTGAAACGTAATTACAGAAAAAGGAAATTATCCTAGCATCAAATTAGAAATTATCTTAACTAAAAGTGGACAACAACATTTTCTGTATAAAATAGTAGAGATATTTCAAATCAAGTTGTAGGAAATGAGGAACATGGAAAAAACCACAGCAGCAATCTAAGTTACACGTGGCACACCCTCAATACCTCTCTAGATTTGCGAACCACATTGACTCCCTCTCCCGAATTTTCCTCTTCACTAAAGAACCTCAATTTCTCAGTCACGTTACTCCACCCCTCTTTACAACCTTTCACTCCTACAATTCCACGGAAACTAAGCGCAAATTTCTATAGAAGAAGAGATTTTTTTGAGACTGTTTCTCTTTTTTTAGACATTAGGCATGGCTTTGAACTCCTTAGCTTCAAGGCCCTCCTCTTTGTTATCAAGAAAATTGAGGAATTATGGCGCAAATGATTCACTTCTAGCCCATTCAGTTAAATCCATCTCTTTCTTTAATCCCATTCCACTTTTCTCCAACCTCTCTTTCAAGAATACTTCACCATCACCAGTTTTGGCTGCCTCCGTTAAGGCTTCCTCTGCATCAAGTTCTCCTTCCGCCACTGTTGCTCACTCCCAAGAACTCAAGGTCCCTTTTCATGTGTGTGTGTGTGAGAGAGAGATGATATGTGTGTGCTGTACTTATAGCCTTAAATCGAAGTGGGGTGCTGGTATTTTACATTATTTGATTGATTTATTCATTTATTTCAGATTAAGAGTGTGCCAACACAACCAATTGAGGGGCAGAAGACTGGCACAAGTGGGCTTCGGAAAAAGGTATGATCTTTGGGTGCTACATTGGCCGATCGATATATAATATATTGATGCTTCCATCGTTAGTTGATTGGTTGATTTTTGGTGCTGTTAGGTGAAAGTGTTCATGCAAGAAAATTATCTCGCCAATTGGATTCAGGTCTGATAGTTGTAAAACAATGAAGCAGTGAGCTTTGCTTGTGCTGTGTTGCTTGCTTCTAATGAGGGCTTTGTGTGTGTGTGATTGAAGGCATTGTTTGATTCATTGCCACCTGAGGATTTCAAGAATGGTGTTTTGGTTTTAGGCGGTGATGGTAGATATTTCAACAAGGAGGCTGCACAGGTTTTCAAATTTAAGAATGGTCCAACATTTCAGTAGTTTTATCTTGTTCCAATGCTTATGTTGCTTCTGTAACACAGATAATAATTAAAATTGCTGCTGGAAATGGTGTTGGGAAAATCTTGGTTGGCCAGTGAGTTTCTTTCATTTGATTACTTTTAGTTTCTTAGATTTTATCCTTAATTTCCTTCTGTGAATTTCCTAATGTTTCTGTTTATCGTAAACTTATGCAGTAAAAAAATTGTTTTGTTTCTATCCTTCATTTTTTCAATCAACTCTAGTCTAGCTTTAGGAAAACCCTTTGAATTAGCTGCCCCTTTCTGCTCCAAAGATTATTGGTTTATCAAAAACCACTGATTGCTGATGATAGTAAATAGGGAGTTGAATTTTGTAACTGCAGGGATGGTATAATGTCTACGCCAGCTGTTTCTGCTGTGATAAGGAAGAGAAAGGCAAGAACCACTTGTCTCTTTTGTCCGTGTTGTTTATGTTTTTTTCCTTTGTGTTTTGATTTGGCAACTCTTATTTGTTCCACTTCTTTGTTTATATAGGCTAATGGTGGTTTTATAATGAGTGCAAGCCACAATCCCGGTGGTCCTGATTACGATTGGGGTATCAAGGTAAGTTTCATCTTAGTAATTTTGCACGAGCCTGGATATATTTCTGCCTATATGTTTTATTGCATCCAGTGGCATTTGGTTTTGCTAATCCTAATCTTGTTTCTATCATAAACCCTGGAACATTATGTATTCCTACTTCTTAATATTCTTTTGTTCTTACTTTCGCAGTTTAATTATAGCAGTGGCCAACCTGCACCCGAGTCTATTACTGACAAGATCTACGGAAACACTCTTTCTGTATGTATCTAATGCTTTATCTTTTCTTATGTAGAGCTATCTCATTCTGAGCTTTTTATAAAGAACAATTGTCTATGTTATTATTGTCTGTAAGATATATATCCCTCCATTTATTCTTAAAACTATGAAATATCTGTGCTGAAAATGGCTATGATTACTATGATAAATTATAGGAAACACATGATTGTAATTGATTCTTTAGCTACTAATTCACGTTGAAGAAACAAAATTCTTGATATGGCTCTCAACATTCGAGTTGGAGGAATGATTGTTAAAATCTTGTTTCCAATACATGACTAGCTAGTCTTTTTCCTTCTCTCACCTCATTCTCTTTCCGTGCCATTCTTTCGCGTCATTGATCAATTCAATGAGTTGTGTTAACAATGAGCCTTGTGTTAACTGTTACAATGACTTTCACATTTGCTACTGAACAGACATTCTTTCAAAGGCAGATCTAAATTACAATATGCATAATGTTGCCAATTTTTTTGGGTTATTTTAATCTTAAGCAGAAAATTGGATTCAGTCAAACAATTAACAAGCTTGGCACCCCTATTTGACTTCCCTTAGTGTCCTGCAGATATCTGAAATAAAAATAGCTGAGATTGCGGACATCAATCTCTCTCAGCTTGGTGTAACAAACTATGGAGCTTTTAGTGTGGAGGTCGTTGATCCCGTAGCTGATTATTTGGAGCTTTTGGAGGTGAGCAGTCTCAATTAAGTGTTTGAACTTCAAAGTTCTCCCTGAACAATTTTATCTTTTATCGTATAAGCATTTGTATCCATCTAGATTCAATTCCGTCGCATAAATGGGAAGTTTTTGACACAATTTGAACTTTTCCGGGCATTGTAGTTTCCGGTTCATGATCTGTCATGCAGAATGAGACTTCATTCTCAATCATACAAGAATGTTTATTTTCATTTTGACGGAAGTTTGATTTTTCAACTTACTTCGCAGGAAGTATTTGATTTTTCACTTATCAAGAGCCTTATTTCGCGGTCGGATTTCAGGTATATGATTAGTCCTGCTTCGTGATTCGGATGCTATTCCTTGTTTCTTTTCGTATTGATATTATCACTGATATAGGCTCATAGTTACTTTTCTGTTTTCAAGAAATTGAAATGCAAAACTGACGGACAGTCAAATCTTTTACTGTTGTCATGAGTAGCTATATGGAACTACTTTGCATCCTAGGACATTCTAAAACATGCCACGAGTTCTTGTTTTGCTTCATATGTTCATTATTATTCTGTCTGTCTTGACGTTAGCTGAAGTTGATAAATTTAACATTTTGTAGAATAAACAATCTTCTCATTCCACTATTTTCAGGTTCACATTTGATGCCATGCATGCTGTTGCTGGTGCTTATGCTAAACCAATTTTCGTGGACAAGCTGGGAGCTAGCCCTGTATGTTTAATTTTTTCACGATCAAAATTAATGAACGATTGAAGATGGTTCCATATCATTTATCCTTTTAATATACAGGATTCCATTGCTAATGGGGTGCCTCTAGAAGATTTTGGACATGGCCATCCAGATCCTAATCTCACGTAAGAAGTATTCTTAACAAATTCATTTAGTTCCAAAATTACTTGCTTAAATTTGTCAACTTGGAATAGATATGCCAAGGATTTGGTCAACATAATGTATGGAGAGAACGGACCTGACTTTGGCGCTGCAAGTGACGGTAAGTTTAGCAGCTTGCTTATTTCAAGCATGTTAATCTACTTCCATTGTAACACCATATTGAGTGAAGATTCAACGGTTTCAGCTTTTATACTTAGATTTGTAATATACAAATAAAATAAAGGAAAAGGCAACAGAAATAACTTGGCCCAAATTCTGAAAGTGCCGAATGTTTAGAGATACATAACTTTGCCATTGTCATACTTTTTCAGGAGATGGTGATAGAAACATGATTCTCGGGAGAGGATTTTTTGTGACTCCTTCAGACTCTGTTGCTATTATTGCTGCCAATGCAGAGAAGGCCATACCATACTTCAAAACTGGCCCAAAGGTTTGAAAAGCATGTAGTTTCTCTTCCAATATTTACTTTTCGAAGAGCGTATATATCCTCAGCTTATATCATATAACAGGGGTTGGCTCGATCCATGCCGACCAGTGGTGCTCTGGATCGTGTATCACAGAAGTTAAATCTTCCCTTTTACGAGGTTCGGTACTCTATAAGTCCTTGTAATCAATGTGGCTAGTTTATCTTTCAATGGCGAAAAATTATTTCTCTGATCAATCATATCTTTTTTTCTTCAGGTACCCACTGGTTGGAAATTTTTCGGGAACCTAATGGATGCAGATAAATTATCAATCTGTGGAGAAGAGAGTTTTGGAACTGGTTCTGACCACATCCGCGAGAAAGACGGTATCTGGTATGCGTATATTCTCATTTCACTCATAATATACAGAAATAATAAATGACCACCTCATCTAAAAGATTAAGCATGCAATGAGTGTATCGTTTTTACATCTGATTATCAATCTTTTAAAAGAAAACTTATTCTTGATTAGCTCGAGGGACGGAGGAGTAATGCCTCTCTCCAAACTATATCCAATAAGGATTCAGTAGTTTTGGGCCATGCGATTATGCAATAAAATTGCCATTGACTACACATTTTTGTGAGAAGATTAACTATTGCCTATTAACAGGGCTGTTTTAGCTTGGTTGTCAATAATTGCTTTTAGAAATAAGGAGACGAAACCTGGGGAAGCGTTGGTTTCTGTGTCTGATGTTGTGACTGAGCATTGGGCCACTTATGGAAGGAACTTCTTCTCTAGATATGACTATGAGGTGAGCCTTAGACACTCCATTTCTTTCTCATCTCTCAATTATGCTGCAACTGAAAAATATCTCGTTCTTTGTGAGAATGCTCTACAGGAATGTGAATCCGAAGGGGCTAATAAAATGATAGACTACCTTAGAGACATACTTTCCAAAAGCAAGACGGGTGATGTATATGGTAAGTTTTGATCGTTCAGAAGTTAAGCGGATAATTTTTTTTGATAGCTAAATGTTTTTATGTTATTGCAGGAGACTACACCCTGCAGTTTGCCGATGACTTCACCTACACCGATCCTGTTAGTATTATAATTTATGTCATGGAGAACTTTCTGGCCATCTAAGGGTTATATCGGTAATATCTTCTTCTCATACTTTTTCAGGTAGATGGCAGTGTCGTAACCAAACAAGGGGTCCGTTTCGTATTCACCGATGGATCTAGGATAATATTTAGGTTATCGGTATGTGACTCCTTCGATCTTGTCAACTTTCATTTCATTTTTTCCATTTCTCTTTTCATACTAATGTAATCAAGTACAGGGTACCGGCTCTGCCGGTGCGACTGTTCGGATATACATCGAACAATTCGAGCCAGATGCATCTAAACATGACGTGGATGCACAAATAGCATTGAAACCTCTGATAGGTTAGATTCTTGCTATTATTCGGTTTTAACATTTCCTCTGTTTCCCATCTGATCGGTGTTTAAGTTAGGTGATTCTTATCGTGTATCTTATCCGGTTATACTTGTTAGATTTGGCTTTATCCACTTCGAAGCTGAAGGAGTTCACCGGAAGGGAGAAGCCAACAGTTATTACATAGAGGCAGAAATAAATTTTGAGAAAGGGAGCAGGTATCTGAATATCTGATATATAAATTCGTTGATTGGTTTAGTTTCTTTTTTCCTTTTTATGTATTATAGGCATCAATTAGTGAGGGGAATATACTGTGTGCCCGTTTGGTACGGATAACTCGAGTATGCTCTGAAATATAAACTCCAACAAATAAATAAAAAAAGTTATGAAAGAAACAACAGTCCTTTTTGAGGAACCGTGTTCATACGTATGCTTCGAGTTTTGATATATCTTTTCGCTGCACCCCACATCCATAATTTATTTAGAAAATGTATAATGCCCTTTCATGTAAGTGCATATCTTAGAAATACCAAAGCTAAAAGCAAGTGTCTCAGTAGATTCAGATATCTTGTTAAAAGAGAGTGATCCACATCACGAATAAGGTTGCAGGTTATATGTCTGAAAGTAAGCAACAACTTCACGTGTCGATTTGTAGGGATAACCACTTTTGGTTTGAATAAGCTGAAGTTTAAATAGGAAACACCAAGTCCCTTTTTTTTTGAGGTCATATTCCACGTAAACACACCCGAATATCTAGTCTAATGCCCAGCACTAACATCCTTAGAGATTATCTTTGTCCCCCATTTCTTCAAAGATGGATGATTTTAGACTTTGCATAATTGCTATCCCTTTTCCTGCAATTTTTGTCTTTATTAACTAGTGCAGTCAATCGAGTGCCCTAGGCCTCGATTCGAACTCACTCCCTATATTCATATTAGTGTCATCCTCATACTCGATCGTATCACTTCGTCTTGTTGCCAGCCATGAAGCTGCTACATGCATGAGACTCTCTTGTATACTCATTATTCGCCATTATGTAATTAAGTTAGAATGTGTTTACTTCTTGTATATACTAAATGAAGAATCACACGAGTAATTTCATCGGCCATAGGGTAGTCATGTCAGACTGGCGAGCTGTTCGGTTTGGATCAATCGAGCTGAATTAATATTTTTTTGGCCACGTATATTCTTTTTTCGGGTCATTCCTATCGAGTTGTTCAGTCTAGAAATTTTCAACCCGAATCCTCTTTCTTGGGTTTTTTTAAGCATTTCCTATATACATACTTTATGGGGAACGACAAGAACAGTCGAGGGAACCAATTGTCGGCATTAACTAATATCAAAACTGGTAGTGGATGTGATGAGTGGAGACTTACTATAAATTTTAAATTGAAACCTAAAGATGCATGGATTCTGTTCTTCAATCGTTATACTCATTTGTTTTTAGTGCAATAACTAAAATATCCTGCAGTATGAACAATGGTTTCAACACTGATAAAAAAAAAAATCCACTAACATCACATATTGTACTGGAAATGATTAGGGGCCCATTGTTACAAGTTTCCTGCAACTTCTAATAATCTAATTAAGCTACCAGATTGTGCTGTCGTCGTATTGGATTTCACTTGATGATGGAGATCCAAAATGTTTTCAACTAGGCATACTTTGCGGTTGATGTGACGAGCTACATTTTCCGTATTCGTCATATTAAAACGTTTACGTGACACTGCTATATTAGCTGTGTGCCCACAGAGCTAGCTGAGTATAACTAAGCTAGCTAATTTTTCAGTATTACTTACTTTTTTTTAGTTCGACATACACGCATTGACATATACGTATGTCTGAAATGATTTAAGCGTCTTCAACGCTGAGCTGCCCTTTGTTGATTTTTAATTATAGAATCAGTTCAAAGATAATATTAAATTCAAGAGTAAACTGATAAGAGTATAAATTGTTTTACTATTAAATTTTGCAATGAGGCACTTTAAAAAAGCAAGTGCAACTCAAAACATGACAAATAAAAAATATAGGAGGGAGTACTAATTATTATTCCCTCCTTGTTTTAAGCATGGCTAGCTACCAAATTGTGTGTTAAAATAAAAAAATTTAACCATTTCTACCCCTAGTCATTATATTAAAAAATGAAAAAGTAAAGATGGTAAATATGGTAGTTTAATATTCTCTCTCTCTTTTAATTGTTTTAACCATCAAATTATACATACTAAGAAAGTAGGTAATTTTGTGATTCTTACGTCTCATTATTGCATAAAAAAATAAAAAAGTAAAAATACAAAATAATGACATGGGTAAATAGAGAGATGATATGATACTCCCTCTTTTGTGGGCACCTATCGCCGTTTGCTCACTTTAGCATTATTTTGTTCGATTTTTATTTTATATTCTAATACCTTAGAAATTAATATAAAAATTATTAAACCTATAAAATATATAAAAATCGACACTCGATTTGTTATTTTTTCCATGAAACTTCAAAAAATAAATAATATGACAAATCGAGTGTCGATTTTTATATATTTTGTAGATTTAATGATTTCTACATTAATTTTTAAGGTATTAGAATATAAAACAATCGAAAAAATTAAATAAAATAATGCTAAAGTGAGTAAACGGCAATAGGTGCCTACGAAGGTGCCCACGAAAGAGGGAGTAACTTATCATTCCTCTAGGTAAATATGGTTATCTGGCGTATTATTTGCATAGAATTTTGAAATATGACGCTTATTTGAGGACAAAAATTTGGTTGGTCGGGACATTTATTCAAGGACGTAATAAGTAGAATTTTTGCATTAAATTTTGAAATACTACACTTATTCGGGGACGGAGAAAGTATATATATATATATATATACCTTGATTTCAACACTATTTAGACTTTAACTTCATCATGAGTCAATTGGGTCACAAAAATGTTGTTAACTCCGATGAGGTTGGATTGAGGTTATGCTTTTCTTGATTATGGACAAGCATTACTATCTTTTCTACCGTGGCGACAAAAAAAACTAAACAATTCTTATGAGAAAACAAATAAAATAAGAATGCATGCATGTACTTCTAATTTCAAGAATCTAATATTAAATGTTGGTTTAAAATGATTTTGCGTGAATCCAACATTACTGACGAGAAGGGATGTAATAAGGTCACAGAATTAGACAAGGGTGAAGCATCTTAAGAAATTGGCTCCAATTTTTAATTAATTCCATCTCCGCCTTTCAATGCATAAATTCTTATTTCTGGCTCTTAGGGATAATCTGCACAAATTTTAGGGCTAAGGCTTACATGCCATGTATTTTTTCCACCCGCTTTCATTAATCCCATATATTAAATATATGTGAATTATAAAATATTCGGGATTAATGAAGTGGGACAAGAGAGTAATAATGAAATCTGGAGTAATAAATAAACCTAATAAAGTTAGCTCATGTTTTGTTCAGTTTTTTCGAGCTCGGAAAGAATATCAATTAATAAATTCCTTTACTCGTGTCAATGAAGCGCAACTCAATTGGTAAAACGCTTCCCTTCCAACCAAGAGGTCGGGGGTTCGAGACACCTCGAGTGCGTGTGTGTTGTTTGCCTGATCAAAAAAATAAAAATAAAAAATACTTTACTTGTTGTTTGGTCTTGAGTTATAGATTATTCATTACCTTTAGTTGAGAATAACTCAAACATAATTCATCCCGCCCTCTTACAAGTGATTCATTCTATTATTGAACCAAACTTTTCGTAAAAGTAAAAAACAGTTATTGTTATCATTCACCCGCTTGATTTGATTAAATTTCTTTTTCATTCCCCTACTTGAACCAAATGAGTACTTAATTTATATAAAACATAAATAAATTTAGGAATGCTCTCATATATATACTGTAGACATACTTAATGTGCCTATAACTAACTTGACGATAGTGTTTTAAAAAAGTATTATTATTAATATACCTTTTTAAATAAATTCTATTTTTTTTTAATAGCCGACAAATCGATGGCAATCCTAGTCTAATTTTATAAACTTTGTTTTCCTCCGTTCACAATTAGAGGCAAACCCTTGAGAATTGTTAAAATGGTAAGATGGGCATGTTTTGCCACGAATGCTAACACTCTACAATAGAGGCAAAAACAAACTTTTCTTTTTAATTATTTATTTTTAGCCAAATGATAAACAAAAACAAAACCCTTGGAAATGATATAACTGGGGAGCCAAGTGTAAGGGTGAGATTATGTTATTTGGTTTGGTTTTGCCTTAAAACATACTTTACCAAACCAAATAACGATTTTTTTAAAAAATTACATCCATATCAAATCAAAATTATTTTGGAAACCGAACCAAATTAACCAAAATAAATATCTGGTTATTTTGGTTAATTCGATTTGTCCAATTATTTTTCCGTTTCTTTTCATTATTAAATATAATATCATTCCAGTACCAATAATTAATAAAATAAAAACAATACAAATATAAGATTTAGAGTCAAACAATAACCAACAAATAAATATTATATCAGACAAAATAACAATAAGTACATTCAACATTAAACAAAACAATTGACAATTACATACGTTGCAATCGTTGTAAAAAAAATTAAAAAATAACCAAATCATTCAAAATCAACAGTATAAGAAGTTTTCAGTGTTTCAAAAAGTCACAAGACAGCAATAATAAATACTACCTTCATCTCATTATATTAGTCACAATCACTATTTGACACGCTTTTCTACCGAAACTTAGTACGGGTTTTTAAATATAATTTTGTAGTATCGTTTTTTTTACGGGATACTATAAGTGTCATAGTATCCCGTAAAAAAAACGATACTACAAAATTATATTTTAAAACTCGTACTAGGTTTCGGTGGAAAAGCGTGTCAAATAGTAAATGTGACTAATGTAATGGGATGGAGGTAGTATGAAAATAAGAAGATTAAGAGTGACAATTTTAGAAAATACTATAAACATAGACAATTAAAATTTTAGTATATAAATATTATTAATTCAAATATTATAATTTGATTTTTTGGTTTTGTTTGGTTTAAAGAAATTGAAACTGATCCAAACCGAAAAATCAAAAAATAAATTAATTTCAAACCGAATTAACCAAATTAATCAAACTAACCGAACCAAATTAAATATTTTGGTTTGGTTCGATTTGGTTTTCGATTTTTAGATTAATTTGCTTACCCCAGCCACCTGCCTTGTCTATCCATATATAGAATCTCATAATTACCTTAAAAAATATATATTATTCTTGAATATATTTCTTTATATACAAATATATATAAATGTAGAGGCACAAGGTGCTATAACTTTATTTACAAGGTGGATTGCGACTTGGCTGGGGAACTGAGGTGGCCTTTGAATAGACAACTTTTATAAAATTAATGGAGAAGCAATTATGACCAAAAATCTTCACTAGGATAAGTCAACTACAATCCTATCGATATGATATACTGTAATGTTTAATTTTATCCGCTCATCAAAAGTGCGGATATTTTTAATTAACGTGTATTATCTTTTAAGGTTGTGTTTGGTATTCATCTCAAGATGTGAAATGATGATTCATTTCAAGATTACTTATTATGAATAGTGTCAAGATAAATTATTCATTTATTCATTTAGTAGCAAAAAATTCAGACTTGGATGATATCATATTGTGTTTGGTACAAATTGCAAAATTCTAGATTAAAATTTGGATTGACCAAATTACCCTTATTAAATACCCCTACCAATTTCATTTTTTATCGTTGAGATTAAATATTAACCTTTATTATTTATTATTTATTACTCCGTATTATTATTATTATTATTATATATTATTATTACTATTGTGTTGTTGTTGTTGTTATTATTATTATATTATTATTTGAAATCATATAAATATATAAGGGTAAAATGGTAAGAGAGAGAAAATATTGTGTTACTATTTCAATGAGTTTAACTCATCCGACCAAAAACGTGAGATGACTAAACAAGGTAGAATAGTGAAATATCAACATACCTTGTATTCATCTCAGGCCCTCTAATTTATTTTAATTGGTTACCAAACAATGAGATGAACTCAGTTTATTCCTCTTATTTTGGTTCATCATATTCACCAAACACACCCTAAGTAGGGAATGAAGTTCACTAGAAAAAAAGTTAAAATATGAATATAAAGTATGAATGGATATGTGATGTCACAAATTAAAGTAAAAATATCACACTCTTTATGGACGGACGAAAATAGTAAAATATCGCACCCTTCATGAACGGATGAAGTATCATACTCCCTCCGTTCCACCTGAGTATTCGCTATTTTTTTTTCAGTTCGTTTTCATTCAAATTAATGTGGGTCTATATTTCCACTAACACCACCACCTACCATTTATTAAAATATATGCTAAAAAAAATAGCGAATAGTACTCAGTTGAAACATGAGTATTAGATATCAAGGGCCCAGTTTTGTGAAGAAGAAAGGATAAGAAGAACAGCAGGGTTGCCATAAAATAAATAGTGTAATTAGGTAAGTATGTTGGATTCTTTTTGTACATACTATAATTTGATGGGGAAAAAAGAAGGAAAATAACAGATAATTAGAGTATTTAGGTAAGTATATGTATACATACTATAATGTGAAATAAAGAAAGGAAAATGACAGCGTTGCCATAAAATAATTAGAGTATTTAAGTATCTCATCACATTCTTTTGTACATACTATAATTTGAAGAAATAAAAGGAAAATGGCAGCGGGGTTGCCAAAATAATTAGAGTATTTAGGTAAGTCAAGTCGGATTTTTTTGTATATACTAGTGGAGTATAATTTTAAGACTTGCCAAATATGCCTTTTATATTAACTTTGACAAATTTGCATGGAAACAACTAGCCACGTGTAAATTCATGTCGCGTACATATTATATAATATTGAAATAAAAGATAATGATTTACACTTCAAAAAGGCAAAGGAAAATAGGTTTAATTATGCGCCAGCTGAGATTTTTAGCATACCAGATAATGTTTTTATTTGAGTAGAAATGTCCCCTACCCACGGTGGGCACATTTAACGTGCCCGTCGTTGACGTGACAGTGTCACGTTAATGATTTTTCTTTTTAGGCTTCACTAGTAGGATTTAGTTTTTTATGATACGATTTATTTTTATAAAATATATTAATTATAATTTTCCTTAAATATAATACTGTTACCTCAGCCGTGAGCACATTAAGTATGCCCACAGTGAGTAGAGGAGCATTACTCTTTATTTCAGATGGTATCCTCTATAAATTATTATAAAATAAATTTATTAAAAAAAATATATATAAAATTAATAAAAATTGTAATTTGGGACACGGTTGACACGCCAAGTTAGGGACTAAGGATACCAATCCTTTTTATTTTCTATTTTTTCTAAGGGGACCATAAATCAAAATAATCATTTCCTTCTAAATATTTTATTGTGAAAGAAATAAAAAATCTATGCCATTAACCATACCAAAAGAAACGCCAAAACCTTCGGGAAAACGCTTTTCTATCGACGCCATAAATGACAAAATAACAATGGACTTTCCCCTCAATTCACTAAATTCGAAGCCCTCTTCTGCAAAAACAGAAACTTTCCCTAGGAGCCCTTCTCCGCAAATGTTCCCTTTTTGTTGTTTGCGATTTTGCTGGAAGAGAGGACTATAAAAATAGATTTGTACACTAAATTCCCAAACGGAACGGCCTTTTGGCTTTTCTCTCAAATTTCTCCACAAAATTATTCTTATATAAATCCTCCTCGAATTTCTCCACAAAAATAATAAATATTCTCAAAAAACCTTTTCATGCAAAAATGGCTACGCTCACGAGCGAGGTTTCCGAAATCCACCAACCAAACAAGTCCTTAATCTTCGACGCAACGGTTTTGAAGAACCAGCTCAACATTCCGCCGCAATTCGTGTGGCCGGACCACGAGCGCCCCGCCGCGGACTCGCCGGAGCTCGACGTTCCGGTCGTTGACCTCGGCGGATTCCTCTCCGGCGACCCCTCCGCCGCCGCCGCGCGCCTCGTCGGGGAGGCCTGCCGGAAGCACGGGTTCTTCCTCGTGGTGAACCACGGCGTCGGCGCGGATCTGATCGCCGCCGCCCACCGCTACATGGACCGCTTCTTCGAGCAGCCGCTTCACGAGAAGCAGAGAGCTCTGAGGAAGCAAGGCGAGCACTGCGGCTACGCGAGCAGCTTCACCGGGAGATTCTCGTCGAAGCTTCCGTGGAAGGAGACTCTCTCCTTCCAGTACTCGCCGCAGAGTGATTCGTCGCACATTGTGGAGGATTACTTCCGATCGAAATTGGGGGAAGATTTCGCGCATTTAGGGTTCGTATAAAATTAAATCAAAACACATAAGATTTTTCAGTTCCGTAAAATTAAATAGAAAATTAAAATTAATTAATTGCAGGAGAATATACCAGGACTACTGCAGTGCAATGAGCAGTCTCTCTCTAGGAATAATGGAGCTTCTAGCGATGAGTTTAGGAGTGAGAAAGAGCTATTTCAGAGACTTCTTCGAAGAAAACGAGTCGATAATGAGATTAAACTACTATCCGCCATGCCAAAGGCCAGATCAGACCTTAGGCACGGGTCCACATTGCGATCCGACGTCGCTTACCATTCTCCACCAAGATACAGTCGCCGGACTTCAAGTCTTCGTCGACGATAAATGGCGGTCGATTCGCCCTAACCCGGAGGCCTTCGTAGTCAACATAGGCGACACTTTCATGGTAATAAAATTAAATTAATTAATCACGTAATTATTCATGTAATTAAAAAATGTTTGTATTTAATTTCATGTAATTTCATGTGAAATGCAGGCGCTTTCGAACGGGAGATTCAAGAGCTGTTTGCACAGAGCGGTGGTGAACAGCGAGAGTCCGAGGAAGTCGCTGGCGTTCTTCCTGTGCCCGAAAAAGGAGAAGGTGGTGGCGCCGCCGCATGAGCTGGTGGACGGAGAGAATCCGAGAATGTACCCGGACTTCCGGTGGCCGGCGCTGCTTGAGTTTACGCAGAAGCATTATAGGGCTGATAAGAATACGCTGCAGTCTTTCTCGGAGTGGATTAGGGAACAGAATTAATCCAATAATCAATCATCGTTTTTTGTTTTTTTTTTTGTTTTATTGCATGTCGTCCTCAAGAAAAAAAAGAAAAGAAAAAAAGATGGAGGTATGTTTAGATTAATCAATCAAGATATATAGACGACAAGGGTCTACTTTTGTAGTTGGGAGCATTTAGTAATTTTCTTATATTTTTATGGTTAATGTGTACATTACATATCTATCTATCCGTTTGGATGACTATCAATGTTCGCTAAATTACATGTTGCCTTGTTCTTTTTGTTTTTCATTATGTATATATACTCCCTTCAGTTAACTCGATTTAGCTCCATTTACTTCACATATTAAATATAAAAGGGCTAAGTCGGAGTAAACGGAAGGTGTAGTATTTAAGGATTAATTCCACCCAAATAATAATAATAATAATAATTATTATTATTTTTATTACTACGTATGCCACTAATAATAATTGTTAATGAGTATTTTTTAGGGTTAATTATCATTTATGGTCTGACCTTTGGTCTTATAGTGATTTTATGCCTTGACTGTTCAAAAAATACAAAATGTCCCGAATTTTGCTCATTTTCTACATTTATGGTCTGACATCAATTTTCAGGTGACGAAATTATGATTAGGATAACCGAAATCTGACATGGACAATAGAGTTGTCACATCATTAGCAATCTAATAAAAAAAATAAAAATAAAATTAGGCAAGAAAAAAAAAAATAATCCCGAATTTCCTGTCGGTCGAGAAATGCGATTTCTCAGGCGCGAACCGCCAATCGATCGCGGTGGACCTCGACAGAACCCTCCTAATCTCCCACTCCCCATTCCCTTCATGCTGGTGGCGATCAAGACCACTGAGGTCTGCCACAATTGGTTGGCCGTTCGCGCCGAAGACAACCAATTTCTCGATCGACAAGAAATTCTTGGATGATTTTTTTTGTCTAACTTTTATTTATTTATTTATTATTATTATTTTTATCATACCGGTGATGACGTATCAATTCTAAGGTTATTCTACGTCAGACTCCGGTTATTTTTTTTATTTTTTGTCCACGTCAGACTCCGGTTACTCTAATCATAAATTTGTCATCTGAAAATTGATGTCGGACCATAAGTGTAGAAAATGAGCAAAGTTCGAGATATTTTGTATTTTTTGAATAACCAGAGTATAAAGTTATTATAAGGCCAAATGTTAGGTTATAAATGATAATTAACCCTAATTTTTAATATGGAGGACATCCTGCTAATACGCTAGTAGTTTTAAAATAGCAAGCTTTCTTGTATTATTAATTAGTATTTTTTAAAAAAATTACACTTTCTGTTTTCGCAATTGAGTAGAAAAGAGAGAGAGAGAGAGAGAGAGAGAGAAAGAGAAAAAATCAAATTAGCATTATGCATTGCATGCAGATAGTATAATGTATCGAACCTCACTCCAAATTTAGCCTTACATAAAGTTGCATAAATATTCAAAATTTCAAGCTCACATTTTCATAAGGAAAATTCAAATAGTAATAAATTCGAATCTCTTGAACATATATAATTTAATTGTATTTGCTGCAATAAAATCTCCTTTTGAGAGAAAATTAGAAAGCTTAAAAAAAAAAAAAAAACCACAATTCATGACTGGTAAACATGACAAATTTAGGAGGGTTTAATAGCGATAATTAAAACACTAATCAAGGTTAATTAAGACGAGCAAACGCATAGACAGAAAGGCCTGTGTCCATGTGAAGAGTGAACATAGTTCTGTAAGTCGCATTCCTACTCTCATCCACAAGCTTAAATCTGAAGAACAACACAAGAGTTGCTGCAATTATCTTCATTTGCCTATAAGCAAATTCCTTCCCCAGGCATATTCTGGGCCCACCCTAATCAAATACAGTAAAATACAATTTCAATCCATCACATTACATAAAGAAATAAATAAAAACCAGATCAGATGTGTTTATGAAAACAGTGCTAATGAACCTGAAAGGCAGTGAACTTAAAAGGGCTTTCACTCCGGAAAACGCCATCTTCAAGCCATCTCTCGGGGCGAAATTCCTCAGCATCGTCTCCCCATATATACGGCATCCTCCCCATTGCATACGGCATGTAGTTTATTCCATCACCTTTCTTTATCTCGTATCCATCCGGAAGAATGTCGTCCTCTTCTGCACACTTTCCATTCTGCACTTGATCCAACTAATCTATAAGCATACTTCATTCTGCTTAATTCATAATGATTAGTATTTTTGAAGCTAAAGGGAAGATTGACAACATTACCACAGGGACAGCAGGATATAGCCTGAGAGTCTCTGTGAGAGCTGCATGCAGATACTGCATTTTATCAAGAGCTGCCTCACTCAACGCGACTACAAATTCATCAACGGGTAACTGATCTTTGACCCCTGTAGCTAATTTCACTTCTTGCAACACTTTTTCTTGAATCAATGGGTTTTTGCATAGCATATAAAAGAACCAAGCTAGAGTGTTTGCTGATGTGTCCTTGCCAGCAATGAGAAAACTGAGAATTATGTCCCTCAAATACTTATCAGTCATGATGTTGTTTGAATCCTTTTCACTTTCAATTAGAAATCTAGATAGTATGTCCTCTCTTTCACCCTAATATCAAGAAATTAAAATAAAAAAGAATAAGAACATATGATAATTTGATCAAGAAATTATGGATTTGAGGCTGACCTCTTCATTCCTCATCATCTGCTCCCTCTTTTGGTGGATCAAGCTATAGACGAAATTGTCGATGATTTTGATGTTCTCCTTCAGATATCTTTCCAGACTGACGTTAAGAAACCTTTTCACTTTCCAGAATACGTCGACGTACCTCCAATATACAATGACATTGGAGTCGTCAAAGGCTTTGATGAATCGAGTGCTAGTTTCATCTGATCCAGACAAAGAATCGAGGTCAACTCCGAATCCCACCTTAAACATGGCATCCATGGCTGATTTCATTAATAAGTCCTGTAAAAAAGACCCAGAATGTTTAACAGTCCCCTTGAATAAAACTATTTATTACTAAATGAAAAGCATATATGCAAGTCTTATTTATGTGATCTCTTTTAATATTAGAGGAAAATTTAGAAGTTTAGAAGGAAACCTGCAAGTCCATCTCTCTACTAGCCAGTGCTTCCATGTAAACCTTGGAAGCTAATTTAGCAGCATTAGATCGAAACACGGAGCAGCTGAAGTCTCTCAAGACTCTAGCCGAGAACTCATAGCTGGCAAGCTTCCGTTGGTGGCGCCATTTCTTCCCATCCACAGCGAAAATCCCTTCACCAAAAAGATCCTCCATAATATCACGATTGTACTTTCCCTGCACCAAACACAGAAGATGGAAACTCGGATACCTACAGCACTCAATTTAACTTAAAACCAACTCCAAATTACTATACCTTTCCATAGTTAGGGAAGTTGGTTTTCAAGAGATGCTCAACATTTGGTGGATCAGCAGTATATACTTCACTGTGGGAGTCAGTGATCATACGGTAAGTACGGTACTTTAGGGCGAGTTCAATCTGATAATCAAAAAGTCTGCGAAAGTGTATGAGCTGATTTATCATCGGTCCAGCCACAGGTGGTCGATTACCAGCAGATTTCAGTTCTCCAACATAAGTGATGAGCGAACACACGATAAAGCCGGATAAAAAGTAAAGTGGAAAGCCAAGAAGAATCAGTAGGTAAGATCTTGTGACAAGAGCACTCAGCAAGAGAAAGAGCAGAGCTAAAACAAAGACGATGATTTCCATCTCGCCAGAGTTGCCTGAAACTCGGAGGAAAGATTTGAGGTATAAATTTAGAGAATTTCGATACCTTGGCATAAGGACAATCCAAGTGTTTTGAATATTATACGGTAGAGGAATATCCAGAAGGCTAAGCAAATCAAAGCTTAAAAAAAATGAATATGGATGTTGACTCTTTCAGATAATATCACCAGAATAAGAGCTAACTATTGCATGTCTCAATCATCAATAAAATATCACAATTTTTTTTGGAGCATTTAACAAGGACAGGCAAAAAAATAAAAGATGTTGGTTAAGGAAACGTCGTGTTTGAAACAGATCGAGCCAACAACAGCGAACAACGTAAGGAATTGCATAGTGATGGATGTACCCCTTTTCTATAACACAAATTATCACTTCAAGACTATGAGCAATATCAAGTACCTACATTGAAATGCAACTACCTTTGTACTAAGCAAGGCAAATGCAACTGCAAAATTAAGTTCTCACTTCTCTCTTCATCTCACTGCTTAAAAGCAGCAATACACTCTCCAAGGCTGCGATAGGAATCTCGAGTGATCCTTTAACGGAGAATTCATAGACAACACCATCAATTTCGATCATGCTGGAACCAGGAACAGTCTTCCTCACTTTCAACCCTTTCATCAAAGATCTAACTCTTTTCTGGTCATAGAATCTACCAGCCTTTGCGTATAAATCACACAAAATAATATAGAAAACATGATTCTGAGGTTCCAAGTCAATCAAGAACTTTGCTACTTTCTCTCCTAGTGCGACGTTTCCATGCATTTGACATGCTCCAAGTAGAGCGCCCCAAACAAAAACATCTGGCTTCATAGGCATACTGTGAATAAGATCTTCAGCCTCGGTAAAAAGCCCAGCTCTACCAAGTAAATCAACCATGCAAGCATAGTGTTCGACTTGAGGCTCTACATGATAATCGCGCTTCATTTTATCAAAAGATTGACGACCTTTTTCTACAAGGCCGGAATGAGCAGAGGCGGATAACAACCCTACAAATGTTACAGCATTAGGTTTCATTCCTACTGCTTCCATCTCCTCGAATACCTTGAAAGCTTCGTTTCCATAGCCATTAAGTGCTAGAACTGAAATCATGGCTGTCCATGCTAAGACATCCTTAAAACGCATCCCATTGAAAACCTCAAAGGCTTTCTTAACATAGCCACATTTCCCATACATGTCTACCAAAGCAGTCCCAATCACCATATCAGATTCAATCCCACTTCTTTCTAAGTAACTATGCACCCACTTTCCATGATCAATGGCACCGAGAGAAGCACACGCGGAAATTGCACTCGCCAGAGTTATTTTATCCGGTCGAACTGCATTCTTTTCATCACCCGAGTTCTGCATTTCGTGAAAAATATCCAAAGCCTCCTTCCCCCTCCCACCTTGAACCAAACCCGTGATGACGGAGTTCCAAGTGATGATGTTTTTCCTCTCCTTCATTTGCATAAACAACTCCAAAGCCGAATCAGTCATCCCATTCCTCAAAGATCCAACAATCATCGAATTCCACGAAACCACATCTCTGTTGGACATTTCGTCAAACACCTTCCTCGCATCTTCCAAAACCCCACACTCTGAGTACAAACTTATCAGAGCATTCTGCACGTAGACGTCGCTTTCGTACCCGAACTTCACGACGTGCACGTGCACGGCCCGGCCCGTGGGCCCATCAAATCTTTTCGAGCATTCCTTCAGAAGAAAGGGCAGTGTTATGCAATCAGGCGCCAAGCCACCGCCCATCATCTCTTTGTACAAAGCTAAGCACTCACATGATGCGGGCTCCTCTGTTTTCGTAGCATTCGCTCTGATCAATGCGTTGTATACATAAAGACTCGGTTTTTCGAAGAGATTGAAAATTCTGGTGGCGTATTTGAGAGATGCCGGCGACTCGGACGCTGTGCAGAGGTAGAAGATGAGGCGAGAAACGAGAAAAGATCTATCATCTGCGGATAAAATCGGTGATACTGTGATATGTGAATGGATTTGTTTGAGCGGTCTAATGTTCTTGCAACCGTGTATTAGGCGCGCGATATAATTCTTGAGATGAAGACTTTGGCTTTCAATCATTTGTGCTGGATTGAATTCAAGAATCAGTTACTCTTGAAGACTATATATTCCCCGAGTGAATATATTGTGATCAGTGTTTTAAGAACCGGACCAAACCGGAAAGTTGAACCAAGAACCAGACATAATTTCGGTTCAGCAATTTTATCCAATTTTGTCCGGTTCAACCACACTTGAACCAAAAAAACCAGGAACCAAAGATCTCGCCAGTTTGATCTCTAGTCCGGTTTTTAAAACATTGATTGTGATTGACATGAAAGAAAAGAAATGCAGAATGTATGAACTGATCAAGAAAATAGCTTTTGCGGAGAAACAAAACAAAACAAAACAAAGAACCCCTCTATTTCTTGGGAATAATCAAAAGATACTGTGCACTAACACCTTATTTACATGAAAATCTAAAATTTCCAGGGAAGGGGAGACAGTCAGACAGGTTCAATGATCTGTTTTGTGATATAAATAGAATAAGTTAGAGAAAGCCCTCGACACCGCGTCCTGCCTGCGCCTCCCTATAAATGGAGAGGGCTTCCTCCATAACTTTAGCTTGAGAAAGTAGCTTAGCTCTCTTCTGTCCAGAAGGATGAGTAGCAAGATAATCTTGCAATGGCATACTTCCTCCGACTCTTCCCAACTTCTCGTAAACCTGAGGAGCTACCCGAGGATCATAGCCTGCAGAGGCTAATAAAAGCAGTCCGATGTAATCTGCTTCCATCTCCATCCTGGAATATTCAGACCACGTTAGATGATAATCTGTTAATTGCAACAAGCAAGCTAGGGCATCCAAGGGTAAAGTTATTAATCAACAAAGATAATGTGGAACATCCTTAATCCCTCTTACCCAACCCTCAGATCCTGAAGTAGTAATGCATAGCGATTTGACAGCAATTAACAAAAATATTAGATGGAAATTAGGAGATCGAACAGCCTCAGCTATTATATGACAAGCATAACATTGCATAGTAAAATTTCTCAAGCTTGTGCCAATCCATGTCAACCTAAGGTGCCGACTATTTGGGAAGAAACATATTTTCAAATATCAGGACTTCTTTACATGAACTATCAATTCTTAAATCTTGAAACGGAGAACTGGCTTGTGCATAACATAACAGCCAAGGATTACAAGCAGAGAGATGAGTTTTTTAAACATCAGCACAAAGTTTATTTACTGTAAGATGGAAAGGCGCCATCAGCACCAAGAGGTAGATTAAACAGTGGTACGAGCAAAAACAAATAACAAAGACAGAAAGAGGACAATTCCAAACAAAAAGATCAACAATTAGGATAAGCAGGCCAAAACCAGAAGACTAAGCAATCAATCATGGGATAATGAAATCCCGGTGTTCCTCATCGAACCTGTTTCTTGTCTGCCCACATATCCATATATAACTAATACACAAATGAATCTTTAAATAAACCTCAACCTATGATGTATCATAACACCCCAATTAAATAAATAGGATTACTTTCACAAAAACATGCTTACTCAACACCTCCCACTGCCCATGCAACACTGTACTGTACAATTGGAATTCACAGAGAGAGTGTAACAGAGGAGAAGTGTAGCAAAGGTACACAAGGGAGATGAATGATGTTACACGAACAAAATCATTGGACAGATAACATAGCTAAGCCATTATGAGCTAATGAAGCAATATAGCTTAACTTTAAGAAAATCCACCATCACAAGAACCATAAGTATCGATCAAAACCCAAATTGTTCATAACAGTGAATAAGTAACACACAATACCTCCGCGAAAAAGGAAGCCTTAGGAAGAGATTCGACATGACGTTGACAACATCAGGCATGAAAAACTGGTAAAGAGTCAACTGTATGATTGTCAGCCACACGTTTTTAGATATTTGTTCTGCAGAGTGCCTCGCAACAGCATGACCAACCTATTGATTAAGCAAAGAATGCAAACAACAATCTTCAATAAACCCGAAAAAACAAAAATCAACCCACGCAAATGTGTAAGAATTCAACACACGCCACACACACCTCATGCCCAATAATGGTTGCAACTTCAGCATCGGCTCGAAAATGTTTAAGCAAACCAGTGAAAACAACAATCTTTCCACCAGGCAAACAGAAGGCATTAACAATAGGTTCATTAACAACAATAACCTCCCATTTGAATCCTTCCAAATGTGAAGTCTTGGACTTCACTCCGATCTCTTGACCCTTTTTCCTACTCTGCTGAACCCATTTATCATTAAGAATCTCATCCTCCTTATGCCATTTATCCTCACCAATCCATTGCTCATCCTCATCATTCTTGTGACTGAATGCTCTCAAGCTCTCCTCTTCATGAGCTTCTTGAGGCAGCATTGCGCTTTCGGAGGAGTACCCAATGTCAGTCCACACCTGCTCCTTCCTCAACCCCTTCTGCACAGCCTCGACTACTTCCTGCGCAATCTTTTGAACCCTAATACTCTCGGGGTGAAGAGGGGGAAGTATTTTCCCTTTGTATTGTGCTTTCAAACTCTTAAACTGCGTCTCGCCTAGTTCCTTCTCGAGTGAACTCGACAAGAGGACGAAATGGGACCTCTTTGTGTACGGCACGGTCTCCATATTCCCAAAATATACAGTAATCACAATCCCAGAACCTACCAAAACAACCACAAATGCATTTTTCGGATTCTGAATCCACTTTTTGTAACCCCTGGGTTTAAAGTGTTGAACCTTTTTACTATCCACGTAGTAGAACCTCTTTGCCCCATGAACAAAAGGGCTATTCCGCCGGTTGTCCTTGAGCGCATTCTGAAAAATTAGGTTCCTGAAAATCGGTTGAGAAATTCTTGAACCGCTTGAGATGGATCTGGATGAGAAGGTATTGGGAGAAACAGATTCTCGAATAGGGTTTCTGGGCACAGCAGCCTTCGAATTGTGGCGACGAACAGCATCAAAAATCAATCTTGAGGGCCTTCTGTACCATCCCATGATGTGAATCAGTCGAATTTATATGGAATTGGAAAATCGGACGGTGTGTTCATATAAAGAGCGATTTGCGCCGATGGAGGAAGAACGAATAAGGAAAGAAAATACTGAAGCGGTTATAGATTGTAATGGAAGTTTCGGAACTTTGGCTTCACGAAAAGAAGAGAAAATTAGGCTCTTGTCTCTCCTAAATCGTCGACCTTTGAATTTTGTCTACAGTTCAAGCAAATTTTCGGTTTGATATTGTCGTCGCCGTCGTCTTCTTTTTTATTTTTTTATTATATACGGAGTATTAATTAAGTTGTAAATGCCAAAAAAGAAAAAATCAATTCTTTTTTCAGAAATTTAGTCAAAATATATGGGCCGGGCTTAAAATTGATGGCCCTACCCAGTCAAACATTTGAGTAAAATATTATTGGGCCATCACCTTCTAATGTATAGATAGATATAGATTTTTCAAAGCCATATATTTTATAAGATTTGAATTAAGTACAATTGAATTGTGGGTTGTCAGCTACTGTGCATGCACAGCAATTAAAATAAACTGGCCTATAATTAATAATAAGTTGAGTCTATAATTTACAACCTTCAAAGCTTTGGTATTATTTCTTCAAGTTCTTCACCATCTTCAAATTCCTTAAGCTCTTCACATTCAAGTTCTCCACCCGCTTCTAGATATTAACCTACTTTACATGCTTCATTTGGTCACGGTTTACTAAAAATTACAGCCACAAAAATCAAGACAAGTGTTGCATCATTCACAAATTTTACATAATGCTGAAATCAAATGCAATACAAAAGTACGAATCATGCATCCTAAAACATCATCCCAAACAAGAAATTGAACACTAAAAATAATAGAAGAAATATTAGTGAAACATATCATCCCTTGACTTGTCTCATACTACTACTAGGTAGCAAACCATCTTAACTTGACATGTTATCATATAAATACGCTAATGCCTACTTCACTTCATTAATTCATAGTAATATATGGTTCTAGTGGGCCGTAATCATCGGGCTTAAAGACGAAAGCCCGGCCCGGCCCCACCAAAACTACTAATCGGGCCGAGCCAACTCAAAATATATTAGGCCTCCAAACTGCGTCGGGCCTGCTGCACCTCCCTGTATATAGAAAGGGTTTCTTCCATTACGTGAGGCTGAGAAAGTAGTTGAGCTCTCGTCTTTCCACAAGGAACACGTTTGCGAAAATCGTCCCACGAACACCGACCTCCAGTTTCCTCCCATAGACGGGGAGCTACACGAGGATCGTAGTCTGCATAAGCCATCAAGATAAGTCCTATGTAATCTGCTTCCAACTCCATCCTGCACAAAAAAAAAAAAAAAAAAAAAACGGAGATGATTAACATTCAACATAGCAATAGACAACAAAGCTTAATCAACTTTGTTTGAAATACAAGAAACAAGAAACATAGATCACTGTGCCGGAGCCACGTTGAAGTGAGGGTTGGCTGAAGGCCCCACTTGTTTTTTTTTTTTTATTCCTATAGTTTTGATTGTTTTTGTATTTTTTTACCTTAAGCCCACGCTAGCTTCCGAAGAAAAAGGAGTATTCATCGAGTCTTACATGCACCAGCCCACCCGGTGCCGGCGCCGAACAAGAAAGATGCAGTCAAGGCGGCAACATCCTCACTGGTTCTGTTGTTTCTGTTTATTTGAAGAGGAAGAAGAAAGAAATAATAGAATTGGGCCAAGTTAAATGTGTTGTGTGGATCAAAATTACTTAGTAAAAAAGTGAAGTGGGCCTTATATTTTGTGTGGCCTAATCACAATTTTTTGAATTTAGAAAAGATTAAAAAAAGGAGTAAAATTTAACAAAAAAAAAAAAAATTACCTTTCTTCATCCCTAACCTTTCGGCGCTGATCTCTCGCCGCTCTCGGTAGTACAAGTTCAGAATTACTAAAACAATCGTTATCCTTTATTATGCGTTTTTTTTAAACATATTTATTTAAATGTAAAAAATGGTAAAGCCCCTCCATCCGAAATTTCTGGCTCCGCCGCTGATCACTAGTATAACCTCCGTTGATTAGGAAGATCGAACACTCTTTTGGCTTCACGAGAATCGTAAAAGGGGGAAAGAATGAACGCAATGATTGCCCTCGAACGGCGTTCAATGATACGAGTACTCATATCTTCCATATGGTGCCTCGCAACACCGTGAGCAACCTATTCATTAACCAAACGAAGATCTTAATTCTTCAACAATCCGAAAAATAGTAACAACTATATTCGCATATAATACAAACCTCGCGAGCAATGAAAGCCGCGACTTCATCGTCCCCTCTAAACCGATTAAGTAAGCCACTAGGAACAACAATCTTCCCACCCGGGAAATTACTGCCACGAACACTAGCAGGGTCATCAAGAACGAAAAACTCCCATTCCAATTCATTCAAATGTGGATTTTGAGATTTCACAACCTCAACTATATCACCCCCTATCTTTTGAGCCCTGATACTCAAGGGGTGATCAGGGGCCACCTCTTTGAATGCTGGTTTGATTGACTTCAAGATTATCTCCCCGATTCTTTTTTCTTGAGAAATCGAAATGACCAAGCAATGTCTTCTGTTTGTGTAAGGCACGGTTTCTCGCGAGATACGGATTTTCTCAATATATTGAAGAATTACAAACCCACCTACAGCCACACATCCCGCCGTTGTCAAATGCTGAAATTATTGGATGCTTAATTTTCCTTCTATCCCCTGAGTAAAACCTCTTTTCCCCATCAACAAAAGGGCTACTCCATTGCTTGTTCATGTTGAGCACATTTTGATAAACTAAGTTGTGAGAAATTCTTGAATTAGATCTAAAGGCAGAAGTCTTAGAATGGTGGCGATTATAAGCATCAAAAATAAATCTTGAGGATCTTGTGTACCATCCCATCATGATAGAATTGTTTGCACAGATGAAATACAGAAGAAGAATTCTGAGTATAAATCGGTTACCGAAGCCGAGAGAGGGATCGAAGGAGAGGAAGGGAACTTTAGTTAGTGATCACTGAACAAACTTCGCCGGAAAATTCAAAGCATAAGAAACGCGAGATGAGCTTGAGAACACCAATAGAATAAAGAAGCAAAATGCAGAAATTCACGATTTAACACCGCCATAAGTTACAGAACTCTGTGCGCAATTGCAATTGCAATTGCAATTACAATTACAATTACAGTAGCAGTATTGGGAAGTATATTCAAATAAATCAAATCTCACCGGCCGACATCTTCATTAAAGACACGTCAAAATCTCGAAGACGAGCACCAGATCTCTCGAGCTCACAACATGACGACGACAGATTTTCGCCGGATCTACAACAGTCGGAGAAAGAATCTACCGGCGACGACCGGACAATCCGCCGGCATTCTTCGGGGACTAAACTAAAAATAGTGCATGGGGAGGAAAAGAGGAGAAGGGAAGTAGAGATACACGGTAAAAGTGACCGTGGAAAGAGACGGCGGCGTGGGGTGGCGCTGAGATGGGAAGAAATTGAAGCAAGCGGCGCTAAGCTTGTGATCGCGTTGGTGGAACGCCATAAAGAGATTAAATTAGGTTTTACTTACATAAGTAGTAAACTTTGTTTTTACTATTTTTTCAAAAAATAATCTTGTTTCCCATTTATGGTACGTTGCGTTTCGAGTGGTTTTGTAGAAATGTTTCGTATTGGCTTTTATAATCGGCCATTTTTCATCTTTTTATTAAATTCAGCAACAACTTTTACTACAATGGTATCCGCAAAGAGGGAATAGCGGAATAGCATAACTTTTTATTAAAGATGACGGCCCTGCCCGGCCAAATTACTAATCGGATATTAGGATATAAAACAATTGATTTCAATATTAATTTTTAAGGTATTAGAATATAAAATAATTGAAAAAATCGAATACAATAATGCTGAAGTGAGCAAACGGCGTTAGATGTTCACGGTTTAGGTATAACGTGCAAGATTTATCGAAAGACATGAATATTTTATGCAAATTAAAAAACACAGGGACTTTTGTGTTTGTTTCGCAAAACACAAGTTGTTTCTTGCTATTTACCCCTGCAAAATTAGTTGAGCTCTCTTCTTTCCGAAGGGATGAGATTGGAAAAAATCATACCATACCTTTGACCTTCGATGGTCTCTTCCCAGATGAGTAGTATGCTCGTGAAAGACCTTCGGTATTCATGTCTTAATTAGAGAATTTACTATCATTTCACTTGTTTTTACGTGCACTATAAATTCTAAATTCTTTCCTTTATCATCAAAATACTTAATGTCGATAAACTTTGACTTTATGATACTTATTCTGTTGTAAGAATAAAACATGGCCGAATTATTGACACAATATTGGAACGCCAGAGAGAAATGAGATTATGTTATAATCATCGCGTCCCTCGAATACATCGCTAACAACTCTCCTTTTTTTTTTTTTTTTTCAAATATGAAACCTTGACACTTACAGGAGGGAGTATTATATATTGCAGGCATTCTAAAACATCATACTACCAAACACCATATTGAACACTAAATATACTAAAGAAATCTTAGAGAAACATGTAACACCTCTCATACTAAGTAGCATACGATCCCCAAATTAATACATTGTCTATTTTTGACAATATCTACTTCATTAAGTCATATTATGGTCGACTGTCAATCAACCGGGCTTAAAAATAACGGCCCAGCGCGACCAAACATACTAATCGGGCCGAGCCGACCCAAAATCTGATCGGGACTCTATACCGCGTTGGGCCAGCACCTCCTTATATATGGCAAGGGCTTTCCTCTATTACTTTAGGCTGCAAAAAGTAGTTGAGCTCTCGTCTCTCCTGAGGGATGATGGGCGAGAAAATTGTCCCGTGCTTCATCACCTTCTGATGAAACTTGCTTTTCAAGGATGATTTGTGCACGAAAACAAAGAATTAACAGAGCAGAAAATAGAAGGACACAATGAGATTTACGTGGTTCGATCTATCGGAATAGATCTACGTCCACAGAGCAAAAGAGAGTATGGCTCTTATTACTAGTATGTGTGTAGCTTTACAAAGATTGTTTTTTTTCTCAATCTATTTTAAGCCTCTATTTATAGGTAATTACATGGAGTTTAACCATAATACAAAGTCTTCTCCTATTTGGACTTGGACTCTTTGGCTTGATCTCCTCCTTTATGGATAAACACCGAGCTTCTAGATCTCTCTTAGAGCTTGAGTTGTAATCGATGTAGGAGTGTAGAAGTCTCTTATTTCGAGTTGGGCCGAACTGCGTAGGCCGAGCTTAACTGTCGGGGCCCAATTATATTGGGCCTGATGCTTGGGCCCAGTAGTTAGGCCATATCCTATCACATCTCCCCCCCCCCCAAAAAAGATGTAGAAGCGAGAGTGTAACATAGAGGAAATAGTTGAGGTGGGAGTAGTCTAAAGTTCGTACCGCCTCGTTAAGACGAGGTCGGTTAAAAACTTCTCGCCCTGACGAAAAATAAATTCGACGAAGTCGAGTTCGTACCGCCTCGTTAAGACGAGGTGAAGCGTAATTTCGGATTACTTCGTCAAAAATTTACCAGTCTTTTGCCGAGGCCGAACTGTATATAGCCTCGGTAAGACGAGGACGATCTCAAGTTGAAGAGCGAAGCCGAACACGGAGCAACGGTTGGAGTCCCGAGTTAGTGGGACACGTGTCGCGCTGTTATGGTGGGAGTTGAATGGGGCAGAAGTTTTTGAATAAAACTTCCGCTGTACACCTTCTTCCCCATTTCGCCCTAATTTGCATTCTGAAAAAGAGCCGCCGTCTCCCATCTGCCGTTGCTAGACTCGCCACACGTTTGTGCCATCAAATCACTGTTAGTAGTCATTCCGCCGATAATTTTCACAAGTAAGTTATGGATCCTTCTTCCTCTCCTTTTTCCAGCGGTATAGGTAACGACGATGAAGCCGTTGGTGGGTCATCGTCGCACCCAATGCAATCTTTTCCCTCTACTGTAAAAATAAACACTTTTACTGTAGAATCTTTGTCACCTAGGGTAGTTGAGTGTTGTCGCTTTGCGCCGGTGACTAAGGGAAAAGTCCAAGATTATATGTCGTCTCTTAGCGCCGAAAATATTATAAATATTTGTAGAAATTATCAATTTCCGCCCTCCGTTTTACTAGTTGCCCCCGGTCCGGAAGATAGAGCTTGTTCTCCCCCGGACGGCTTCTTTACCGTATATGAAGACAGCTTGAAGCACGGTCTTCGGTTTCCTCTGTTTCCTATTTTCGGGGCTTTACTCCGTAGACTGGGTATTGCAATGGGTCAAATTGCACCGAACTCATTCAAACAGCTCGTAGGATTAGCTGTAGAAGCTTCTAGAATGGGTATACCAGTTTCAGTAGACTTAATACTGAATTTGTTCTTTTTTAAGTTGGGCGAGACGGGGTGGTTCTATCTGACCCCGGTTCGGAAGGATTCGTTTCGTTTAGTAACGAAATCGAAACTTACAAACTGGCAGAATAAGTTCTTTTTTTGTCGTTGTGCCGAGGTCCCCCACCTCATGTGGAGAGAGAAAGGTAGTAAGCCAGAAAGTCAGAATCCCAATGTAGACCTGGCTGATGGTTGCTAGGTTAGATCAGCTAGGTACACTATTACGGGATTACACCGAAGTCGAGCTGGTGTCGGCCGGGCTGAGCCCGTTTAACAAAATACCTCGTATCCCGAGGAGGGTGAGGTTTTCATCCGTCTCTTTTTACTGTATGCTGAATGTGAATATCATTTGACTAGCGTTGTTTCTTTTGCAGTGAAGCTAGTCAAAGACAGGAAGAGGCCGAGGTCCGCGGACGCTGTAGTGCTGGAGAAGGCGGGTTCCGAGGTGTCATCGGAACAAACTGCTAGTGTACCGGGATCCTCTCCATTGAGATCGCCCTCTCCACAACCGTTAGTTCGTCGGTCGAAGGTACCGAAGCCGAACAAGAAAGCTTCGGCCACAGGCGACAAGATTCTAGTCGTTGGCCAGCCCTCGATTAGTGCAGCCTGCCCGGTGATCGAGTTGGAAGAACAACACCGGGATTATCCCGAGGTGAGGATTTTAACCTTCTCTGTGTTGGGTTTTATGTGATGTATGCGCTGATATTGCTACCATCTGCAGGATGCCGACCTGGTGACGGCGAGCTTCCATAATTGGGTGGACGGGTTGGTGAAGAGTGCGTCCACCCTTACCAGCTATGTAAACGATGGGGTCTCGAAGTTCAATGAGACGAACCGCATTCGTCGTCAGCTGGAGGAAGAGAAGGCTAGCTTGACGAGCAAGCTCGATGCTGCTGTGCTGGAGGCCAGAGAGGCGAAAAAGAAGGCGGACGATGCTGTTGCCGCAGCTGAGGCGGCTCGGAAAGAGGTGGCCGTTTTGAAGGCCAAATTGGAATCGGCCGAGGCTGATGCTGTGGCTCGCCAAGGGTCCGTTCTCCGAGCCTATACTGAGAGGCTCTTCTTATCTGAGTTCTTCTCGGGTTTTTGCGGCGACGTGGCGGAGTTAATGACAGATCGATGTGTCGCCGAGACGGTGGAGGCCGTTGCCAAGGACATTCCGGACCTCGATAAGGCGAGGTACGGACACAAGGAGGTGTCCGAGGAGGAACTCAACCGCGGCTTCGCGGAAATCGTCCTGAAAAATTTGAAGGCGGTTCCTCTCCTTGAGAACCTGGCGGCCTCTACTGACCTGCTAAGTGCCGAAGTAATTAGGGACAGTTTGGTAGATCGTGATCCAGTCATGGATGCGATCGTTGCCGAACTGAATGCCGCCCCGAAAAGAACCGAGGCTGATGGCGTAGATGGTGACGATGCTGAGTTGGAAGCCGAAGCTCCAGAGGGTGCATCTCAAAACGAGGAGGAGGTCAGTTGATCGCCTCTTCGTCTTTTTTTTTTTTGTAGCATGTACTTCGTCATCAGTAGGATGGCGCATTTTGCTGAATTAATTAAAACTTTATTTTTTATGAGAAATTTGTTTCCCTTTTTGTAGTCTTCTCCGTCTCCGAAACTTTTCGACGCCTCTCCTTACATAGCACAAATCGATAATTTACTTCGAACTCTTGAAGCCAAAAATAGCGAAATTCTTCATTGGAAAGACCAAGTGGGCCATATTGAACATGAAACCGAAGTGAAGCTGCAAGCCAGTCAGATTAAATCGGATAGGTTGCATGTTCAATTGCTCGAGCTGAAGGAGAAGCATAATAGACTTAAGGAAAAGGCCAAGCGCACTGAAGAAGAATTCCTTGAGTACGAATCAATTATCCGCCGAAGCGGGAAGCCTACTATTGCCGAGGTCTTGGCCAAGGTGGATGAAAAAAGAGAGTGGCTGCAGCGTTTCCGGCGTGATTATGGCGAGGACTCTTGGGAGTACCGGGGGTTGGTTGACGAGATAGTCGAAGCCATCAACTCGTATGAGATTGTAAAAGCTCGTCGGCCTAAACTGCTTCAATACTTAACCGCTGATACGAGCTCTTCGAGTTCGGCGAACTCTGATCCGAATCCGGGAATTCTAGATGCAGCCTCAAGGGCTTTCTTGGAAGGTCCGCGTGAGCAACCTCGCTTTCAAGGGGTATCCCGAGTTCCTGCTCGAAACCCGGGTAATAGAGTTTCAGTAGGACGAGGACGAGCTCGAGGTTCTGTGGCAAGGAACCCGAATCGAGCTTTGGCTGGTCGAGGCCGAGGTCGAGGCTTTTCTGCGCTTAGGGGCCGAGGTATTGCTCCTATTGATTACATTATGGGTTTGCCTTCACCTCCGACTAGGCAAAGTTTTGCCGATAGATGGTTTAACTGTAGCAAGCCTTCGGGCTCAGCGGCACCTCCTTGATATAGTCGTCGTTGTAACTGTAATAATTCCTTATATGGAGTAATGAAATTGTGTTTATATCGTGGCCCCTTTTATTAAATAATAAAGTGTGGGCTCTTATACAGCTTACTTCATGGGAAGATGAAGTTTTACCTTACATGACCCACCTCATCCTTAGACGTAATTCGGTCCTTTATGATGAGGTGTTAGCCTTGTTCGGCTCACCTCGTCAGATGACGAGGTTTCGGCCTTTGTTTGGCTCACCTCGTCAGATGACGAGGTTTCGGCCTTTGATAAACCCATTCACGCAAAAGACAAGGTAAGGGTTTTTTAGTTCCTTGTTTGTCGAATTTATCGATAGGGGTGGTCCCCTTACACGCGTTTAGTTTTATCCGTGACGGATATTGACTTACCCTCGTCAGGGTTTTAAGAACAGAGGTGAGATATTTTACATTAGTGGAAAGGCGACATGCAGAATGAAATATGCAAGACCGAAGTTTAAAGAAAAAATGAACTTCATTGATAATAAAAAAATAAAATAATAATAATAATAAAAATAAAAAAAAACAAAATTAAAGATAGAATAGCAGGACGACCTGACTCAGGACCTATATGAACTAACCAACTTTAAACTCAATCTCTTCCACTTATGCAAAATATCTCTTTAAATGAGAAATATGCCATGTTCGGGGTATTAGCTCACCGGATAAATGGGCGAGCTTGTATGATCCTTTTCCGAGGACTTCCTCGACTCGGTAAGGTCCTTCCCATGTGGCTTCCAACTTGCCGAGCCTCTCTGCTTTACTGACCTCATTATTCCTAAGTACGAGGTCGCCTACTTGAAACTGCTGATACTTCACTCTTTGGTTGTAATACCGAGCTACTTGCTGCTTGTACTTAGCTTCTCTTATGTAAGCTAGCTCTCGCTTCTCTTCCAACAGATCCAGGTCGGCTCGAAGCCCTTCCTCATTGGCTTCGGTTGAGAAGTTAAGTGTGCGATGGCTCGGCAAGCCGATCTCTACTGGGATCACCGCCTCGGTTCCATACACCAAGCTATAAGGTGTTTCTCCATTCGAGGTCTTGGGAGTTATCCGGTATGACCATAGGACTTGGGGTAGACTTGCTGCCCAATCTCCTTTGGCTTTGTCAAGACGAGTTTTGAGTCCCTTCAGGATTGTTCTGTTTGTAACTTCGGTCTGGCCATTCGCTTGAGGATGAGCAACTGAAGTGAATTTTTGCTGGATATGAAGCCCTTCGCACCATTCTCTGAATACTCGGTCCGTGAACTGCGTTCCGTTATCCGAGATGAGGATGTGAGGTACGCCGAAGCGACAAACCACGTTCTTCCAGACGAAGTTTAAGGCATTCTTGCTCGTAATCTTCGCCAAGGGTTCAGCCTCGACCCACTTAGTAAAGTAGTCGATAGCTACGATGAGAAACTGGATCTGTTCAGGAGCTTTGTCGAATGGTCCGACGATGTCGACTCCCCATTGCACGAATGGCCAGGGGCTTTGCATGCTTACAAGGTCGGCCTGTGGTAACTTCGGCACTGTCGCATGGATCTGGCACTTCGGGCATTTTCTGACAATGTCGATTGCATCTTGTAACACTGTAGGCCAGTAGTATCCCCACCTCATTATCTTTCGTGCTAGTGCTCGAGCTCCGATGTGACTCCCACACGCTCCTTCATGCACCTCCCTTAGTGCATAATTTGCTTCATTTGGTCCGGCACATCGTAAAAGGGGTTGGAGATACGATCTCCGATAGAGCACTCCTTGCTCCAGGGTGTACTTTGGGACTTTGCTGAGGAGTTTCCTAGCTTCGAGCTTGTCATGAGGCAGTTCCCCCTTTTCTAGATAAGCTCGGTAGGGGGTCATCCAGTTCGGCTCGTCCTCCTGTATGAGGTTTAGCTCGGCTTCTTCAATGCTTCGAAGTTTGACTTCTTCTACAGGCGAGTTGGTTGAGGATGAAGCCAGTTTGCTTAAGGCGTCAGCTCGGTTATTTTCCCCTCTAGGAATCCGCCGCAGCTCGAAGTATTCGAAACCTTCTTGCAGACTTTTTGCCTTTTTCAGATACTTCTTCATTCTCTCCTCCTTTGCTTCGTACCTGCCTAGCATGTGGCTCACAATGACTTGGGAGTCACTATGAACTTGGACGGCTCGTATATGCAATGACTGAGCCAGGCGGAGTCCAGCAATTAGCGCTTCGTACTCGACTTCATTATTCGTCGTTGGGAAGCTAAACCGAAGTGCATACGTTGTCTCCGTTCCATCCGGACTGAGTAACATCACTCCTGCTCCGCTGCCGGTATGACCTGAAGCACCATCTACATAGACTTTCCAGCAGTCTGTTGGAGGTTTTTTAGGCTGTTCGACTTCGGCTTTGCTTGAGGGGAATTCGTCCTTCTTTGGCACTTCGGAAAATTTGGTCTCTACCAGGAAATCTGCGAGGGCTTGTCCCTTTATGGCTTGCCGAGGACAGAAATTTATTTCATGCTCACCAAGTTCGACTGCCCATTTTGCGATTCTACCTGAGGCTTCGGGTTTAGTCAATACTTGGCGAAGTGGCAGGTCGGTCAAAACTTGTATGGTGTGTGCTTGGAAATATGGTCTCAATCTTCTAGCAGCATTTACCAGTGCAAGAGCGACCTTTTCCAATGGCTGGTACCTTGTCTCCGGTCCTTTTAGAGCTCGACTAATGAAATAAACAGGAAGCTGCCGACGTCCTTCATCCTGAACTAGCACAACACTTATGGCTTCATCCGTCGCTGCGAGGTATAGGGAGAGGACCTCTCCATCTTTTGGGACAGACAAAGTCGGGAGCTTGGCTAGGTACTTTTTCAGCTCTTCGAATGCCGATCTGTGCTCGCCATTCCATTCGAAGTCAGGTGCTTTCTTGAGGATTTTGAAGAATGGGAGCTGCTTTTCGGCGGCTTTAGATAAAAAACGACTTAGCGCTGCCAAACAGCCCGTTAGTTGATGCACATCGTGAATAGTTTTTGGGATCTTCATTTCCTGGACAACTCGGACTTTTGCGGGATTGGCCTTCAAACCTTCCTGCGATACCCAGCACCCCAAAAATTTTCCTGATCGAACCATAAAGGTACATTTCTCGGGGTTGAGCTTCAGATTCACTTTCCGAAGTAAGCCGAAGACGATTTTGAGGTCATCAACGCAGGTCGCTGGTTCCCTACTTTTGACGACAATGTCATCAACATAGACTTCCACAATCTTTCCAATATGTTGTTGGAATATCTTGTCGACCATCCTTTGATAGGTTGCTCCCGCGTTTTTAAGCCCAAACGGCATCTTCTTGTAGGCGAAGATGCCAAAATCCGTGATGAAAGCTGTTTTCGGTGCATCCTCCTCGCTCATCAGGACTTGATGATATCCTTTGTATAGATCTAGGAAGCTGAAGACCTTGTGACCCACCAGGGCTTCTACTTTCTTGTCAATGTTGGGCAAAGGGTAGCAGTCCTTTGGACAATGTTTGTTAAGGTCAGTATAGTCGATGCACATCCGCCAACCTCCTTGTTATTTTTTGACCATGACCGGGTTAGCTATCCACGTCGGATATTTGACTTCAAATAGAATGTCGGCTCTTCGGAGCTGTTGCACCTCGTCATGAATGACTTGACTTCGTTCTGCCACGAAGACTCGTTGCTTCTGCTTTATTGGTTTCACCTCGGGGTCGATATTCAGCCGGTGAGTGATAATGTTGGGCGCCACTCCGGTCATGTCAAGGGGTGTCCAGACAAAAACATCTCTGTATTCCCAAAGAAGTTGGACGATCTGCATATGGAGTTCGGCTCCTCTTGCAAAACCTACTTTGACGACCTTGAACGGGTCGTCTTTGTAGAGTACAATGTGTTCTACCGGCTCATTTGATGCAGATTCTTGCTTCGGTTCCAACTCTTTGGGTTGCTGTAATTGCTATGCTTGGGAGTGCTGAGGTGTCCCGGCACCTCGTAGTGCGATCTGCATGCACTCCTTTGCTCGCTTTTGGTCACCTCGAACCACGATCACCCCGTTTTTTGACGGGATTTTGATCGTTAAGTGATATGGCGAACAAATCGCCTTCACCCCCACCAGCCAATCCCTTCCGAGTATAACATTATATGGAGAATCCGCTTTAACAACGAAGAAATTGATGACCTTAGTGGTTGATAAAGGGTGAATCCCCACTGTTACGGGTAGCTGTACGACCCCCTCCGTTTGCGTCTCCTGTTGGATGAAGCTCTTTAGCGGGACTGGTGCTGGTGCGAGCTGCGTCCTCTCCACTCCGAGCTGATCGAAGCAACTCTTGAAGAGGATGCTGACCGAGGCTCCGGTATCGACAAAAATTCGTCGTACGAGCTTATTGGCCACCCCGGCTTCGATCACTATTGCATCCTGATGGGGCATGATAGGTGGCACTAGATCTTGGTCCGAAAAAATAACCACTTCGTCCTTCTTGAATCTTTTTTGGAAAGGTTCGCCTTGTTGCGGACTTCGAGCCTCGGCTTTTAACGACGACTTCGTAGCTCCCTGTGGGAGTCCAGTAATAGCTTGTACGACCCCATCATACTGAGGCTGGTCCTCGCCTTCGCCATCCTCGCGCTTCGGCTTTTTGTCGGCCTGGGGGCCGCAGTTATTCCCCCCCTATTTTGTCTTGTTCTTTTGTTGTTCTGGGGTCGGCCTTCATTCTGGTTGCGATTTTGGTACCTTTTAAGCATACCATCGCGCACCAACTTCTCAATATCTTCGGCTAAGTTCCAGCACTCTTCTGTATCATGGCCATAGTCTTCATGGAATCGGCAGTACTTATCCCTGGATCGGCGGTTTGTCTTTAATTTTGACATTGGCTGAGGCTTCTCAAACATGTTGGTATGTAGCTCGTAGATCTCCGTCCTCGGCTTTGTCAATGGGGTAAATCGGTCCTTTTCTTGATTCGGCCTAGGTCCAAGTCTGGATTCAATTGGGGCGCGCTGAAGTCTATCGAGAGCGCTTCGTCGACCTTGACTTCGGTCATTACGGTCTTCCTTCCTCCGATCTGACGGTTCGGTCCTGTCAGTTTCGCGCTTGCGCCTGTCGGCCTCATCAGCTTTAGCGAACTGATCAGCTATGCTCCATAGTTGCCTCGCAGTGCGGGGCTCGTTTCTTACGAGCTCCCTGAATAGGGCTCCTGACTGAATAACATTTTGGAAAGCTGAGATAAGGACCTCGTCCGTCAGACGATCGACCTTTAGGCTTTCTTCATTGAACCTGGTCATGAAGTCGCTAATAGACTCGCCTCGTCTTTGTCTAATCGTGAGAAGATGTGCCGCGGTAGTTTTTGCCTCGGCTTTCTGGAAAAATCTCCTTTCAAAAGCCTCCATCAGCTCGTCGTAGGACCCAATACTGCGAGACGGCAGGCTATCGAACCACATTCGTGCGTTGTCTATCAGCAACTCTGGGAAAACTTTGCACATGTAAATATCATCACCGAGCCCCTGGTTGACCATGTTGTACTGAAATTGAAACAAGAAGTTCCTTGGGTCGCACGACCCATTATACGGCTTAACCGGCGGAACTTTATACGAAGTCGGGAGAGGAGTGTAGAGGATTCGGTTAGTGAAGGGCGTAGAGATTCTCCCATATACGCCAAACCTTCCACCATGGTAATTGGCCTCGTCCCGACGAGGTGGAAGTAAGTCGCGCCGAGGTGATTCAGCTTGACGACGAGGTGAATCAACACGGCGATGGGGTGAGACCACATCGTGCCGAAGTGAGATGCGATCCTGGTTCTTCTGGCGATCATCAGCAAATCGCCTGGGGGGAAATCTGGCGTCTCGTGTGCCTAGGATTCGAATACTGGGAGACTTTGCCCGGTGTTTCGATCCGGATGTCGCCTCGTGCTCTCGGCGATCGCTGTGCGGAGGTTGGCCTCCTTCACAATCGCGATCTCTTTGCTGCTTAGCAAATTTTAAGAAATCATGCCTATTCTTTGCTAGATACGCCTTTACTGCATCATCAAACTCTTGTTGGAAGTTTGAAAAGTCATCCTCCTTGCTGCTGCCGCGACCTTCTTTTTCGCGGCCGAACTTATCCACCGAGACATCAGCGACGTGACCCTCTGGGGTTTTGTCTTTCTCAGGTTCTTTCCCGGGTCGTCTGTTCACCGGTGGATTCTGGTCCTGCATCTGGCTTGTTTCAGCCGCTGGAACATCGTGACTGGTCCGGTGATTCTCCCTTTCTTTGTTGGCAGCAGCAGTCGCTCGTGTTTGTCTCGTCATCGTGACTTGTTGCCTTGAAAACGTTTAATTGGAATTCACAAATTCAAGATGCGAGTTTCCCACAGACGGCGCCAATGATGAAACTTGCTTTTCAAGGATGATTTGTGCACGAAAACAAAGAATTAACAGAGCAGAAAATAGAAGGACACAATGAGATTTACGTGGTTCGATCTATCGGAATAGATCTACGTCCACGGAGCAAAAGAGAGTATGGCTCTTATTACTAGTATGTGTGTAGCTTTACAAAGATTGTTTTTTCTTTCAATCTATTCTAAGCCTCTATTTATAGGTAATTACATGGAGTTTAACCATAATACAAAGTCTTCTCCTATTTGGACTTGGACTCTTTGGCTTGATCTCCTCCTTTATGGATAAACACCGAGCTTCTAGATCTCTCTTAGAGCTTGAGTTGTAATCGATGTAGGAGTGTAGAAGTCTCTTATTTCGAGTTGGGCCGAACTGCGTAGGCCGAGCTTAACTGTCGGGGCCCAATTATATTGGGCCTGATGCTTGGGCCCAGTAGTTAGGCCATATCCTATCACCTTCAACTTTTTCTTCCAAATTCTTGTGAACGTGTGGAGCTACACGAGGATCGTAGCCTGCAGAAGCCATCAAAATAAGTCCCATGTAGTCTGCTTCCAACTCCCTCTTGCAAAAATGGAACCAGATGTTTAATATTAATGCATTGATTAAACATGTAGGAGTATTATTTAGTCAACCAGAGAAGAAGGGGTATTTAATTAAGGGGGGGGTTTTGATATGCTTTCGAAAAGTGTTTGCCAATATAAGCTCGAAGAAGTCATAAACTCTAGAGCTTAGGAACTCGGGCAGTGAATGCGAAATATATTTGGTTGACACCATTAACAATAGGATACTAAATAACCCAAGATAAATTTAGTCAAGAGGGAGATGCCAAGTCTAAAAAGGCAAGAACAGGTAAGACTAATATGTGAAAACAAAAACATCATAAGATTAAGTTATGGGCCTAAACTAATCCATCAAACCAAATACAATTGCATTTGCATGAGATAAATATAATCAAATTACACCCTTATACCAACCAAACACATCCATAAAATATTAATACCTCCGAATAACAGGCAACCTTCGAACATCAGAGATCCTTAACCCATCGTCGATTCCACTAAGCTTGTTTAAGGGAGAAAGAATCAGCTTCAAGACTGTGAACTTGTTGATATCTTCAGCTGCGTGCCTCGCAACAGAATGGCAAACCTGTTAATCAATCAAACACAAATCTTCAGTAATCTGATAAAAAAACCACAAAAGTAACAAGAGTAAATTCACATATACTACAAACCTCATGCGCAATGACAGTAGCAATTTCATCATCCCCTTTGCATTGATTAAGCAAGCCAGTGAAAAGAACAATCTTTCCACCAGGCGAAGAACCGCTATTAACAATAGCAGGTTCATCAACAACAATGAACTCCCATTCGAATTCGTCCAAATCTGCAGTTTGAGACTTCACAACCTCAACTATATCATGCCCGAACCCTAATACAGTCAGGGTGATGAGGGGCCAATATTCTCCCTTCGAATTCCGATTTTATCTTCTCAAACAGTTTATCGCCTATCACCATTTCTTCATAACTCCGGCAAAGCAAGAAATGTCTTCTCCTTGTGTAAGGCACGGTTTCCGTATTCTCGACATATGCAGCAATCGCAAAACCAAAGCCTATCCAGTTCAGGGATGATAATGTCCCCCTCCAACATTCGTGTAACACGCTTTTAAAGAAGTGAACTTGACTTCCATCAACACTCCTGTGTGGCCAGTAGTACAGTACGGCCCAACTGCAAAACCCATAATCTAACAGGCCTGATCACATTATGCGGCTGGCCTCATGCAAGTATTTGTATTCAGTTTCTTACTCTAAATTTTCCAACTTTCAATTATGTTCAATTTATCCCCGAATTAGGTTTTTGGCGAAACGAAAACTGACGTGGCAACTTCAATCCATCAATTCTTCATCAAATCATCACGAAATTTAACATATTCAGATTCCTCATTAAATTTCGCTCACCACAATAGTAATTTTTCCCTGATTTGGCGACTGTCCAGATTTGGGCAACTAGCCGTTAGGACTCGCCGGCGCCGGGGAAGACTATTGCGACTGAATATGTTAATTTTATAATGATTAAGTGACGATTTGATGAAGAACTGACGGATTGAAGTTGCCACGTCGGTTTTTCATTTCGCCGGAAATCAAATTCGGGGGCAAATTGAACAGAATCGAAAGTTGGAGAATTTAGAGAAATGAAAGTTTATGCGCAAAACGGAATACTGACCAAAGTTCAAGAATTTATATACATTTTTGCCTTTTTATTTTTACTGATTTTTCTAATAAAAAATTTTGTTTCCATTTATGGTACGTTGCGTCTCAAGTGCTTTTTGTAGAAATGTTTTTAAAAAAATGGCTTTTCTAATCGGCCATTAAATTCACAACATTAAATCAAGAAGAACCCCAATTACAAGCTTAAAAAAGTAAAAGTGATGGTAGTAAATTAAAATATTATTATTATAAGCTTAAACTCAAAATACATTTTATAAATAGTAAAACATGGCTCATTGTCTCATAATAAGTGACAAAGGAACCCAAATTATTACATCGTCATAATTTTGCAATTATTTTCGTAGACGGAAGGAGAATCAGACGGAGTATATGGTAAGTGTAGAAAAGCTGAATTTGAGCATATGAGAAGAGAGAGAGAGGAAGAATTGCATAGAGAGATGCATGAAGAGAAGAAGAAAATTGGGCAAAATTTTCCTTACTAACTACAATGTGAAAAGTATTTCAAAATATAGTATTGCTTCACCATTTATATCACTTATTATTCTATTTGTCTAATAGTACTAACAACCATTTATATCACTAATTATTCTATTTGTCTAATACTAACAATTTGCTGACTCAACTCATGAATTCACTTACACAGAGTTATACTCCCTCCATTTCATATATATTGACACCTTTCTTTTTGGCTTTTCTGACACGCTTTTCCACGCTTCTCGATGATGGGTTTTAAAATGGATTTTTGAAAAATTCTTTCTTTTACGGGATACTACGACCGAGGGAGTATATGATTATTCCTTCTTCACTTGAGTTAAAATATGAAATATAATTAATGAACTTAACACTCCTCTCAAGATGACAGGAAATGAAAATGCAAACTCATGTTGCCAATCAATGCAGCAAACATCGAGACGAGAACGACAGAAACCAAATCAAATCTTGCCAAACAACGCAGCAAACAAATTGATTCTAACTCCTTCTCAGCAACAAGTAAGGATGCCTTGATGAACACACAACCAACGATAGAGATATTCTCCAACCTAACATTATCACAATACCAAACTTTTACAAAACTATTGTACAAAATCATAACCGGAAACACACCAGACTTTAGCAATTCTCATAGAACAACTTCTATGAAAAGGAATACATTAATAAAATTACACGTGCTCTTCAACGGGAAGCTGAAGCTTATATACTGTTCATTACTCTTCATAAAAGAGAAAGTACTACTAAAAAATCAGTAGAAAGTAAAAATCATTCCAAAAGTGATATTTAACGCTAAAAATAAAAGAGATACTAGTAACAATACCCCTTGTCTTGTCTCATACTAAGTAGCAAAAGAGCGCAAATACACTGTCATAATTATTTCATAATTATTATGCTAATGCCTAGCTACTTTACTTCATTAAAGTCATAATATATGGGTCAAGTTAAAGATGACGGCCCACCCCGGCCAAACGTACTAACCGGGCCGGGCCGGGCTAAAATATATTAGGCGCGCCCGGCCCGCACCTCCCTGTATATCGAAAGGGCTTCCTCCATAACTTGGGGCTTAGAAAGTAGTTGAGCTCCCGTCTTTCCACATGGATGAGATTCAATATAATCGTCCCACGCACTCTGACCTCCAATCTCCTCATCGAGACGGGGAGCTACACGAGGATCGTAGCCTGCATAAGCCATCAAAATAAGCAACAATTTTGTTTCCATTTATGGTACATTGCGTTTCAAGTGCTTTTGTAGAAATGTTTCCAATTCGCTTTATAATCGGCAATTAAATTAACAACTACATCAAGAAGAAACCAACATGTATACCATTGATTTATAATGCTTAAAACTACGGTAGCTGCTAGTATGATCTCAACAAAATAATTAAAATAAAAAAATCATTTGATTCATTTGGGTTTGATAATAACATACAAGGTGTTCGATAAAATGTCTCGATATTATGTATCAATAAAATATTCATAAAGCATCAAGACTGTTTTTAAATAATCAAACTTAATATCAATTGTAGATGCTTAAGTCCGCTAAAGATCATGCTTGAATCGTATGCTAATAAGAACTACGTAGTACATTTTTAGAGCTTATAAAACTTTAAAACATTTTATAAGTTGTTTTAAGAAATTTATAATTTAACCAAACACTCCCTTAATAGCATTACTTATATATATATAATTATTAAAAAAAAAAAAAGTAGGTACACAGTACACTTCTCCACTGCAACTGAAGATGGTTATAATCAATGAAGAATGCTTCAATGTCCACTATGTGCATACTTAATGTGCATATATATATAGATGACATAACAATAATATAAATAAATAAAAATATAGAGAATTGTTGAGAGAAAAACACGGGAGGAAGAAGAAGAAACTTGGGGAAAATACTATATTGTGAAAAATGTTATAGAAAATAAGAAAGATAAACCTATTTATACTACTGTGCAGCGTAGGACAACTATCAACTAAACTAGAAACGTAATAAGAATGCGACTTCTCCAAGCGACCACCCCTTCTTCTCTTTATTCAACGTTTCTTTTTATATTCTCTTCATAGCTCGACCCAACCCGACCCAAAAATCTCATCCGCGTTGAGCCAGCACCTCCTTGTATATGGAAAGGGCTTTCTCCATTACTTCAGGCCATAAAAGTTGTTGCACTCTCATCTCTCCAATGGGATGAGACTTGAGAGGTGGTAAAATTCTCCCGTGGTTCATCGCCTCCAATTTCCGGATGACGGGTGAGAAAATTGTCCCATTCTCCATCATCCAACTTCTTGTACACGTGTGGAGCTACACGAGGATCATAACCTGCAGAAGCCATCAAAATAAGCTCTATGTAATCTGCTTCCAACTCCATCCTGCATAAACCAGAATAATATTCAACATACAAATAAATAGAGCTTAATCAACTCTGTTTAACACGTGCATGCATTATCTAGTCAACCACAGAAGAAGTATATATAATTTGGGGGGCGAGATTCGATAAGCTTTCGAAAGGTGTTTGACAAGATAAGATCCCAGAAATAAGCTAGAAGAAGTCATAAACTCTAGAGCTTAAGCTTAGCCCAAAGTATAGGAACTCAACCGTAAATGTGAAATGCATTTGATTGACAATATTAACAATAGAATAAACATCCTAAGGTGGTGCTTGGTATGATGGAATGGAATGAGGTGGAATGGAATGGAGGTAGAAATGATGTATAAATTTCTACATGATTTCTACCTCCATTCCATTCCACCTCATTCCATTCCATCATACCAAGCAAGCCCTAAGATCAATACATCAAACCAAATGCAAAACACCTCCATATAATATCAATACCTCCGAATAGCAGACTTGTATAAGGATGAACGGATCAACTTCAAGAATTTGAATTTCACTATATAATCAGCTATGTGCCTCGCAATAGCAAGACCAACCTATTAATTAATAAAACACACAAATCTTCACTAATCCAAAAAAAAACAAAAACAAAAGTAACAAGACTAATTCACATACTAACACAAACCTCATGCGCAATGACATTAGCAATTTCATCATCCCATCATCCTCACTAAATAGATTAAGCAATCCAGGGAAAACAACAATCTTTCCACCAAGCCCAACTTCACTATTAACAATAGTAGGCTCATCAACAACAACAAACTCCCATTCGAACTCCTCCTTCGTTTGAGATTTCACAACCTCAACTATATCATGCCCTATCTTTTGAACTCTAATACAGTCAGGGTGATCAGGGGACACTATTTTCCCTTTGTGTTCTGATTTAATCCTCTCCAACATTATATCGCCTAGTTATTTTTCTTGAGAACCCCAAAGAATCGGAAAATGTCTTCTCCTTGTGTAAGGCCCAGGTTCCGTGTTCCTAAAATAGCAAGCAGTTACAGCAGCCACAGAGCCTACCCAGACTTCACTTCCATCAACAAAAGGCCTATTTTGTACATAATTGTAACCTAAGTTGTGAGAAATTCTTGAATTATTAGATCCAAAAGCACCAGTTTTAGAACGGTAGCGCCAAAATGCATCACATATGAATCTCGAGGCTCTCGTGTAATGTCCCAACATGATCGAAATGATGAAAAATTATGAGCATAAAATGGTTACCGAAGCCGAGAGAGTGATCGGAGGAAGAAGGAAGGATACACTTTACTTAATTGGTGATCGATTCGATTCAACACACTTCCCCTGAAAATTCAAACCATTGAACATCACTGATTCAGACTCTGATTACAACACCAATACAGAACAGACAACAATTAAAATGTCGAAATTCGGAAATTTTACTCAAATAAAATCGAATCTCACCGGCCGAAATCTTCATTTCACACCGGATCTCGAGCCCTCGACTGGATGGCAACGCATTTACGCCGATCGGAAGGAAGAAAAGAGGAGATTGGAAGTAGATTTAGGGATTTTTTTTTTTTTTTTTCCATTCTCATTTCTTTCAAAGAGTTCCTATTTTTTTCGTTATTTAATTTTTGCTTTTACTGTTCTTTCCTAACTAACAAAAATATTTTTGTTTTGTTTTTTGTTCTTTTAAAAAAAGAGTATTATAAAAAAGATCTGAATATAAATGCAAATCGTAAGATATTGCCCACAAAGGAATACTAATAATAGTAATATTATATGAACTAGTTTAGTGCCCGTCGAAATTCGACGGGGATCACTTCTTTTGGAAAATAGTAATAATGGAATTATTTATTTTGAGAGTATAGTATTGTTAGGATCAATTAGAAAAAAATAACATTAAATTGAATTAGAAAAAAATGAAAAAAAAAATCAATGAAGTGTGACATTTCTCGATTAGTTTTACTCGTTTTGAATGTTAATTAGTCCGTTAATCATTGTAATAGAAAGATAGATTAGGTGAAGTCATGTTTCTCGTATAGTTGTACTCATTTTGAATGTTAAGCTGTCTATTATACGTTGTAATATAGAAATAAATTGACTATTTGTAACTTTTTTCATATCAAGTATTCTGTTGGTCGAAAAAAATAGGTCAATCAGAGGTTAGATTTTTTCACATTGTTATATTCATTTAAAGTAAAGTCACTCGTCATTCGATATAATGGAATGATAGAGTGTCAAGCAGCCTAGCAACCCGTCATTTAAATATTAATTAAGGATAACTCTATCATATTTGAGTTTTCCTATCGATGAAATCACATTCTCATAAATCGATTTAGCACCTTCATACATATAAACTTCTTCATCTGCCCGTTCCCGCTCTACTTACAAACTATAAGCCTTAATGATATAATTTTCTCGTTAATCATTAGTCTTTTAAATGTTTATCTGAGATAAAAAAAATTAATTAGGTCAAAAATATATGTCATTTATCGAGTAGCTTAATTCAATTTAAATGTTAAGCCGCCTGTTGTTTGATGTAATTAAAAATAGCTCAGGAGATTTTTCGGACAATTTATTCATTTAGATTGTTAATTTGCCCGTTCATTATGTTAAGAAGAGTTGTCATTTCTTAAGTAGTAGGATTCATTTGTGTGAAGATATATATGTTGTTCATTGCAATATAAAAGTAGGTGAAAAATACATTACATTTATTGAGGGATAATATTTTCGGATAATTGAATATATTTTGAATAATAATCCACTAATTTTCTATGGTAACTTCTCATTTTGAATGTCAAGTTTTTTTTGTTGTTGTTTTTTTTAACTCTTTTTACATGGATTATCCTATCGATTATCTAAAAAAATCAATATGTTTAACTTGCATAAAATACCTATAAATTGATTGGGGAAGTTATAAGTCCAAACAATCGGATTAAAACAATGCACATGAATCTTGAGCATCGAAAAACTGTAGAATTAATGAATTTAAATGTCAAGCCGTCCGTTGATTATCGAAATACAAAAGTAGGTCAAGAGATATAATATTTTTAAGTGACTCATTTTTTATATTAACAAAAAATATGTCATTTCTCGAGTAGTTTAATTTAATTGTAAAGAAGTAAAACTTATTTATTTTAGAATTGAAGTTGTACTCGATTTAAATGTCATGTTGCCCGTTGATTATCAAAATACAAAAATAAGCCAAGATAGATAATATTTCTGAAGTCACTCGTTGTTTACATAAACAAAAAAATTAATTCAGTAAAATATGTCATTTCTCGGATAATTTAATTTAATTTATATGTTAAGTCGACAATGAAAAACTCATATAAAAAAAGACATCACATTATACCTTTACAACAAAAATCAAATGATATTTAATTAGTTAAAAAATTTTGTGATAAATTTTAGACAAATATATCACGATTCATATTTTTCGTCATTGAAATGTCATCTTTATGTCCTATTGACTAAAAATAAACATAACCATATGGAAGCATGCAATCGTCAGCGGGCGATGATGATATTATTATTCAAATTTTGACAAACTTAAAAAAATGAGAATAATATTTATTGAGTAGTGATATGCTGAGGGATATGTATAAGCGCCTATTGTAGGCGACAGTGTATTTTTTCAATTTGCTTCTCCACATTTTCTCTCTCTTCCTAATTTTTCTCCACTTCTTTTCTCTCTCTCTCTCACTCACAATATTGGATCTCTATATGAGTATAATTACATTTCGATTATTTTCTTTTAAGAAAACTGCATAATTATTTTTAATTAAATTCTAATTGGAATTAATAAAATCCTAATTAAAATTGGAAATGTATAAACCCTAGTTGGAATTTTATAAATCCCTAATTAAAATTTTATAAAGTCTAATTGAAATTAAAAAAAAAATAGAAGCTACTAATTAAAATTATTTATTATGTAAAGCAAGTTTAAATATTTTATTTGATATGGAAACATAGAAAAATAACATAAAAGGGGTTTAGTGCGTGAAGAAAAAGAGCACATGCGTGAAAGAAGAAGAGTAAAAAAAAAAAAAAACGTAGAAAACATAAAAAGAACGAGAATGCATTAGTCGCTCACAGGTTCGCCCACAAAATGTCGCCCAGCATATCAAATTTCAATATTTATTTTTCAAACTTTGAAGAAACGTATATAAATCAAGCAATTTGAATTTTGATATATATATATATAATGATTGAGCATAAATAATAAATCTTGGACCGACTTCCAACTGCAGAAAATCTAGAGAAGAGAAATGTGATTTCAACTCAGGCGGCGCTTTGCAACTGCTGCAAGAGAGAGCTGGAGTCTGCGAGACACAGATTCCTCGATTGCCCAGAGATCGATAAGCTGTGGAACAAAGTTATTGGCTGGATCGGAATCAGCTGGGTGCCGCCAAAATCCATAGAAAGACATCATGAGGTATTCTCAAATTTCCTTGGTAAAGGAACGCTTGAAAGGAAGTTGGGTGGACTCTGGATTTGTGTAATATGGGTAATATGGAAGTGGAGAAATTCGGTTTCGTTTGACGGAATTGAATGGGATTTTAGACGAATAGAAAATGAGATTAAATGTCGGTATTGGAGTTGGTGTGTCGTAAAAGGAGAGGCCGACCCATGTATTAGTTTTAATCGATGGGCAACGACAAAATTAGTCGATACTTGGAATGTAAAGTAAGTTCGCGGGCTGGTACCCCTTGTACCAAATGATGATTAATATAATTCCTTTTTTCTCCGATCAAAAAAAAAAAATCAAGTATATATAGTTGATTTAAATTATTAGGTAAAATTATGAGAATTTAGAAAAATAACAACGAAAAATCAAGATAAATTCATGATAATGCCACATAAGATTACCATAAAAATAATTATAATATATCTTCAAGACTTATTACCAATTTGAAATATATTTCTATTATGTGTAGATTTTTTTATGAAAATTTTTAATTTTTTTTGAATAAACAGAATTTAGAAAATAAACACTCAAAATTGAAACAATATCCACGTAGGATCAAATTCTATAATATATATATATTTGTAAACATTTCTTACAAAAATAAACTAATGTAAAATCAAATCTAAATTTTCATCCTTAAGTTAAATTGGAGATGAATAATAAATGAATGTGATGTCTCATTTTATAAGGATTTTCTATGGATTAAATCTCATATAAATTTGATGTGGGATAATTCGAAGTAACTAAAAGTAATGTCAAATCTGTGAAAATTTAGAAAAATATTCATGAAAAATTGAGATAATTAACTATAATTATCAAAATCAATTGATATGCAATGCACATTCATACATAAAATAAAATATATTGAAATAAAACTTAAAGAAAAAGCAAAATATTAGATGAATTTAATAGATATCTTATATATATATATATATATATATATATAATTCCGCAGCGGATTGAGAACACCACGTTAATTCATATGCTTACGTGGCATCACCTGCGGCCTCCATTCTTATTTATCTAAAATCTTTATATTTATGCCTCCATTCTTATCTATATAAAATCTATATATTTATATACATTAATTATTATTTATATATTTTATATTATATATATATATATATATATATATTTGCACTTCAAATTTAAAAATTTAATTATGAGAATGGGAGGATTCGAACTCATGATCTCCAACACAATAGCATATATCTTATACCACTACACCACGTCACTAATTAATATTATTTAAGGCATATAATATATTATATGTTTCGTTCCGGATTCGGAACACCACAACCACGTGCCTACGTGGCGTCTCCTACATTCTCCATTACTTATTTATCTAAAATCTATATATTTATACAAATTAATTCTTATAAACTATTATTTTATTTCCATGTTTATCTTATATTAAATTCTATATTCTATATATTAATAGAATTTCAAATATATAGAATTACGATAAGAATATGTATATTGATATACTAGTGTACCGCCCGTCGAACTTCGACGGATAATTTTTGTCGAAATATTTTAAAATAATAGAGTATTTTTGTCATTTTATTGAAAAAAGAACAAAGCATATAGCCAATTGTTAATGTAATAGTTTTAATAGTAAAAGAATACGTTAATAGTACATATATTTTTTTTTATGTCAACACACCCGTTGTACATGTAATATAATGAGCTCAAGTAATTTTATTTTGACTATTAAGCGGCCCATTGGCTCGATGTATTAGGAAAACATGCCAAGGTGAGGTAGCATTTTCTCGGCTACTTATTTTAAATGTTAGATCAATCAGTAGACTGCATTGGTTTTTTAATATTTCTTTTTAAAAACTTTGTAATAGATTATTTTTTAATGTCAATGCGCCCGTTGTATGTAATAGATTAAGGAGCCATAATTCTTTTTAAATTTTGATTAAGGATCACTCCATCATATAAAGGTGGTTCCTATTGATGAAGTCATCTTATCAAAAATCGATTTATCACTTTCATATGTATAAACTTCTTCATCCGTCCGTCCCTACTCAACTAACAAACTATAAGTCGTAATAGTATAATTTTCCCGTTTACATGAAATCTTTTAACTATTTATCTGGAATCCGCACCGCATCCATCTACATGTCTACATGGCATCTCTTACGTCTTATATTCGATCCCATTTTTCTAAAATGTATCTAGAGGAATGTTCTAGTGAGCATGCTTAATGAGCCCAATGATAACGTGAAAATAGTACAAATATAGAAGCTCATAAAAATCATACCTAAAAAAAATCCTTACTAAACAAACTAAACACTACTTTAAAAAACTAAACCCTAATTGAAAAAATTGTCAACCGCCACATCAGTGCGTAATATGATAATATGATGTAGAATCTTCTTTAATTCATTTAAGTAATATCTAAATTATAGTCAAGTATACCATAAGCTTAACAACACTAATTCAAATATTGAAAAGTAAAGATCCAAATATTCAATATCATAAGAGACGAAAATGTCAAATATTGAAAAACAAAGATCCAAATATTTAATATCATAAGAGAAAATGATTAGTATTTCTTTACAAAGAATAATACCAAGTTTTTGATTAATTTTTTTTTAAAAAAAAAAACATAATGAACGTATGATAAAAGATGGTGTGAGAGAAATATTATCTCTCCGATGGATAATTCAAACAAAGGGCGACTTCATATTTAAAATGAATATAATCACTTGACTTGATAAATGCAACACAATAAATGTTTATCCTTTCAAACAGTTAACCAAAACAACGGGAGACTTTTGAAATAAATATAACTACTCAAAAAATATTACTTTAAAAATGTATACAACTTCCAACAAATTAAACCTTCAAATGATTGAACCAAACAACGGACGGCTAGGCATCAAAACGAAACTGCTTGAAAAATAATATCATTAATAAATCTATTTTTCTACTACATTCATGACAATGTCGTGAAAAATCAAAGTATAAATCATAATTTTGGAATGATGATCTCTAATTTTTTTAAATCTATACGCACACAACATTTTACATCAAAATTCTTAATATCTTATACTTAGAGTAATGCTCCCCTACCCTTTGTTGGGTTATTTAATGTGCCCACAGCTGAGGTGACGACATTATATTTAAGAAAAATTATAATTAATATACATTATAAAAATAAACCTTACTAAAAAAACTAAACCCTACTAAAAAAAACTAAACCCTTAAGGAAAAATTCATTGACGTGTCATTGTCATATCAGTCGTGGGTACATTAACTAAAACCCTACTAAAATAAACTAAACCCTAAATCAAAAATTTATAGACGTGACACTGTCACGTCAGTAGTGATCACATTAAGTGTGTCCACAGTGGGTAGGGGAGCATTCTTGTATATACATATACGATATCAATGTATATATAATAGTATATATAATATTTGGAAAACATTTTAAATAAAAATAAACTAATAGTAGAAAATAACATTTAAATTTTGGCATTATCATTAATTTTCATGAATATTTTCATAAATTTTCATGGCTTTGATTTATAATTTTTTAGTTATATTTAATTTCAACTATCCCACATCGATTATTATTGGCAATATTCAATATTCAATTATACACACATAACACATATGCATCACTTGCACCATTCGTTTTAATATTGTAAAAGCATTTTATTTTAATCTTTGTGTTATTATTGTATTTTCCTACAACCCAATACTAATATTCAATTTTAATCATAGTTTTGTCTATCATATTTACGCATACCAACATGAACAACTCGTGAATTTGCATTCTGTGTGTACTAAGATATATACCTTAATTATATTTATAAATGTTTGAGAGTTTCTTTTGCAACTTAATACGATTAAATTTGTGATGATGGATAGATTACACTTATACGTGTATAATCACAATATACAATTTGTGATGATGGATAGATAAATGCCATAAATTTATGTGCACGCATTTGCAAAAATGTTAGATAGAATTGGAATTGGAGAATACTTAATTTTGAAAGTGTGTTGCCTCCTTTTATATGAGCTATGTATTGATAAAATTTAATAAATATGGAGATATATTATAATATGGTATATATAAATTCATTAAATTCACGAAAAATCGAGAATAATCCACGTAGGATAGAGATGCGTAATCGTATTATATAATATTGAATATGATGTCTCTTTTTATAAGAGTTTTTTTATTGATAAAATCTCATACAAAATCGATGTTTTTTATAAGAGTTTTTTTATTGATAAAATCTCATACAAAATCGATGTGGGATAGTTGAAATTAAGTAAATTAATGTCAAAGAGAATTTAGAAAAATAATCATAATAAATAGATTAATTAGCTATGTCGTATTCATTTCAATAAATAGATTAATTAGCGATAATATTTCTCACATAAAGGTAAATAATAGAATAATGTGGATTAACATTTATTAGATTAAGAAAATAGAATAATATTGTTGTAATCTATTTTTATCTAGGATCGTCTGTTCAAATCATTTCAATGCAAAAATAAAAAAAAATGAGTTGTGAAATATAAATATAAATTAGTATAATAAGTTTCGCTAGAATTGGTAGAATTGGTAGAATAGATTAACATATAAAATAAATTACGATAATGATTGTTATTATTTATTTTGGAATATGAGTACCCCATAATCGATATCTGTTGCTAGAGAGATGTTATGCTGATCACCATATATGAACACCATGTGGACACTTTTCCACGTCAGCATTTTCTTTTCTTTTCTTACTTTTTTTAGTTTTCATTTTTCTTTCTTTTCCGTCTGTTTACCTTCTTCTCTACACTTATCTAAATTTCTTTTCCTGAATAGAGCTCTGCCCCTCAAAAATCAAAATTACAAACAATTTGTAGACATTTATCTTCTGCCATCCTCATCTTGCTATGCTCCATTGGCGCACTATCTAAAGATTGGGTGGAAGACTGCTGTCTTGGTAATAGATAATCAAATCCCTCGCGACTCCATGATACGATAGTATCAAGTATTTTAGGTTATTATCTTTTCTATTTAATTGTTTAGATTCATATTTATCATTAGCTTATCTTTTTCTTGTTTAGCTAGATATTCTAGTATTATAAATAGAGGATTGTAATCCCATAACTATTATCAAGAAATAAGAATTAAATCATTAACCCTAAGGGTTTCTCTCTTGGTCACGTCTTTCGCTGCCGACGGAGTGCGACTCCGCGTTCAGCCTTTCTTTATCCACCGACGACCTTCACGTCGAAGGCGCCGGGCTTTTATTTTCTCCGCCGACCTTGTGCGACAAGGCGCCGGACATTGTTAGGATCAAAAACCCTAACAACGATCGACGACGAGTCGATCGACGAACACGAACGATCCGGCGCCTTGTCGCACAAGGTCGGCGGAGAAAATAAAAGCCCGGCGCCTTCGACGTGAAGGTCGTCGGTGGATAAAGAAAGGCTGAACGCGGAGTCGCACTCCGTCGGCAGCGAAAGACGTGACCAAGAGAGAAACCCTTAGGGTTAATGATTTAATTCTTATTTCTTGATAATAGTTATGGGATTACAATCCTCTATTTATAATACTAGAATATCTAGCTAAACAAGGAAAAGATAAGCTAATGATAAATATGAATCTAAACAATTAAATAGAAAAGATAATAACCTAAAATACTTGATACTATCGTATCAACTCTCCCCCGGTTAAACTCCACCTTGTCCTCAAGGTGGATACCACGTTGCCATGGCCCACGCACACCGTGGCGAAGCGAAACCAAGTAAAAACTGAGATGAAATAGCCCCTCCGGGATCAAACATACACCGACTAACGTGCAGGTAAGACCCTAGGCTGTCGATCACTCTCCAAATGTGCTCTATGGACCCAACCAGATTGAAGGGGCCTTGATAAGCGAAGTCACATGAGCGAAAAGCAAGGGTGAAGGACGCTGCAATGATGCGGGGCTGCACGGCTCGCTTGAGAGCCTCGGCGGCAAGCTCCGCGGAGCGCTTAGGGGCTTCGAAGACGACGTCATCTAGGCTGGCAGAAGCGATTATTGGTCGCTTCCTCTCTCGATCGTTTTGAACGACCACTACTACCTTCATCTCGTAGCTTGTGTTCGGCCCTGTCACTAGTGTCGTAACTGGTCTCGGGCCTCTTGGCTGCATCGGCCTCGTCGGCAAGTGGGTCGGCTGCCGCATGCAGCTCGACCTCGGCATCCAGTAGCTCGGCCTTGACTACATGTGGCTCGGCCTTGACTACATGTGGATCGGCCTCGGCATGCAGTAACTCGGCATCGGTCTCGGCATATGGCAGTTCAACCTCGGCAACAGGGAGTCCGGCCTCAGCGTCCAGTAACTCGGCCTTGACGTCGGTGGAGTAGCGAACGGCTGGACGATCCTAAGACGATGGCTGCTGGGGCCGGCATTCGGCAATCCGACTTCGGTAGTTTGACCTCGGCAGATCGACTTCGTCAGTTCGGCTTCTTCTTCCTCCTTGATCAGTCATCATAGGAAACCGAGTACCTACAGGCTGCTGTCGAGGAAAATTGCTATGTTCGTATTGGAAGTTAGCCGTTGGCAGATCCCAACACGTAGCAGGTTCGGAATGTCGTCGATGATGAGGATGATCCCAAGAAGTGCGTTGCTGCCACACGTCCTTATCCTCCACGTCAGAGTAGTGACGGGAAACTGGACGATCCCATGAAGAGAGCTGCGGAGGCTGGCGTTGCCGAAGACGTAGGTCCTCCCGTGTGACGTGAGGAGGGGGTCGTCCGTAGGTGCGTCGATGGTGCCCGACAAACGCGCCTCTCCATAAACCCGTGTCTGGAACCCTAGAAGGATTGTAATCCAGGGCAGCAGTACGTTGAGGCTGCCGACTGCGTGTGTAAGAATTGCGGCGATCATACCCCTCCTCGTCGGCATCGAAATCCAGATTGTAGTCCGGCGCGGGCTGTGGGGGATGCTCCGAAGCGAAGGCACGATGATCGGGGTCAGCGAGGCGAGCCTCCAACCGTGTCTCGATGGCGTCTAAACGCGCCATGAGGCGTTCCACGTAAAAGGACCAGGGGTCGGCGGCCGCTGTGGTGGGTGGCGGGGGTGGAAAGACGGCCCTGGCTGAAGGATGGCATGATGAGTATGACTTGGGTGCCGCCATTGTTGACCTGCCTTTCTCTGCAAGTTGTTGTTGGTGCCATGTATTGGGCGGCGAATGGAATGGGTACTAGGAGCTGTCATTGTTGACCTCCATTCCGTGAAGATTCCTTTTTTTTTTTTTTTTTTTTTTTTTGAGCTACAGTGACGGCGGTTTCTTTCGGCTGCGTGAATGATATGATGATGGCGTGAGTTCGGCTATGAAAGCTCTCCGGGAGAGAGCTCTCAATGAAAGCACCAATTGTTAGGATCAAAAACCCTAACAACGATCGACGACGAGTCGATCGACGAACACGAACGATCCGGCACCTTGTCGCACAAGGTCGGCGGAGAAAATAAAAGCCCGGCACCTTCGACGTGAAGGTCGTCGGTGGATAAAGAAAGGCTGAACGCGGAGTCGCACTCCGTCGGCAGCGAAAGACGTGACCAAGAGAGAAACCCTTAGGGTTAATGATTTAATTTTTATTTCTTGATAATAGTTATGGGATTACAATCCTCTATTTATAATACTAGAATATCTAGCTAAACAAGGAAAAGATAAGCTAATGATAAATATGAATCTAAACAATTAAATAGAAAAGATAATAACCTAAAATACTTGATACTATCGTATCACTCCACCTCTACACCTCTGACCCCTACTCCAAATGGGCCTTATCCAACAACATCTTCGCCCTTCTTTCATCCCCGAACCTCCGCCTCCGCCGGAACCCTCATCGCCGCCGCCGCGTGCAATCCCGTCCCCATTTGGTAAGCGGGCCCTCAGCCCAACTCCTCTGCCATCCTCCGCCTCCTCCCCACCGGCGACCTGCAGCTCCTCCCCTCTGACTCCTCCACAACCCCTCTTTGGTCCTCTGCATCCGCCGGCCTTGGCGTCATCGCTGCTGATCTCTAAGAGTCCGGCAACCTCGCGCTCAAAGAACTCCACTGACGGCTCCGTTTGGTCCTCCTTCGACCGCCCCACGCAGTAGCTGAACACCAGCCACGTCTTCAAATCAGGGCTCTACTCCTTCAACATTCAGCAAAGGGGGAACTTGATTTTAATTTTTGAGTTAGAAGAAGTTCCCATGACAATTGAGAAAAGGAGATTCAAATTAAGGAGAGAACTCAAAGAGGATGGCGAAGGGAGAAAGAAAGAAAAATGAAAACTAAAAAAAGAAAAGAAAATGCTGACGTGGAAAAGGTGCCCACATGGTGCTCATATATGGTGATCAGCATAACATCTCTCCTTTAATATATATATATATATAGAGAGAGAGAGAGAGATCGGTTCATGTGGGAACCATTTAATTTGTGAGAATTAAGAACCGATTTCGTCCATTAATTATATTAGATCAACGGTTCAGATTTGGTGATTTTAGTAGTTATTTTCGGAAGTTATATAACTTATAAGGGTATTAAAGTAATCTTAAATCTAACATTCCTTAAATTTTGGGATATTTATTATCTTTCTCTCTCTCCTTCTATAACCGACGACATCTTCATCTTCGTATTATTTTATCTCAATTCATCGGCTTTCTCCATCTACATATTCAAGAAAATGCATTCTTTGATTTTTTTATGAATTGCATTCAATTTTTTCATCTTCATGGGTCCATATAAACAAATTACACTACAAGAATTAAAGCAGTAAATAATATAAGCATGTGTAGGCAATCTATAGACCATGATAATAAGCAATACATTATAATTATTTAAGCATTACACGAATACTATTTAAGCATTGAAATGTATGTATAGCTTATTAAAAAGCATGAAAAAAATAAAAAGAAGCATAAAATCAACACTATAAAAGCATAAAATTAATATTAAAAAAGCATAAAATATATAGTAAAAAAGTATTAAAAAAATTAGAAGAAGTATAAAATTAACACTAAAAAAGCACGATTTTTTTTAAAAAAGAAGCATGAAATTGACACTAAAAAAGCACAAAAAAAATTACAAGAAGCATGAAATTAACACTAAAAAAGCACGAAAAAAATATATTAAAAATGCATGAAATCAATGCAAAAAAGCATGAAATTAACACTAAAAAGCATAATTTCTTTTGAAATAAGCATAAAATCAACATTAAAAAAAACATAAAACTAACACTAAAAAAAACATGAGAAATTGTTTCTGGCACTTTAAGAATAAAATTTGAGCATTCAATAATTAGTAGTGTACAATAATATAAAAATATACTCCTACGCACTATGCAGTAAATTAAAGCGGTTTCATGGAATACATAAGCATTGACTATTTCATGAAGATCTCATCTCCCAATAACTCAGTTTTTTTTTTTTTTTTTTTTTACAGATGTCTTCGCCAACTAAATCGGATTATATTGCATAAGGCAAATTATTAGGAATTAGTTGGACACGTTTTATAATATAATGACTGAATTGCCCGTATGAGTAACGATAATAATTTAAGAAAATATTTGAGATCAAATCTACACCTCACGATTTACAAAAATCAAGGGTGTGGATAGGTTCCTAGTTCTCACATAATCACTATCTCCCACAATAACCATCCCCGATATATATATATATATGCAAGTCATCGATTTCCTTACAATATTTATATTAAGACATGCATGTTTATCTTATGACATGCATAAGAAGCCGCAAGAGGGGTTAAACTTATATATATAATTTAATAATTATAATATATCTTTAACTTTTTAATATGCAAATTTTAATCAGAGATAATTTTAATATGTTTAATATATAATTTTAAAAGAGTGATGTTATACATATAGATAATAAATAATTAAGCATAAATAATGGAGTATATATAGATTACGAGAATTCTATTCAAATTGAAATTCTATAAAGATACATATTAATTAGAATTTGTCTTTATTATTTAGTCAAAATTATGAGAATTTCGCAAAATAATCAAGAAAAATCGTGGTTGATTGACCTTTATTTTGCTATTATATATATATATATATATATATATATATATATATATATTAACGATCACATATTTTCTTGATCCCGGAATTTTAATTTGATCTACATTTGGATTTTTTATATTTTGGTAAATTGTTAAATTAATGTACTTTGATATATTTTCATTTTAATTTTAATGTATTGTATGTCTTAATTTAAAGGACGTTATTTGAAATACTCATTTTGACTTTGTTAACAAAAATCATAGCCACCAACTTAATAAATATAAACTATACCCACTTTTTGGCTTTTTGGACAAAATTACCCTTCTGACTTTGATTTTACAGTCGGAACTATTGTAACAAAATACTAAATTGTTCCAGTAGCTGGCTCTTTCTCTATTTCATTCTTTACCTATTTTTTCTTTCTTTCACAATTTGTTATTTTTATCTTCTTTCACAACTTGTAATTTTCTTCTTTATCTCCCTCATTTCCTCTGATTTTTTTTTTCATTACTCAAATTACCCGCAAATTTAACTTTTTTTTTTTACTGAATTTAATATCTGGAACGAAAATATCCCAAATCGTTATAATAGTTCCAACTAAAATAATTAATTGTTCCAATAGTTCCAACTAAAGTACTAAATTGTTCCAATAGTTCCAACCGAAATAATTAGAAGAGCACAAAAGAAACAGTGAATGAGGGAAGAATCCCCACTAAGTTGGGAGAAAAGAAATTTTAGAAGCTGTATTCGTCGAAAACAAGAAGCTGTATGCTAGAACAATGCAAACTCCAGTTGCTACAAGAGCTACAACAAGAGCACACACACACCAACCTGCAAACTGCAAACTCCAACCTCCATCAACAAAATTCCTAATCTCAAACGCAAACTAAAAAGAAATTATGTACCCAGTTTTTATCAAAAAGAAACCAAGAAAAATGAAGCACTCCAGATCTAGAAATCCCAATCACCAAGATCTGTGAAAGAGCAAAAATCAAACCCCCAAAATCCCAAACGGCAACCAACTCGACTACACAGTCAAGTACATCCGTGCGAAGCTCAAGGACGGCGCCGCCGCGGACATCAAGTGTCTGGCGCTCGGCTGCAGGAACTCGATTAACCCGGTGGCGTGCACGGTGGTGGTGGGGCCGGAGCTGTCCGTGCGGTGGTGCGACGCGTTGAAACTCCTAGATCTAAAAATCAAAGTGAGGCAGAGATCGAAGTTCCCCAGATCTAAAAACCCCAATCATGAGGCGGCAGCAGGCGGCGGTGGAATTCTCCGGCCATTCAAGATGGCGGCAACGATGATAAGGTCAGAATGGAGAGAGCGAGAGGAAGAGGAAGAGAGAGAGAGTAGGAAGTGTGAGAGAGATGAGCGGAGATATACGATCTGGGGAGGGGACTGAGGGGGTTTCAATTGAAAAATAAGGGCATTTTCGTCTGAAAAAATAAAAAGTGGGTATAATTTATGTAAGTTATCTTATTGAGTGCGATTTTTGTTGGCTAAGTCAAAATGACTATTTTATACCATTTTCACTAATTTAAAGCCCCGTTATACAGAGATGGGAGTAATGCTCCCGTGAATCTGTAATGTAACTCTCTTATAGAGATCAACAATTCGAATTTGTTCATATTCTTATTTGATCTTCTTTTAACAAATCATAATTTTATATGTGCACTCTTCATCATTATATTTCGACGGTATTTCTGATATTTCAATACACAATAAATTAACATAACATCTTCACACGCATTCTAAAACATCATACCAAACACGATATCACATAACATCGACACTAGTGATAAAAGAAATATTAATATCACTCGTTTTCATATTTATATATGCTAGCAGTGATTACGTGCACGTATTACCTAATTCTTTTAAGAAAAAAAGAAAAAAGAAGAATATATTTTGAATGCTACCAAAATCTCTAATAGTACAAGTTTTTATATTAATCTCTAATTTCAACAAAATATTGTACTAATATATATCCTTAGAAAATAATTCAAAAATAAAAATGGTATGTAACTACTTGACAAAATTATTTATTGTTTCAATGTTGAGATTGTGTCGATTAACAAAAATTGTGCACACTCTTCTTCAATCAAACCAACCGGTGGACTTAAACATCAACATCCAGAGACTAAAAATTAAGCTATAATCAGGTCAGTTGGGTGTCGTCTAGCGCTTAAGCTAATTTTTAGAATTATATTTACAATTTCTCTTTTATACGGAGTACATCTAATTTGACAAAAATCCATTTGAAAAGTGAAACTTTTTTCTAAATTTATTATATAATATTTTATTTTAAAACATTTGTCCTGCCGTATGAGATCATTTTTATAAGACGGAGAGTATATAATATTTTTTTAATATATTTAATAAATCCCCTTATCCAATCATTACTTAAGTATTATACGCTATATTATAAATAAATATATTAATACATTCATGTTAGATTAAAATCTCAAATGACATATCAATAATATTGTATTGTCAAAGGAAACATATAAATTTCATTTAGTTTCAAAAATGAGGAAGAATTTTACAATGATTATGTCAAGATTAGTGAATTCGAATTATCATGACTCAACTTAAAAATCAATTGGATAGTCATATATATAAATTTGATAGAATCCATTTATTATTGAAAATTGAGAACTTATAAAGAAAAAGGAAATCATATATAGAGTATTTTTATTATAATTACTTATATTTACTTATATCTCAATCTTTCTGAATCTCGAATAGGATTATCTGTCCTAATCATGTCCAAAATATTATTCCTTCCATCTTCCATTGAAAAGTTTATAATTTCCTAGTAGGCCCAATCTAGATTTATAGAAAAGAAAAATAAGGAGTTCATTGCATGTAGAAAACATGGAAGGATCATAATATCACTATTAATGCAATCAAATATCTTGCTAGTTAGGATTATACTCCCTCGGTCCCCCATATATACATGTAAAGAGAAACGGCATGCAAATTAGGACAAAATTGGTGTAAAGTGGGAAAAGTAAGATAAAGTAAGGAGAAAGTAAGAAATATAGGTTTAAAGTGGAAAAAGTAGGAATAAAGTGAGGTGAATAAGTAATTTTGATAAGAGAATCTTTCTATTTATGGAATGCACATATATATGGGGGACGTCCCAAACGGGTAATATGCACACATATATGGGGGACGGAGGGAGTGTATGAAACAACAAAGATATTTCAGATTCTAGAAACATTTATGTTGGAAGGAAAAACTATCTAAATTTTGATGATGCAAAAACTGACTCTCTCTAGCTAAATATCTTCAAAATATTCAAAGAAAAATGAAAAAAAAGGGCTATTAGAGTTTTTTTTTTTTTTAGGATAGTAATTAATCTACATGTTTTCTATTTGGATTCTTAATCATTGTTGGACAATAAATTTTACATGTCCATAATATTAAAAAAAATGTCAAATTTAGGAATTGCTCTTTACAAGTTGTTATATATTGTTTGTTTCATAATAACAAGTCTTATCTTAACGATTTATTATTAATTTATTGCAATCGAATTTGGAATGTTGGTTTATTGATAAGCTTATGGATTAGTTTTCTTTTTTTACTTTTTCGGTTGTAGTCGATTATGTTTAGGACATCTACTTGTATACAATTTTATTTTTATTCTAATTATTTATTCTATTGATAATTTTAATATTCTAATGATTAATTGTATTGATAATTTAAGGGCATAATAGTAAAATCAAATTTTTGTAAACAAGACACTTTTTATAATAGTATAGATACTACCTCCGTCCCATTTAAACAAGAAATTTAAAGGCCGCGTCACAAAGGACTCGAACTCGAGACCTTTGGTCCCAAAAGCATAATTTAATTTCCTTGTTTGTCGGTACACAATATTTATGCACAACTTATTTGTAAAAGTAGACCCCACCTTCAATCTTCATCATAATTTTTCTACCCTCAAAACTCAACTAAAATACAACAAATATTCACTTCATTAAGTCATAATACATTGTGCAAATTAATATATTGTCATAATTATGCTAATATCTACTCACTTCATTAAGTCAAAATACATTGGTCAAATACACCTTAAACCCATCGGGCATAAAAATAACGACCCGGCCCGGCCAAACGCTCTAATCGGGCCGACTGCCTAAAAATCTGTAGTGGTTACTACAACTAATTTATATGTATTTATGTAATGTAATGTATATAATGATGGAATGTAAGGATTTGGCTATGGAATATTCACTGAAACAGTAAATAATGAAAGAGACGAAAGAGAGGATAGAGGGAGATAGAAAAAGTATTTTCATTCCATAAACTCCAACTTAGGGATAAAAAGCTACCCTTAAAATATCTCTATGTTCTCAACTTAGCCAACAAGAAACCACAAAAGTACTAAAAGCGCATAACAGAAAATAAAATAACACAGCAACTTTATTTTTCTTCAACTTGCTTCCAGATTCAGCCACGTGGATGGACAAGATCATTTCTCCATTTTGTCAACTTGAAACGCCATTCTTCCCTCCTTTCAGTCCCGAAACACTATCAAACCCTAATCCCTTTTTCTTCTCCGGCCAAACTCCGATCACACCACCTTCTCTAGCCATGACAAAATCTTATTGGGTCTCTACATCACGTTGGGCCAGCACCTTCCCATATATGGAGAGGGCTTCACCCATTACTTGAGGCTTCCAAAGCAGATGAGCTCTCGTCTTTCCAGAGGGTTGAAAGGACACATAATCATCCATGGGATTATTACTTCCAAATTCTTCCCAAACTCGGGGAGCTACACGAGGATCGTAGCCTGCATAAGCCATCAAGATAAGTCCTATGTAATCTGCTTCCAACTTCATCCTACATAGCAACAGACAACAAAGCTTAATCAACTTTGTTTGAAACATGCATCATTCAAGCAGACAAGAAACAAGAAACATTGATCAATAGTAATACCTCCGACGATCAGGAAATGAAAGCACTCTCGTGGCTTCCTTAGAATCGAAAAAGGGGGAAAGAATCAACCTATAGATGGCCATAGAATGGCGTTTACGGATACGATTACTCTGAACTTCCATCTCGTGCCTCCCAACAGCAAAACCAACCTATTTAATTAACCAAACATAGATCTTCACCAACAGTCCGAAGAATGCAACAACACTATATTCACATGTAATACAAACCTCGCTTGCAATGAAGGCCGCGACTTCATCATCCCTTCTAAACCGACTAAGCAAGCCACTAGAAACAACAATCTTCCCACCAGGCAAACCAATGGCATAAACACTAGCAGACTCATCCACAACAACAAACTCCCATTCGAATTCATTTAAATGTGGATTCTGAGATTTCACAACCTCAACTATATTATGCCCTATCTTTTGAGCCCTAATACTCAAGGGGTGATCAGGGGCCACCTCATTGGATTCTGATTTGAACCATTTCAACAATTTCTCCCCTACTTTTTTTTCTTGAGAAATCGAAAAGATCAAGAAACGTTTTCGGTTTGTGTAAGGCACGATTTCTAGCGAGAAACGGTCTATATCAAGATAATTAAGAATTTCAGCCCCACCTACAACTACACAACCCGCCATTGTCAATGCTGAAATGATTGGGTGCTTAATTTTCCTTCTATCCCCTGAGTAAAACCTCTTTGGGCTATTCCATTGCTTGTTCATGTTGAGCACATTTTCACAAAGTAAGTTGTGGGAAATTCTTGAATTAGATCTAAAGGCAGGAGTCCTAGAATGGTGGCGACCAAAGGCATCAAAAACAAATCTTGAGGACCTTAATGTGTACCATCCCATCATGATCGAATTGTTTGCACAGATGAAATACAGAAGAAGAATTATGTGAGTATAAAATGGTTACCGATGGCCCAGAGAGGGATCGGAGGAAGAAGGAAGGAAACACTTTAGTTAGAGTATTGTGTAGACAGTGATCGATTCAACATACTTCTCCTGAAAATTCATATTAACATAAACCAATGTTAGTAGAAAACAAGAGCAAAAGAAACGTGAGATGAGTTTGAGATGACAACACTAAACAGAATAGAGAAGCAAAAGGCAGAAATTCACGCTACAAAGATTCCAATATCAATATTGGGAAAATTTATTGAAATTAATCGAACCTCACCGGCACCGGATCTCGAGCCCTCGACTGGATGGCGACACATTTTCGCCGGATTTACAACAGTCGGAGAAAGAAACCAGCGGCGAAGATTGGACAAGCCGCCGGCATTCTTCGGGGAATAAACTAAAAAATATGCATGAGGAAGAAAAGAGGAGAAGGGAAGTAGATTCAGGGCGAGTCTCTCATTTCTTTCAAACAGAGTGATAACATACGGGTGAAGAGATACACGGGAAAAGTGGATGGTCGGAGTTGGAGAAATGGGAGTCGAGGAAGTAGACGGCGGCGTCGGGTGGCGCTGAGATGAGAAAAAACTGAAGCAGGCGGCGCTGAGCTTGTGTGATAGCGTTGGTGGAACGCCATGAGGAATTTAAATTAGGTTTTACTCACATAAGTAGTATTTTTAGTTTTCACTATTTTTTCATAAAAACATTTTTATTTCCATTTATGGTACGTTGTGTTTCAAATGGATTTTCTAGAAATATTTCCAATTGGCTTTTAGAATCGGCAATATTAGTTTTCTATACTGTTATCCACAAAGAGAGAATAGTGGGAAATGATATTGAATATATAATGTAACTAAAGAAATTGAGAAAAAAGTTAAAATAGTCCACTTCCTCTAAAGAAAGATAAAATCTAGCCACTAATCTTAAAAAATAAAATATAGCCACACTTATCTATTTATCCTTCCAACCATATTTTTTCATATCAAATATTTAAAAAAAAACATGAAAACCACTCCTTCCTTCCACAATACACGCAACATCTTTCAACTAACTTCTTCCACAATGAACCAACAAGGTTGCCGGACCACTAAATCAAATCAATACTCAGATTAAGCAAAGTGTCAAAATCTTTTCATTCTTCACATCAAAATATCAATCATTATTAAGACTCTGTTTTGTAGGCAAGATGAAGCAAGATGAAGGCAAAATGAGATGAGTCATCTCCCTTCATTTGACGTTTGGTAGCATTTTACAAAAAGTGAAAAGCCCGAACATCATCTACCCGGCCCGTTGCTATTTACTGTTTTTCCCACTTGACTCAACTCTCCAAAATGGTGAGTTGAAGGGAGATGATCATCTCTTCTCACTTTGTAATAATAATAATAATAATAATAATAGGACTCAATAATATTTTAATAATGTAGATTGCAGTTGTTGTTAAATAATAATAATATTAATAATATTTTATAGATATTGTCGGTTATAATTATATAATTAATAAATAAATATGACTCAATAATAATAACAATAATATTATTAATAATAATTCATTATTATTGTTATTATTATTAAAAAAAATTATCTCACTTTGAAAGATTTGCTACCAAACAACATATGATTCATTCATCTTGAATACTATTCATATGACTCATCTAGAGATGAGTCATCTAGAGATGACTTAAAAAATGTACCAAACACTGCCTAAGTATTTAAGTTCTATATTCACGAATCACAAAACAGGGATACACGAATTTAGTTCAATCGTTGATAGGATGGGGCCCAGCTACTAGGCCCAAGCATCAGGCCCAAAATAATTGGACCTGATCCAGCTCGGCCTAGATCAGCTCGGCCCACTCAAAACTCACTTCGGCCCAATCCCGGACAGAGCCAAACAGGACAAGTCTAGAAGCTCGGCCGGCCCAATAACCCACGATCAGGGTATGCACGATCGCGGACGTGGCAAGACGGTTACACACGATCCACCCACGATCTCGGATGAGGAACCACCCATGACCTCGGTCGTAACTGCTCTTAGATCTCTATAGATAGTGTCATTTGTATAGACAGATATATAGACTATAATAGCTACTCGAGCATTTTAATACAAACATTCTCTCATTTCCTGTGGACGTAGATCTAATAAAAGATCGAACCACGTAAAGACCTCTTGCGTTCTTTATTTTTCTTCGTACAAATCACTCTAAAAATTCCACGATCGATCACTGGCGCCGTCTGTGGGAAACGCAGAATTCTTTTTGTGAAACCGATCAACGTCTTTGAGTAGAGATACGATGGGGAAATCAACCCGCTCCGCCGCCACCGCTGTTGCCGCTGCTGCTGCCAAAGCTAAGTAGAACCAAGCTGACCCGTCCACCAATCCACCTTACAACGAGGAAGAGGCCGATGTAAGCCAAGCTCAGCAAACTGCTTCCCAAGTCCGACATGACCAGCAACCCATAATCCACCAAACTCCTAAAGGCCACCAGGAGGATGTGTCACCAGGCCAGTCCGGTGACTCAGCTAGTAGCGGTGAGCCAGGCCAGGGCGGCCACCGACGCAGAAACACCGCACTCCAACCCGAGCTTGGAGATGCACTGAAGGCGTACTTGGACCTCCACGAACAAGGTTTCCTTAAGTTCGTCGATCAACATCGACAACAGAGTCGAGGTGGAGAAGACGGAACCGGACCATCACGACAATGGTCCCCAAGTCTCCAAATCATTGGGGACAAAAATGTCGAGCTTCCCCAAAGGTGATGTGGTTGCAATCGCCGTGGGAACAGCGATCGCGCCTCACCTCGGCGTGGTTCGACGTCATCCTCGTCGAAACGCTGATCCACCCTGGCGTGACGAGGGTAACCACGGTCAGGGGAGATTCACTGTTTACAGTCGAATCGCCACTCCTTTCACCAATAAAATACTCTATAATCTGCTCCCGCCGACGTATAGAGTACCGCCCATCAAACCCTACAATGGGTCGTGTGACTGTCGCAGTATCAATACAACATGCTGAACCAAGGGCTCGCCGAGGACATTTACATGTGTAAAGTCTTCCCCGAGCTGCTGGTGGACAACGCCAGGAACTGGTTCGATAACCTGCCTCGCTGCAGCATAGGGTCGTATGCCGACCAACTTGATGCCTTCGAGCGTCGTTTCTTCCAGAAAGCTGAGGCGAAAATCAGCCCGGCCCAGCTCCTTACCTTAAGGCAGGGGCGAGGAGAAACAATCAGAGACTTCCTGGCCCGTTTCTATAATGAGAGCCTTAAAGTCGATCGTCTCTCCGACGACGTTCTCATTTCGGCATTTCAAAATGTCATTCAGTCCGGAACTCTCTTTAGAGAGCTCATTGAGGCACGTCCAACGACCTCCAGGCAGCTATAGAGGATTGTTGATACGTTCGCGGAGGCGGACGGGGCTGATCGAAGAAAAAAGGCAGCAGATCGGCCCGAAAACAATGATAAGAAGAAGAAAGAGGAGCGCACCGACCATGGGCAAGGTCGCCGAAGTGCCCTCGAAAGGTTACAGTGAGGACCCCTCGAGTCTCGCCTAGGACCTCGGCCCAGCCAAGACCGAAGTCAATACACACCGCTGACAAAGTCCAGGGCCGAAATATACGAGCTTCACACGAACCTATTCGAGAAGCCGCCACCCATGTCCCGAAGTGGATCGAAGCACCGATCCAAGGAGAAATACTGCAAGTTTCATGACGACTACGGTCATGAAACTGAGGACTGTAGAGATCTCGCATTGGACATCGAACACCTGGTACGCGACGGTACCCTTAAGCTGTACCAAAGTCGCAACTAGCAAGAGGCCCGACCTCAAGGGAAGGGCAAGAGAAAGAAGAATAGGGGAGGCAACAATTGTGCACCCCACCATGACAAGAAGTCGAAGTACGATGACGAAGACGAAGACGAAGATGAGGACCAACCTCAACACGACAGAGTCATCAATTCCATCACCGGGCTGCCTCCAGGCTCAACAAAGTCCTCACTGAGAGCCGAAGCCCAAAGTCAACAAAGAGAAGAACCTTCTAAAAAAAGGTTCAAGAGGGACGAAGTCATCACTTTTTCCGATGATGATCCAGTCCCCCACGCCACACCCCATCAGGACGCCACCATAATTCAAGCCGTGGTGGCCAACATCTTGGTTCACCGGGTGTTCGTAGACAGCGAGCCTCAGTGAGCGTGCTCTTCAAAGACCACTTCAACAAGTTCGGGATCGAAGAAGCCCGGCTAAAGCCGGTGCCCACTCCGCTGAAGAATTTTACACAAAAAGAAACGACAACGGATGGCATCATTCCACTTCTTGTCACTGTTGGGAAGAGCCCACTGTCATCGACAAAGATCATCAACTTCTTTGTCGTAAAAGCCAATTCTCCCTACAATATCATCTTAGGGAGAGATTGGTTAATAGCAACAAAGGTGATCTGCTCGGCATATCACCTGATGATCAAAATTCTATCTAAAAATGGAGTGATCACACTTCGGGGAAATCAGATTTAAGCTAAGGAGTGCATGCAGGTCGCACTCCGAGGTGCTGGGAATCAGCACCATCAAGCATAGCAACTACAGAATCCTGAAGAGGTGGAGCCGACGTCGCCTCCATCTGTCGAGCCGGTCGAAGACGTCGTATTATACGAAGATGACCCTGCCAAGGTCATCAAAGTAGGGTTCGTCGGAGAGCACGAGCTTCAAAGTCAAATTATCCGGCTACTTCTGGAATACAGAGATGTCTTCGCTTGGTCGCCGCTAGACATGACCGGGGTGGCACCAAGCGTCATCACTCATCACCTCAACATCGATCCCGAGGTGAAACCAGTTCGGCAGAAGCAGCGAGCCTTCGCAGCCGAAAGAAATCAAGTGATCCATGACAAGGTGCGCCAACTGCAAAAGGCCGATATTTTATTCGAGGTGAAATATCCGACCTAGTTGGCCAACCTCGTAATGGTGAAAAAGCAGGGAGGTGGATGTGCATAAACTACACCGACCTCAAAAAGCACTGCCCAAAAGACTGCTACCCCCCTTCCCAACATTGACAAGAAGGTCGAAGCTCTTGTTGGCCACAAGATGTTCAGCTTCTTAGACCTGTACAAGGGGTATCACCAAGTCCTCATGAGCACCGAAGACGCGCCGAAGACTGTCTTCGTCACGGACTTTGGTATCTATGCATATAAAAAGATGCCCTTTGGATTGAAGAACGCTGGAGCTACATACCAAATGATGGTCGACAAAATATTCGAGGCTCACATCGGTAGAATTATCGAAGTGTATGTAGACGACATAGTCGTTAAAAGCAAAGAAATTGCCACTTGTGTAAATGACCTCAACGTTGTTTTTAGCCTACTTCGTGAAGTGAATCTAAAGTTAAACCTAGAAAAGTGTACTTTTATGTTTTGATCTGGAAAATTTCTAGGGTGTTGGGTTTCACGCGAAGGGTTAAAAGCTAACCCATCAAAAGTCCGAGTCATCCAAGAAATGCAAGTGCCGAAGTCAATCCACGATGTGCACAGGCTGACGGGCTGCCTAGCTGCGCTAGGTCGTTTCCTGTCTAAGGCTGCTGAAAAACAACTCTTGTTCTTCAAGATACTAAAGAAGGCGCCAAACTTTGAGTGGAACGACGAGCACAGGAAAGCTTTCGACGACCTAAAGAGGTACCTCGCAAACCTCCCTACTTTATCTTTACCAAAAGAGGGCGAGGTCCTTTCCCTATACCTCGCCGCTTCGGACGAGACAATCAGTGCGGTCCTGGTATGAGAAGAAAAACATCGTCAACTACCCGTCTATTTCATAAGCCGAGCCCTAAAAGGACCGGAGACAAGGTGCCAACCTTTGGAAAAGGTCGCACTTGCATTGGTAAATGCAGCAAGGAGACTTCCACCGTACTTCCACACGCATCCAATACAAGTGCTGACCGATCTCCCACTTCGGCAAGTGCTTACAAAACCAGAAGCATCCGGGCGAATCGCTAATGGCTGTAGAACTTAGCGCATGCGATTTCCTTTGTACCTTGTCAGGCCATTAAAGGGCAAGCCTTTGCCGATTTCCTAGTAGAAGCTAAGTTCACAGAGGTGCAGAAGTCCGCCGGACCTGCCGAAGATAAATCAAAGGCCAAAGCACCGAAGCAACCGCCGCAAAACTGTTGGAAGGTCTACGTGGATGGGGCATCAGGCAACAAAGGAAGCGGAGCCGGGATCTTACTCATCAGCCCGGAAGGGAAGGAGACCACCTATGCACTCCGGTTCAACTCCCCGACCACAAATAATGAAGTGGAGTACGAAGCTCTAATCACTGGATTTCGTCTAGTCCAAGCTCTCCAAGTATAAGCCATTCAAGTTCACATCGACTCTCAAGTCATAGTGAGCCATGTGCTAGGCAAGTACGAGGCCAAAGGTGAACGAATGAAGAAATACCTCCATAAGGCCAAGATCCTACAACAGAGCTTCTCATACTTCGAGTTGGTGCGAATCCCAAGAGGAGACAATGATCGAGCTGACGCACTGAGCAAACTCACGTTGTCTTCAATGACCTCTCCGATGGAAGAAGTAAAACTCCGAAGTATTGATAAAGCCGAAGTTAATGTAATAACCGAGGACGGACCGAACTGGATGACTCCACTTCGCAACTACTTAGGAGAAGGCGAACTCCCAGCCGATAAGGTCGAGGCTAGGAAGCTCCTGGCTAAATCCACCAAGTACGTCCTAGAACAGGGAGTGCTATATAGAAAATCCTACCTCCAGCCTCTCCTAAGATGTGTGGGGCCCAACCAAGCGGACTACGCATTGCGCGAAGTCTATGAAGGGTCATGTGGCAGTCACATCGGAGCTCGCGCCCTATCCAAGAAGATCATAAGATGGGGATACTATTGGCCCACCATGATCCAGGACGCTATCGACCTCGTCAAACAGGGTCCGAAGTGCCAAATCCTGTGATGGTTCCAAGGTTGCCACAGACCGAACTGCCCAGCATACAAAGCCCTTGGCCGTTCATGCAGTGGGGAATAGACATCGTCGGCCCGTTTGAAAAAGCTCCCGGCCAACTACAATTCCTCATTGTAGCCATCGACTACTTTACGAAGTGGGTCAAAGCCGAACCTCTGGCGCGGATCACAAGCAAAAATGCCCTAAACTTCATTTGGAAGAACATAGTTTGTCGCTTCGGCATACCTCACGCCCTCGTCTCAGATAATGGAACCCAGTTCACAGACAGGACGTTCAGAGAATGGTGTGACGAACTCCACATCCAACAAAAGTTCACCTCGGTAGCTCATCCTCAAGCGAATGGCCAAACCGAGGTTACGAACCGAACGATAGTCAAAGGGTTAAAAACCCTACTCGATAAGGCCAAAGGAGATTGGGCAGCGAACTTACCCCAAGTCCTGTGGTCGTACCGAACTACCCCCCGGGCATCACACGGTGAAACACCATATAGCTTGGTGTATGGAACCGAAGCAGTGATCCCGGTAGAGATCGGCTTGCCGAGCCCCAGAACGCTTAACTTCGCAACCCAAGATAACGAAGAAGGACTCCGAACTGACTTGGATTTGCTGGAAGAGAAGCGGGATCAAGCCTATATACAAGAAGCTCGATACAAGCAACAAGTAGCTTGGTACTACAATAATCGAGTGAAACATCAGCAATTCCAAGTAGGCGACCACATACTTCGGAATAACGAGGTCAGCAAAGCGGAAAAGCTCGGCAAGTTAGAAGCCACTTGGGAAGGGCCATACCGCGTTCAAGAAGTCCTCGGCAAAGGGTCCTACAAGCTCACTTATTTATCTGGTGAGCCAATACCCCGAACTTGGCATATTTCTCATTTGAAGAGATATTATCTATAAGTGGAAGTAGGCGTATGTACGTAGTTTGTTGAGTTGGTTTAAATTGTCCATCTTTTTAAAGTGTCCTATTTTTATCAATGAAGTTCGGGTCCTGCATATTTTAGTTGTTACATGTTTCTTTCACTTATACATTTTATCTCGAACACTTAAATTAAAAATCCTGATGAGGAAAAAAAAAAAAAAACAACAAACTCCAATTTCGGAGTAGCATCTAAACGCGCGTAAAGGGGACCACCCCTATCGATAAATTCGACAAATAAGGAACCCATATAACCTTAACCTCGTCTTATGATGAGGACGGGTTATATAAGGCCAAACTTCATCTTATGATGAAGTGATCCACTTAGGCTGCGTTTGGTAATCATCTCAAGATGAAGAATGATGATTCATCTCAAGATGACTCATATGAATAGTGTCAAGATGAATCATTCATCTCACCATTTGGTAGCAAAAAATTCAGACCCGGATGATATCATATTGTGTTTGGTACAAATTGCAAAACTCTAGATTAAAATTTAAATTGATTATTTTACCCTTATTAAATACCCCTACCGATTTCACTTTTTATCATTGAGATTAAATAGTACCCTTTATTATTTATTATTTATTACTCTGTATTATTATTATTATTATTATTATATTGTTGAGTTATTATTTTTATTATTCTTGTTATTATTATAATTATTACTATTATTGTTATTATTTATTATTATTATTAATATATGTATTATTATTATTATTATTATTATTATTATTATTATTATATTGTTAAGTTATTATTTTTATTATTCTTGTTATTATTATAATTATTACTATTATTGTTATTATTATTTATTATTATTATTATTATATTTATTATTATTATTATTCTTGTTATTATTATAATTATTACTATTATTATTATTAAATTATTATTATTATTTATTACTATTATTATAATTGTTACTATTACTATTACTATTATTATTATTATTATTATTATTATTATTTTATTAAATTATTAATATTTATTATTATTATTATTATTATTATTACTACTATTATTGATATTATTTATTTATTATTATGATTATTTTATTACATTAATATTATTATTTTATTACATTATTATTATTATTGATTTATTATTATTATTATTACTATTATTGTTATTATTTATTTATTTATTATTATTATTATTTTATTACATTATTATTATTATTATTTTATTATATTATTATTATTATTATTATTATTATTATTATTTGAAATCGTATAAATACATAAGGGTAAAATGGTAAGAGAGAGAAAATATTGTGTTACTGTTTGAATGAGTTCACCTCATCCGACCAAAAACGTGAGATGACTAAACAAGGCGGAACAGTGAAATATCAACGGGCCTTGTATTCATCTCGGGCCCTCCAAACTTCGTCTTATGACGAAGTGAGCCACCTAAGGCCAAACTTCGTCTCATGACGAGTGAGCCACTTAAGTTCAAACTTCGTCTTATGACGAAGTGAGCCACTTAAGGTCAAACTTCATCCTACGATGAACAGAGCCACTTAAAGGCCAACTTCATCTTATGACAAAGCGAGCCGCTTAAGGTAGACCTTTGTCCTATTACGAAGTAAGCCGATTAAACTTCGTATTGAGATAAAGAAAGTTATCTAAAAGCCGAACTTCATTTATGGCGAAGAAAGCTGTCTTCGTTCAAACGAGGATAAAAAGCTTAAATAAAATTGGCAAAATTTCCATTTTATATCATGAAAATGGAAAATGTACAAGTATTACATTATGAAGACGAAGAGCCAGGAGGCCGACTAAAACTAAGCCAATCTCTGGCAAAATCCCTACCAGAGTTAAAGTTTAAGATATCATCAACACTAAGCTGGCCTCGACCTCATCCTTGAGCTGAGCTCTGACCTCTACCTCGGCCACCCTGAGTTCCCCGACCTCGGGTACCCTGGCTCACTCGACCTCGACCTCGTCCAGGTGCCGAGCTTGAAGAGTCACCTTCTAGGAATTCCCTTGAAGTGCGGTCAAGCGGTCTCAAGTTCAAACTGGGGGTAGCCGAAGTCGAAAGCTCAGCCTTTGACAAAATATGTCGTTTCAACTTCGGGCAACGATCCAGGACTGTCTCGTAGATGCTCGCTACTCGCACGAGTTCTTTAAATTCATTCCGAAGCTGCCAAGAGTTATCCCCATACTGATCCCTGTAGTTTCGGCACCGAGCCTTGAGGTCCTTGACCTAATTATAGGTCTCAGAAATCGTTGATCCCCCAGCTCGGTGAATTATGGCCTCATACTCCGCATGCTCCTCGGCAATCAGCTCGGATTTTTTAATCTCGTCTTCGGCGATTTCAAGCTTATCTTCAAGCTCAAGAAGCCGAGCATGTAGCTCGTCATGCCTATCTTGAGCAGCGACGTGTCGCACTTCGGCTTCATTTTGCGCATGACCGAGGAGTCCCTTCAGGTGCACAATCTCGTAATCTTTTTCCTCGAGGGTTCGAGATAAGTCATTGATTTGATCGACATACGCAGAGGCATCAAAAAGTTGCGGAGAAGAAGACTACAAAGAAAGGCAAATGAGACAGAATTCAATAAAATTGAAATTTCATTAAGCCACTTCGGCAAAAAAAAGAAAAGCGTTGTCCTAGCGACACGTAATACAAAGCTACCAAAAAAAAGGGGGGAAGGGGGGAGAAGGAACAATATGGAAGGAGTCAGTTAACCCCATCATGATTTCCTTCACCCATGCCGACCTCTTGACCGGCGTCGGTTTCCCCTGACCTCCCTTCAGCGGCGTCGGTCACCGGGTCCTTCGGAAGACTGGCGATGACAGCCTCCAGCTTATCGTCCCTGTTGATGGGGCAATTTCGAACCGCCGCCTCCGATAGAAGGGACTTCTGCTGGGCCAGCCTTTCCACCACCGGTACCTTCGAAATGCTCTCCACAAGCACCTCGGCATACTCCCGCAGCATCTCCTCTTCGGACAATGCCTCATACCCGTATTTGGCCTTGTCAAGGCTCGGGTAATCCTGGGCAATCATATGTGGCGTAATATCCGTCAGGAATTGTATTATTTTCCGTAGTACTGTATATAGTAAGATCATTGATTCAGATTTATTCTTATTCACACATACAGGTATATAATCCTAATTATATTCAATGAGTTACTACAAAAAATAAAAAATATAAAACATGAAAATAAATTCCTCATAAATAGCACAATACATACCTCATGCCCAATTATGGTAGCAATTTCAGCATCCTCTTCAAGATAGTGAAGCAAGCCGGAGTAGATAACAATCTTTCCTCCGGGCAAACACCAAGCGTTCTCGATAGGCTCATCGACAACGATAACCTCCCATTTGAATTTATTATCATTGACTTTATCCTTATTTTTCCTAGTTTTCTCATCATGGACACTACTTAACATCCGGTGTTGATGAGCTTCAACTATATCATGCATTATCTTCTGAACCCTGATACTCTCGGGTCGAAGAGGGTCCACCACTTTCCCTTCGTGCTCCGATTTGATGTCCTCGATCATCAACTTGCCTAGTTTGTTTTCGACAGAAGCCGGAAAAAGCACGAAGTGCTTTCGCTTTGTGTAAGGCACCATCTTCATACTCCGTTGCTTGTTCTTCGACACATTCTGAAAACCCTAGATTGAGAAATTCTTCATCCCTTTATATCTTGAGCAGCAGCTTCTTGAATTATTTAATTTTGAGGTTGATGATCGAGAGGAGGAAGAAAGGAGGAAAATAAATACTCAAGTATGCTTTGATGTACGCCTATGTCGACTAGGAGAAGGAGTCATTAGTATAATAGGTTTATGCATAATCAACGAAAATTATTAAATAAATCTATATCCTATTTCTGTAGGATTAAATACCCCAATAGGATTATACTTTATAAGTTATGTCAGTATCACGAGCTGTTTGCTTGTGATAAGTCTAATAGCTAGTTAGAATTTATATTTACGTTCAAGGAATTAAAAATAAAAAAAGAGATCGAAAGATTAAAACCTTACAAATGCTTATCTCATAATTATTATCCTTTTCTAATTCAGTAATTTGTTAGAATCCATGCATGCATATATGTACTCAACGAAATTAATCTAGAAAAATTTATTTGAAGGAAAAATTTAAAATAAAAAAGCAAAAGAAACGTGAGAAGTCTCGGTCGTCACAAAATTAAAATTAAAATTAAAAATTAAAAAGAGAAAGGGAATAGTAAATTCCTTTTACGGATCTGATTAATCACTTACCGTCGTTCTAGTGTATATATATTTGTTCTTGTAAAATAAATAACGTGCATGAGCAAAACATTGAACTATTTATCATAATCAAACATAAATTCCGGACATATAATTAATTAAAAATCTAAAATAGATAGCACGATAGTATAATTAATTAATATATTTTTATGAATCTATGAAGCTTCATATTTTACATAATATATGGCGCACGTCGTGACCTCACCTCCCTATATATAGAGAGGGCTTCTTCCATAGCTTTAGGTTGAGAAAGAAATTCAGATCTCTTCTTCCCAGAAGGATGTGTAGCAAGATAATCTTGAAATGGCATACTTCCTCCAACTTTCGACAACTTCTCGTACACGTGCGGAGCCACACGAGGATCATAGCCTGCAGAAGCTAATAAAAGCAGTCCAATGTAATCTGCTTCCATCTCACACCTACCATGTACGCAGTGATAGATCCATAAATTTAGATCAAAGGGTGCTAAAATCAAAAAAAATATATATATAAGGGTGCAAGAGCTAAATAATAACTAAAATTAAATTCTTTTAGTGTAAAAATACGGTATATTTTTGGGTGGAGGGTGCTGGTGCTCCTTCCAGCATCCCTCTCCCTCCGCCACTGCATGCACGTCAATAAATTTAGGATGATCGATTCTCGGTTTGAACTTTCAATGGCAAATTGAGTCATTTATACGATTCAAAAATGTTTCTATGTTGCCTAAAATGGCTCCCCTAGCAATGGATGAGTTGGGATAATTCGAAACGGTAATGATAAGGTGGAGCATACTCAATTCTCACTTCATTTCAACGGCGAATTGAATCATATATATGATTTCGGAAATAAAGAAGTAGACACAAACTCAAATTGTTTATAATTCATACCTCCGAGAATAAGGAAGCCTTAGGAGAAACTCCGACATTATGTTGACAACTTCAGGCGTGTAATACTCGTAAAAAATCAACCGTAAGATTTTTAGCCAAACGAATTGATAGATTTTTTCCGCAGAATGCCTTGCAACAGCATGACCAACCTATTAACCAAAAAAAAAAATTGAAAAAAAAAATTAAAAAAAAAAATCCAGGAGAATTTATACCTCAAGTTTTTTTGATAGGTCTCCTACAAATTATATGTACCAAAGAAGTATAGAAATTCATATTTTCAACTTTATTTATTTTTCTACTATTTATAGCAGTTATAAACTCGTTATTTGTTATGCAATTCATGACTCAAACCCAGTAATTAACTCTAACCAATTTTCTATTCATAACCCACTAATCATACTTATACATAGAGTTCACATCACACTTTTTAATTATTTTACCGTCAAATTTTAAAACAGGACACTCGTAATTAAAGAAAACAAGAAACAAACTCAAATTGAGATATTAAAAAAAAAAAAACGGAGGGAATATAAATTAATACTACCTCATGTCCAATAATGGTTGCAATTTCAGCATCCTCCCTAAAATGCTGAAGCAATCCAGTGAAAACAACGATCTTTCCTCCAGGCAAACAGAAGGCATTAACAGTGGGGTCATCAACAACAATAATCTCCCATTTGAATCCCTCCAAATGCCGGGTTTTCGACTTCACGATTTTGATTATCTCATGGGCAATCTTAAGAACCCTAATACTGTCCGAGTGAGGAGGGGGAAGTATTTTCCCTTTGTATTCTTCTTTGATCTTCTTGAACTCCGACTCGCCTAGACCTTTCTCGAAGGAGCTCGACAGAAGCACGAAGTGGGATCTGTTCGTATAAGGCACGGTCTCCGTGCTCCCAAAGGTTGCAGTTATTAGAAGGCCAGAACCTAATAAAAATATGGATTTTGATATTCTTGGATTCTCGTTCGCAAATTTTTGAACCCTAACTATGAAGGGGTGAGGTTCACTTATCTTCTGGTGGTGGTAGAACCTCTTTGCCCCTTCAAGAAAAGGGCTGTTCCGTTGGTTGTTCTTGAGCAAGTTCTGGAAAACTGAGTTCCTTAAAATCGGCTGAGAAATTCTTGAATTTGATTTGAAGGAAAATTTGTTTTCTTGAATAGGGTTTCTGGGTGCAGCAGTCTTCGGATTGTAGCGACGAAAAGCTGCGAGAATAAATCTTCTGTACAATCCCATGTTTATTTGAAATCAGAAGATTGTAAGCAGATAAAAAGTAAAAAGAAAACCTAGAAACAGTATTTACATAGAAAACCCTAAGAAAACAGTATTTACGGAATATAAAAGAAAAAAGGAATAAAATTTAATTAGAAAATACTAAGAAGCAAGAAAGGAAATAATTACATTTCTTTGGTCTAGATCTTCAATTAAATTCCATCATCCCATGGCATTCTTATCGTGCAGAAAAAGAAAAAAAATAAAACTCTTCAATATGGTCAATCTTTAAATCGACGAACCAATTTAAAAATATAATTTCATATTTAAAAAGCATGATTGAAATATTGAATATATTTTTATGTAGAGGAAGGTAAGATTGAAGTTGTTAAATTACAGAGCCAAAAAAACAGAACCATCTACTGCACTGCGTTGGGCTTGGACCTCCTCGTATAAGGAAAGCGCTTCCTCCATAATTCTGGGCTGAGAAAGTAGTTCAACTCGAGTCGAATAATACTCTCCCAATTTCTTACTTCGTACATCTTCTTCCAACTTCTTGAAAACCTCGAGTGCTACACGAGGATCATAACCTGCAGCAGCCATTAAAAGAACTCCTCCGCAATCTCCTTCCTTCTCCGTCCTACACTAGAGCCGGCCAAAAAAACCGAAACCGGGAACCGAACCGGAACCGGCAGTTTTTGAACCTAAACCGGAACCGGCAGTTCGGTACCGGATTCGGAACCGGCGGAACCGGCGGTGCGGTTCCGGTTCCATTTTCGAGGAACCGGGAACCGGCAGTTCCGGTTAAAAACCGGAAAACCGGCAATTTTTTTTTGTTTATTTCTATATTTTATTTGTATATTGTGTATAAATATCATACTAATTATTTGATCTAACATTTTATTAGTATACATCCATTTTAATGAATTCTTAATGTACAAATTATAAAGTATAATTTGTAAAATGAAAGAGATTTTTCATTGTTAAGTTATAATTCAAATTGAAAAAAGTACAAATGAATAAAACTATATACATATGTGATGTTTATTCATTCAAAGTTAAAATATAGTAGCCTAGTGATGTTGGATGTTGTGCACATGTGAGTTGTGACTCTTGTGATAATGTTCAAACTTTAAATTCAAATATTTAAACAAAAAACCAAATCATATAAATGATAAAATATTCAATTAACAATGTCATATGATGATGATGAATTGAAGATGACAAAATATACAATTTAGTGATTTACATAAAGATAATAAATTATCCAATTTATGAAGAAGATAAGATGAAGTGTCAATTTTGAAATTCTTCATTCTAATTAAGAATGATAACATGTTAAATTTGGATGAACTTTACATGTTTAATTATCAATCCATAATTCCATATCATATGAAATATTTTTTTTAATTATGTATTAATATATTTATTGGGAGAAAACAAAAAATAGTGGAACAACCGGTTCCACCGGTTCCTAACTGACAAATGGGAGGAGGTCTTTCAAAAGATGATCCACTAAGCACCACCAACGCGGGAACTGACACCGACACCTCTCAAGTAGAAACTGACGATTCGATTTCGATAACATGTAATTCTGCCATGTCAAATCTTAAACGAGTACTATTTTTCCTCACTGAGGTTTTAATGAGGCTTGGCCTTTGAAATCAAAATGTGATCTTCAAAGGTTTAGGTGAAAGAAATAAATAAAAAAAATTGAAGAATCATCTGATTTGTTGTATTTCCAATTTCTCTTACAGTTTTTTATTATAATGCTCTTACAATTAAACTTGAAACAAATATAAACGAAGTATACATAGGGAAGAAATTAAATAAAAAATAAAAATAAATAAAAAGAGAGAAAAAAAAGGGGCCGGTTCCATCAGGTTCGAACCAGAACCGAACCGGAACCGGCGGTTCGGAACCGTTGGAACCGGCGGTGCGGTTCCGGTTCTGGTTCCGGTTCAACCGGAACCGTGGTCGCCTCTATCCTACACATTAGGTCGGGGTTTCGGATCATTTGGAAAATAAATTAAAAGAATAAATAAATAAAAATAGTGATAAGCCTTGTACCTTGGAGACAAAGGAAGCCATAGGAGGAGATTTAAGATTATGTATACTGTAAAATTATCAGGGAAGAAATATTGGAAAAGTTGATCAAGTGTCAACTGCAAGAATTTCATCAGCCATGGATCTTTGCTGACTTTCTCATACATCAACATTAACTTTGAGATATCTCGCAAAGGCATGACTAACCTATTAATTAACCACAAAAATTAATTAATACCCAACAATAATCTTACAAATACTACTAATCAAGAACAACAAAACACACACACACACCTCATGCCCGATGATGGCTGGCTGCTATTTCATCATCCTTTTTGAATAAATCAAGCAAGCCGGTGAAGACGAAAATCTTTCCACCGGGGGCGTAGAAGGCGTTAACAGTAGGGTCGTTAACAAGAACAATCTCCCATTTGAATTCCTCCGAATTGGAACTCGGTTTCTTGAAAAAATTCATCATCATCCTCATCACCGCGTTCTTCTCTTCGTCATCAATGACCTTCTTCCTCAATCCGTTGGGCGCAGACTCGACTATATTCTGCAGAATCCTTTGAACCCGAATGCGCTTTGGGTGATGAGAGGGCACTATTATCGCTTCATATGCTTTTTCAGATTCCTCAAGCAATGGATCGCTTTGTTTTTCTTCGACAGAAGCCGGTAGGAGCACGACATTGGATCTTCTTATGCAATGCACCGTCTCCGAATTCCAAAAGTATGCACTAGTCACGGCCCCAATCCCCAATAAACCTAAAAACCCTAATTTGTATAGATTTCTTGGATTGTGAATCCGGTACTCGAATTCCCTGTGTTTGAAGTACTGGTGGGCTTCGATTCTATCGACGGAGTAGAACCTCTTTGCTCCATCAAGAAAAAAAGGCTTTTGCAGCGCTGGTTGTTCTTGATGATCACATTCTGCAAAACCGAGTTCCATAATGCCGGTTCAGGAAACTGGGAAATTCTTGAAGACCTGAGAGGATTAGTGTTTAAGGGAACAGATTTTCGAACGGAGTTCCTGCAACGATGAAAACCATCGAAAAATCTTGAGGATCTTCTGTACCATCCCATTGTTGGAATCTAAGAGTCGATTCCATCTCTTAGTTTTTGTCTTTCTTCACTTGTGGTTTTTGTTTTGTGTAGGTATAATACCATATACACGTTGGATTAAGGGGGAGTGATGATGTGGTCGATGATGTGGCAGATACAGAGCTCGTGGGCTGCAGAGCTGCTATGTGATCGAGCCCAAGCCCAATATCATAGTGGGCTTATGATTAATCCAAGAGATTAGCTGGACTAAGGGGGAGTGAGGAGTTGGCTGATGAGTCAGCTGATGTGTGACCTGATGTGGTGATTGATGAGGTTGCTGACGTGTGACCTGATGTGGCGGCTGATGTGGTGGCTGATGTGGCGAGCGACCAAGTTGTAAAGTGGCCCAATATCATCTAGGGTTTCTAGAAGATAAAGATTGCGTGGAGATATGCTTAAGGAGGTATGGATGGGTGGTTATCTACTCTCATGCAAATCCTAACCCTAACTTGGTGGCTAAGTCTCAAGCTCTATATAAACTACAAGATTCATTGGAGATAGAAGGTGTTTTTTTGGAGAGATTGAAAAGAGAGTTTTATTTGAGAGTTCTCCAATTGTTTTAGGTTGAGTAATACTATCATTATACAACTAGCTTAGTGGATAGTTAGATTGTTTATGTTAGTAACTTTTAATAGTTCGTTTCCTCAACCTTGGTTTGTAATTCTTCGTGAATTATAGTGTTTGTTTCGCCTTGAGGCATAGCAAGATATCATTCTGATATCTTGCGAAAACCATCTTCGTGTCTTCTTTGTTCTTTGTTATTTTCTATTATTTTTCGTTGAGTTTCTGTTCATTGTTGCACTCACAGTGCTGCTTACAGTGAACATCTCTGTGTGTTTCCTCACGATATCTTGCACAAATTATTTTTGTGTTCTGATTTTTCTTGATCTATTTTTCGTTATAAACTATTCCGCTGCGTTTGTGCTCATCGAGTCTGTCACTGTACAGAGCTCTGTGAGTACCTCTGTGTGTTTCTGACCGGTTGATACCAACAAGTGGTATTAGAGCCGACACTCGACATACTGAGTGACGGTCTTGGTACGGCGAGATGGATCTCACCAGCACGGTGTACAACAAACCTCCAGTGTTGGATGGTTTGAACTACTCATTTTGGAAAGTGAGGGTCAGGCACTACATCAAATCCATTGATGCTAGAGCATGGTCTCATGTTCTTCATGGCTAGTCTCATCCCAAGAAGACGGATGAGGAAGGAGATGCTGTTCGAAAGCCAACAAGCGAATGGACAAGGGAAGAGAATGAGGCAGCAATGTTCAATGACAAAGCCCTTAATGCAATCTTCTCTACAGTGGATGTCAACATGTTCAAGTTGATCAAGAATTGTGACTCAGCAAAAGAGGCATGGGACATTCTGGAACTCCACTGCTAAGGTGACACTGCAGTCAAAGATACAAGGGTGCAGATCCTGACGACCAAATTCGAAAACTTTCGAATGAGGAATGATGAGTCAGTTGGTGACTACTGTAACAAGATTCTGGACATTGCCAACGAGTGCATGGATCTTGGAGAACCCATTCCCAACAAGCTGATGGTGTCAAAAGCTCTACGCACCTTGACTCCCAAGTTTCAGCAAAAGGTCACAGCAATCACTACGATGAAGAATGTTGGTGCCCTTGAGTGCACTGTAGTGATGAACGATCTCAAGATGTTCGAGATGGACCTAGAAGCATCAGAAGTATACACTCCCAAGAAGTCTTTAGCTCTACAAGCTTCAGCATCAAATTCTGGGTACACTCCACCTCGAGCCAATCCCTCCGAACAAGTGGATGATGATGTGAGATTTGATGATTTGGAGGAACCAAGTGTGGCACTTCTAACTCAAAAGGTAAATGCCTTGGTTAGAAGTTTTAACCGATTTGCAGGTAGAAGGGATCAGAACGCATCAGACTTCAATCGAAGAGGAGACAGCTCTGTAGTTCTTGAGGATTTACCGAGTTCACCACAGAAGGCTGTTGTTCCCCCGAGAAGGAATATGTCTGATCCACAACAGTTCAAGCAAAGAGACTACTCCAACATCCAATGTCATGAATGTCATGGTTATGGACATTATGCAAATGAATGTGCTAACACCTTCAGGAAATGGGGTAAGGTTGTGAATTTTGTATCTTTGAGTGATGACGAGGAAGGTGAACCGATCCTGGAGACTCCTGTGCCGACCATAGAGGGGCCCTCATTGATGGCCACAATAGAATCAATTACTGACGATTCTAGTGATTACTCTGATTTGTTTTGTCTAACGAGTATTGTGGAACCTGTACAGGAAGTAAGTGAGGAACTGGAACTCGTTGATGATTCACTTCAGATATTGGTGGAACTTAAAGCTTCTCATGATGAACTGCTACTCAAGAAGCAATGCAAGGTCAATGAAGGCTTGACAAAGGAGAACAGTGAGCTCAAAGGTCAACTTGTGCAAACAGAGGGAATGTTTACTCAAAAAGATTCTGAACTAGGTAAGCAAGCTATTCAATTAGATCTTGATGGGAGGAATTTTCATAAGTTAAACACATTTTCAGCAAAATTGGATGAAGTTTTGGCCTTACCTCAAATTGGAACTAGTGGTCTAGGATTTTCAGAAGCTACTAAGTCTGCCTTTTCTAATCTTTTATCAACAAATGAGAAACCATTTGTTATATCAAGTTCTAAATTACAGGAAAAGGAGGTCTTGATCCCCTCGAAGAGAACTTTTAAGTGTTGTAACTGTCACAGAGCAAGACACATCAAGCCATATTGTAAAGACTGGCTGAAGAAAAAGAAAAAAATGAAGATGCTCGAAGAAAAGGAAATGAAAAGTGGGACTCCCTTCAAAGGCAAAGGCAAAGGAGTTACTACTTCGAAGGGTAGAGGTAAAGTTGTGTGCAATATCGTCTGTGCTGCTTCAAGTACAAAGATAGGGGGAGCTTGGTACTTTGATAGTGCTTGCTCTCGGTACATGACCGGATCAAGGGAGCAGCTGGAACATTTCAAACCCATTGATGGAAGGATTCTGACATATGAAGTGGATGTTGTTGTGTACCACTCAATGATAAGGAGTTCGTTATATTTAACTTCAGCTCGACCTAATATTTTGTTTAGTGTCTATCCTTATGCCAGGTTTCTAGTAAATCCACACTCAAATTGGGGAGGAGACTTGGAAGGAAGGAAGAGCACTAGTGGAAGTTGTTGCTACATTGGCAACAACATTGTGTCGTGGCACAACAAGAAACAGAATTGTGTAACATTGTCAACTGCAGAGGCTGAGTATGTTGCAGCTGGGAGTTATGCCACGCAATTACTATGGCTGAAACGGATGCTAGAGGATTATGAGTTTCAGGGGGAGGGCATCACTATTCAGTGTGATAACACCAGTGCCATCCACATTACAAAGAATCCTGTCCAATTCGGCCGTATCAAACACATTGACAATTGCTATCATTTTCTTCGAGATTTGGTGGAGAGGAAGATGATTGAGGTAAAGTATATCCGAACTAACGATCAAACTACGAATATATTTATGAAAACCCTTGATTTTGAGAGATTTTCTAAACTTAGAAATTCTCTCGGGATGTGTTCCATTTGATAAGCAGGTGGATGTTGCATGCTCTGTATTCTGCTTTGAGCAACTAACGAAGTTTCTGGCTAGTGTGTGAAATTCCTTAAAAAAAAGAAAAAAAAAGAAAAAAAAGAAAAAGAAAAGGTCTCCGTATAACTTGAAGCACAGTCAGTATCAAAGATTCTGCATAAGTGTCTTCTTGAGAAACGGGTGTAAAAAAAACGAAAAAGGGAAATAATCATATCTAGCCGGATATAATTCGTACTTTAAAATGCAGAGCATAGCAACGTGGTTTTGGGGCGTGTGATGGAACACTTCCCTTGAAAATTTGTTTTGTTAGGATCTCTCACTATTTTGTGCGGTATAGTGAAAATATTTCAAAGTTTGGATTATAGTTCACTTGTACTTATCTCCATTATTTCGGCTCTCTCTTCATATTGTAACCTTTCGTATTCTATCGCCATGTATTCTAGCCCTATTGCTTGAAATAACCACTATACCACTCACTCTATACCATCACCTTACCTAAATCACTTCACCCATGTTTTTTTACTCCACTCATCACTGGAATATGGTGCTCTTTCCTTGAAGATTCCTCTAGCCACCTTCACAGTAGCTGCAGTTGATTACTCGATTGCCAAATCAGTTTTGACAATGTTACTCACAGTTCTCTATATTGCCAAGTCTAAGCAGTTTGCTATCTTGCTTTCTTCACAAAAAGGGGGAGATGTAGTGTGTAGTTGATATAGAGATGACGGTGAAGATTCTGGAGATAAGGAGGTTGCTACAGAGGAAGATATTGAAGAGGTTGAAGAGCACAGAGGTTCTGAAAGTACTGAAGTGTGATGCTGATCCAGCTGTGTGTTTTGCAGAATTGACTTTTAAAGTGTTAGACATTTTGTTTATCTCTGCTTGTTTGTTTTTTGGATATTTTAGCTGCATGTTTTTGGATTGATGATGTTTTATGCTAACACTCGTGGTTGTTTGTTTTAGCATTTGGTTTACATAATTCTGGATTGTGGTTGTCAATCTTGGAGTTTATGTTGTTTTGTGAAGAAAGACAAAAAGGGGGAGTTTGTTGGAATCTAAGAGTCGATTCCATCTCTTAGTTTTTGTCTTTCTTCGCTTGTGGGTTTTGTTTTGTGTAGGTATAATACCATATACACGTTGGATTAAGGGGGAGTGATGATGTGGTCGATGATGTGGCAGATACAGAGCTCGTGGGCTGCAGAGCTGCTATGTGATCGAGCCCAAGCCCAATATCATAGTGGGCTTATGATTAATCCAAGAGATTAGCTGGACTAAGGGGGAGTGAGGAGTTGGCTGATGAGTCAGCTGATGTGTGACCTGATGTGGTGATTGATGAGGTTGCTGACGTGTGACCTGATGTGGCGGCTGATGTGGTGGCTGATGTGGCGAGCGACCAAGTTGTAAAGTGGCCCAATATCATCTAGGGTTTCTAGAAGATAAAGATTGCGTGGAGATATGCTTAAGGAGGTATGGATGGGTGGTTATCTACTCTCATGCAAATCCTAACCCTAACTTGGTGGCTAAGTCTCAAGCTCTATATAAACTACAAGATTCATTGGAGATAGAAGGTGTTTTTTTGGAGAGATTGAAAAGAGAGTTTTATTTGAGAGTTCTCCAATTGTTTTAGGTTGAGTAATACTATCATTATACAACTAGCTTAGTGGATAGTTAGATTGTTTATGTTAGTAACTTTTAATAGTTCGTTTCCTCAACCTTGGTTTGTAATTCTTCGTGAATTATAGTGTTTGTTTCGCCTTGAGGCATAGCAAGATATCATTCTGATATCTTGCGAAAACCATCTTCGTGTCTTCTTTGTTCTTTGTTATTTTCTATTATTTTTCGTTGAGTTTCTGTTCATTGTTGCACTCACAGTGCTGCTTACAGTGAACATCTCTGTGTGTTTCCTCACGATATCTTGCACAAATTATTTTTGTGTTCTGATTTTTCTTGATCTATTTTTCGTTATAAACTATTCCGCTGCGTTTGTGCTCATCGAGTCTGTCACTGTACAGAGCTCTGTGAGTACCTCTGTGTGTTTCTGACCGGTTGATACCAACAAGTGGTATTAGAGCCGACACTCGACATACTGAGTGACGGTCTTGGTACGGCGAGATGGATCTCACCAGCACGGTGTACAACAAACCTCCAGTGTTGGATGGTTTGAACTACTCATTTTGGAAAGTGAGGGTCAGGCACTACATCAAATCCATTGATGCTAGAGCATGGTCTCATGTTCTTCATGGCTAGTCTCATCCCAAGAAGACGGATGAGGAAGGAGATGCTGTTCGAAAGCCAACAAGCGAATGGACAAGGGAAGAGAATGAGGCAGCAATGTTCAATGACAAAGCCCTTAATGCAATCTTCTCTACAGTGGATGTCAACATGTTCAAGTTGATCAAGAATTGTGACTCAGCAAAAGAGGCATGGGACATTCTGGAACTCCACTGCTAAGGTGACACTGCAGTCAAAGATACAAGGGTGCAGATCCTGACGACCAAATTCGAAAACTTTCGAATGAGGAATGATGAGTCAGTTGGTGACTACTGTAACAAGATTCTGGACATTGCCAACGAGTGCATGGATCTTGGAGAACCCATTCCCAACAAGCTGATGGTGTCAAAAGCTCTACGCACCTTGACTCCCAAGTTTCAGCAAAAGGTCACAGCAATCACTACGATGAAGAATGTTGGTGCCCTTGAGTGCACTGTAGTGATGAACGATCTCAAGATGTTCGAGATGGACCTAGAAGCATCAGAAGTATACACTCCCAAGAAGTCTTTAGCTCTACAAGCTTCAGCATCAAATTCTGGGTACACTCCACCTCGAGCCAATCCCTCCGAACAAGTGGATGATGATGTGAGATTTGATGATTTGGAGGAACCAAGTGTGGCACTTCTAACTCAAAAGGTAAATGCCTTGGTTAGAAGTTTTAACCGATTTGCAGGTAGAAGGGATCAGAACGCATCAGACTTCAATCGAAGAGGAGACAGCTCTGTAGTTCTTGAGGATTTACCGAGTTCACCACAGAAGGCTGTTGTTCCCCCGAGAAGGAATATGTCTGATCCACAACAGTTCAAGCAAAGAGACTACTCCAACATCCAATGTCATGAATGTCATGGTTATGGACATTATGCAAATGAATGTGCTAACACCTTCAGGAAATGGGGTAAGGTTGTGAATTTTGTATCTTTGAGTGATGACGAGGAAGGTGAACCGATCCTGGAGACTCCTGTGCCGACCATAGAGGGGCCCTCATTGATGGCCACAATAGAATCAATTACTGACGATTCTAGTGATTACTCTGATTTGTTTTGTCTAACGAGTATTGTGGAACCTGTACAGGAAGTAAGTGAGGAACTGGAACTCGTTGATGATTCACTTCAGATATTGGTGGAACTTAAAGCTTCTCATGATGAACTGCTACTCAAGAAGCAATGCAAGGTCAATGAAGGCTTGACAAAGGAGAACAGTGAGCTCAAAGGTCAACTTGTGCAAACAGAGGGAATGTTTACTCAAAAAGATTCTGAACTAGGTAAGCAAGCTATTCAATTAGATCTTGATGGGAGGAATTTTCATAAGTTAAACACATTTTCAGCAAAATTGGATGAAGTTTTGGCCTTACCTCAAATTGGAACTAGTGGTCTAGGATTTTCAGAAGCTACTAAGTCTGCCTTTTCTAATCTTTTATCAACAAATGAGAAACCATTTGTTATATCAAGTTCTAAATTACAGGAAAAGGAGGTCTTGATCCCCTCGAAGAGAACTTTTAAGTGTTGTAACTGTCACAGAGCAAGACACATCAAGCCATATTGTAAAGACTGGCTGAAGAAAAAGAAAAAAATGAAGATGCTCGAAGAAAAGGAAATGAAAAGTGGGACTCCCTTCAAAGGCAAAGGCAAAGGAGTTACTACTTCGAAGGGTAGAGGTAAAGTTGTGTGCAATATCGTCTGTGCTGCTTCAAGTACAAAGATAGGGGGAGCTTGGTACTTTGATAGTGCTTGCTCTCGGTACATGACCGGATCAAGGGAGCAGCTGGAACATTTCAAACCCATTGATGGAAGGATTCTGACATATGAAGTGGATGTTGTTGTGTACCACTCAATGATAAGGAGTTCGTTATATTTAACTTCAGCTCGACCTAATATTTTGTTTAGTGTCTATCCTTATGCCAGGTTTCTAGTAAATCCACACTCAAATTGGGGAGGAGACTTGGAAGGAAGGAAGAGCACTAGTGGAAGTTGTTGCTACATTGGCAACAACATTGTGTCGTGGCACAACAAGAAACAGAATTGTGTAACATTGTCAACTGCAGAGGCTGAGTATGTTGCAGCTGGGAGTTATGCCACGCAATTACTATGGCTGAAACGGATGCTAGAGGATTATGAGTTTCAGGGGGAGGGCATCACTATTCAGTGTGATAACACCAGTGCCATCCACATTACAAAGAATCCTGTCCAATTCGGCCGTATCAAACACATTGACAATTGCTATCATTTTCTTCGAGATTTGGTGGAGAGGAAGATGATTGAGGTAAAGTATATCCGAACTAACGATCAAACTACGAATATATTTATGAAAACCCTTGATTTTGAGAGATTTTCTAAACTTAGAAATTCTCTCGGGATGTGTTCCATTTGATAAGCAGGTGGATGTTGCATGCTCTGTATTCTGCTTTGAGCAACTAACGAAGTTTCTGGCTAGTGTGTGAAATTCCTTAAAAAAAAAGAAAAAAAAAGAAAAAAAAGAAAAAGAAAAGGTCTCCGTATAACTTGAAGCACAGTCAGTATCAAAGATTCTGCATAAGTGTCTTCTTGAGAAACGGGTGTAAAAAAAACGAAAAAGGGAAATAATCATATCTAGCCGGATATAATTCGTACTTTAAAATGCAGAGCATAGCAACGTGGTTTTGGGGCGTGTGATGGAACACTTCCCTTGAAAATTTGTTTTGTTAGGATCTCTCACTATTTTGTGCGGTATAGTGAAAATATTTCAAAGTTTGGATTATAGTTCACTTGTACTTATCTCCATTATTTCGGCTCTCTCTTCATATTGTAACCTTTCGTATTCTATCGCCATGTATTCTAGCCCTATTGCTTGAAATAACCACTATACCACTCACTCTATACCATCACCTTACCTAAATCACTTCACCCATGTTTTTTTACTCCACTCATCACTGGAATATGGTGCTCTTTCCTTGAAGATTCCTCTAGCCACCTTCACAGTAGCTGCAGTTGATTACTCGATTGCCAAATCAGTTTTGACAATGTTACTCACAGTTCTCTATATTGCCAAGTCTAAGCAGTTTGCTATCTTGCTTTCTTCACAAAAAGGGGGAGATGTAGTGTGTAGTTGATATAGAGATGACGGTGAAGATTCTGGAGATAAGGAGGTTGCTACAGAGGAAGATATTGAAGAGGTTGAAGAGCACAGAGGTTCTGAAAGTACTGAAGTGTGATGCTGATCCAGCTGTGTGTTTTGCAGAATTGACTTTTAAAGTGTTAGACATTTTGTTTATCTCTGCTTGTTTGTTTTTTGGATATTTTAGCTGCATGTTTTTGGATTGATGATGTTTTATGCTAACACTCGTGGTTGTTTGTTTTAGCATTTGGTTTACATAATTCTGGATTGTGGTTGTCAATCTTGGAGTTTATGTTGTTTTGTGAAGAAAGACAAAAAGGGGGAGTTTGTTGGAATCTAAGAGTCGATTCCATCTCTTAGTTTTTGTCTTTCTTCGCTTGTGGGTTTTGTTTTGTGTAGGTATAATACCATATACACGTTGGATTAAGGGGGAGTGATGATGTGGTCGATGATGTGGCAGATACAGAGCTCGTGGGCTGCAGAGCTGCTATGTGATCGAGCCCAAGCCCAATATCATAGTGGGCTTATGATTAATCCAAGAGATTAGCTGGACTAAGGGGGAGTGAGGAGTTGGCTGATGAGTCAGCTGATGTGTGACCTGATGTGGTGATTGATGAGGTTGCTGACGTGTGACCTGATGTGGCGGCTGATGTGGCGAGCGACCAAGTTGTAAAGTGGCCCAATATCATCTAGGGTTTCTAGAAGATAAAGATTGCGTGGAGATATGCTTAAGGAGGTATGGATGGGTGGTTATCTACTCTCATGCAAATCCTAACCCTAACTTGGTGGCTAAGTCTCAAGCTCTATATAAACTACAAGATTCATTGGAGATAGAAGGTGTTTTTTTGGAGAGATTGAAAAGAGAGTTTTATTTGAGAGTTCTCCAATTGTTTTAGGTTGAGTAATACTATCATTATACAACTAGCTTAGTGGATAGTTAGATTGTTTATGTTAGTAACTTTTAATAGTTCGTTTCCTCAACCTTGGTTTGTAATTCTTCGTGAATTATAGTGTTTGTTTCGCCTTGAGGCATAGCAAGATATCATTCTGATATCTTGCGAAAACCATCTTCGTGTCTTCTTTGTTCTTTGTTATTTTCTATTATTTTTCGTTGAGTTTCTGTTCATTGTTGCACTCACAGTGCTGCTTACAGTGAACATCTCTGTGTGTTTCCTCACGATATCTTGCACAAATTATTTTTGTGTTCTGATTTTTCTTGATCTATTTTTCGTTATAAACTATTCCGCTGCGTTTGTGCTCATCGAGTCTGTCACTGTACAGAGCTCTGTGAGTACCTCTGTGTGTTTCTGACCGGTTGATACCAACACCCATTATGCCGATTTGGAAAATTTGAAATTTGGAGAAGATAAATCTCAGTGCACAATATTTAAGTATTGGAGAACATTAATTACAGTATAAATCTAGATGGAATAGGCTCCTTTTGAGCACAGATCGAAAGCAAGAGAAACCTGAATCTCGCAGGACTCTAACACAGCCACGTGAAAAGAAGGAGAATAATCTAATACTACTATAAATTAAGGGTAATGCTCCCTTACCCGCTGACCACAGTGGGCATGCTTAATGTGCCCACGTATAGCTAAGATGACAACATTATATTTAAGGAAAAATTAATTAGTATATCTTTTAAAAATAAACACTATAAAAAAAAAAAAAACTAAACCTCTAAAGGAAAAAATCATTACCACGTCAGATGTGGTGTGCTCATGAAAAATCATTGAAGTGGACTGCCACGTTAGCCATGGACAAATTAAATATGCTCAGGGTGGATAGGGATGTATTTATGTATAAATTAATACGTAAATAGGAAATGAATATATGTACACTAGTACATACGAAAGAATCTAGCTTAATTTAAGACAATAGTGTAACATCGTTAGCAGTTTGGTCTGTTTAATAGTAATACTTTGGTCGAAAATTTATATTTACTTTTAAATAGAGATCAAAAGATTTATTAAAATAGACAGTCCTTTTATTGAAAGAATTATTGTCGGGCTCACCTCCGAGAAAAAGGAAGCCATAGAAAGAGATTTGACAAAATGTATATAGCATGATTATTAGGGAAGAAATACTGGTATAACTGGTCAAGAATCGACTCTGACATCGTCATCAGCCGCGGATCTTTGCTCATTTTATCATATATTAACATTAAGATTGCCATCCACGGGTCTAAAGAGACCATTTCTGCAATGTGTCTCGCCAAAGCATGGCCAGCCTATTTATTAATCAATCACAAAAGTTAATGCAAATTAAAAACTTCCTCCGTCCACGATCTGTTGCTGGTAAAAATAATTTATAGATGATTTTGGAGCTTTGTGATGATGAATTTTAAATTGTATTTTTGGAGTTTAGTCAGGGGCGGACCCAGGATAAAATCACCGAGGGGGCTAGTCTATAGAAAAAAAATTCTTCGACGTGAAATGAACATAAATTTTTGACGAAACATACACTAATACATAGAAATTTCGTCGACCACCGTGGGGGGTTCAGCCTGCGCTTGCCCCCACATAGGTCCGCCCCTGAGTTTAGTTTTTTTTACAGGGTACTACAAGTTGTAGTACCCTGTAAAAAAAACTAAACTCCAAAAATACAATTTAAAATCTATCATCATAAACTTACAAAAAAAAATCAAAAAGTTAACTTGGCCAACAGATCGTGGACGGAGAAAATATTAATTACTCACCGATCAAGAACAAAGATCAACCCAAAATTTATATAATTAATTAAGATTGAAGTAAAAAAGTATACATAAATATGGTAAAGAGTTCACATACAAACAATTTCTTACCTGAGAAATGCGAAAATGCTTAAATCTATATACAATCATGTTTCTTTCGCAACAGGCTTATTAGTTTATTACTCATAGTATCTCGTAAATAAAAAAATATTTTAAAATTATATTTTAAAACTCGTAATAGGTTTCGGTAGAAACGCGTGCCGAAAAAGTCCAAAGTCACTCATAAATGGGATGGAGGTAGTAGTATATAATTTGATACATAAAACTCTTTTTTATACTTATCGTATATGATAATCATGATTATATCATTATCATTTTAACATCAGTTATTTCGCACCAGAACTTATTGATCCTGTATATATACTATGTAGAGTTTGGTTTATCTAGAAATAAATTTTAAAGTAAAAATAGATGTGCACTATTGATCTTAGTATGATCTACGACTGTTATTTCAGTAAGCATCATCATGCTTATTATGCATTGCAATCGTACTTATTTCAATTACTAAAGTAAATCATAGTAAGATTAATAGCTCAGATCCATTCCTATTTTCCTACACGAAATATACCTCATGCCCAATGACGTCTGCTATTTCAGCATCCTTTTTTGAAGAAATCGAGCAAGCCGGTGAAGATGAAGATCTTTCCACCGGTGGCGCAGAAGGCATTGATAGTAGGCTCGTTGACAAGTATAATCTCCCATTTGAACTCCTCCGGATTTGCACTTGGTTTCTTGAACCAATTGCTCATCCTCCTCTCTTCTTCATCATCGTCAACAACCTTCTTCCTCAATCCCTTGGGCGCGCAGACTCGACTATATTCTGCAGAATCCTTTGAACCCTAACACTCTCGGGGTGATAAGTGGGTACTATTCTCCCTTCATACACTTTCTTATATTCCTCGAGCAGCCATGAATCGGTTAGCTTTTTCTTGAGAGAAGTCGAGAAAAGCACGAAATGGGATCTGTTTGTGTAAGGCACGGTCTCCAAATTCGAAAGATATACACTGGTCACAACCCCACAACCTAACAAACCTAAAGACCCTAATTTGAATAAATTTCTTCGTTTTTGAATCCAGTTCTCGAACCCCCTGGGCTTGAAGTGGTGAACTTTGTTCGTATCCACGTGGTAGAATCTCTTTGCTCCGTCGACGAAAGGGCTTTTACAGCGTTGGTTGTTCTTGAGCACATTCTGCAGAACCGAGTTCCTCAAAAGCGGTGGAGAAATTCTTGAAGAAGAAGAAGAAGAAGATATAAGAGAATTAATATTTAGGGAAACTGGTTTTTGATTTGTGGGTATAGAGGCCTTCCGCTTGTAGTGGCGAAAAGCATACTGAATAATTCTCGAGCATCTATACTACCATACCATGATTAAGTTTTACAAAAATTAAAAGATGAGATGTCAGATGTGGGGGCACTTAAAAAGAAGTTTTCTTACAGTCCAAGCTAGTTTTCAATTTCATATTTTGACAAATTAGCTAGTAGAATATTGTTATTATTTAACTAACTTCTTCGTCAAGTAGAATATTTACGGGTAATCGACATCGACATGTGTAGATGAAATTAGATAGGTTCTTACAGCTATTGAGATTTAGAAGATTTTGAAATTTGTTAACATATTATTCGTAAATTCAACAGAAAATATGGCTCGACTTTTTTAATATCATGGATAGTACGTATAATAACAACGTAACTATTCCCTCCGTGTCGGCTGAGTATGCACATTTCAGTCTGCATTGGTCTGTCGGCCAAGATGGCTCCGATATGAAAAATGATTAATTTGTTATAAATACACAAATTATGTATCAATTTTGGATTTTTCCATAACGAATAAAAGTTTTGGCAGAAATACACAAACTTTCGATTGTTTTGAAATTTTCCCAAATTACATTTCCGACCAAAATTGAAAGCATAGGTAAACTCTTGATCAATGGCTGATCTACCCTCGTCCACCTCCGGCACATTGGGTGGATGGCCGCTCTCGATGTCATAGTGCACATCAGCTTCCTCGCTGGTGGTCATGACCGTCTGTAGTGGTCGTTGCACGGATAGCACCGTTGCCTTAACAAAATAACCACCGATCTAAAGAAATATACGGGAATAAAGAAAGACAAAATTAACTTCAAACCTAAAAATTTAACCGCTTAATTGAAATTTATAAATAGAAGAAGATAAACCTCAGTATATCACAACACACTCACACACTCACGCACCCGGGGTGATTCGAACCCCCGACCTCTTGGATCGGAGGAGAAGCGTCTTACCAACTAAGCTGCAAACTGATCTGAATCATTAATCACCTTGTCATCTACGGTACATATTAACTAGTGCATACAACTGAAATTTCATTATGATGATCGATGGTTCGATACGTTATACTCCCTCCGTCCACAAAAAATGTGGATTGAGTTCTCTGGCACATTATTTTATGTGATCTGATAAAAAGTTGAAAATACTAAAATGTAACAATACAACATATCGAATAATTTACAATAAATATATACTTTAAAAAAAATTATAATAAAAGACATAAATCTTACGATAAAAAAACTTACACAGAGTGTCATATAAGCAGTATATGTGGTGCAAACATTACTTGTTTTGCACATGATAGGTAGGTGATCATTTCTGTAACAATTTTAACATAGTACAACTAATCAATAAATCAAACTTGGGTGTTGTATAAGGAAATTGCTTCCTCCATAACTTTGGGGTGAGAAAGTAGTTGAGCTCTTGTTTTGTCAGAAGGATGAGTTGAATAATAATCTTCCAACGGCAAACCGCCTTCTCGTTCAAACTTTTCCCAAACCTCAACAGCTACATGTGGATCATAGCCTGCTGCAGCCATTAATATTAACCCTATGTAATCTGCTTCCTTCTCCATTCTGCAAATTAATTTTGGAGGATAAAAAAATAAATTAAATAATAATAATAATAATAATAATAATAATAATAATAATAATAATAATAATAATAACATGTTCTCTCCATCCACAAAATGTGTGCATAGAATCTTTTGGCACGCACTTCAATGTGTCGAAAAGTGGACGTTAAGATAAAGTCTAGATCTCACTTGATATAGTATACTATTATTCTACTTGATGTAGGGTATAATATAATATATCAAGTGAGACCTAAACTTTATTTTATCAATCACTTTTCGACACACAAAAATGAGTGGCGGAAGATTTTATGCACACATTTCGTGGATGAATGGATGGAGTATAAGAATAGGGCTCACCTCCGAGAAAAAGGAAGCCATAGAAAGAGATTTGACAAAATGTATATAGCATGATTATTAGGGAAGAAATACTGGTATAACTGGTCAAGAATCGACTCTGACATCGTCATCAGCCGCGGATCTTTGCTCATTTTATCATATATTAACATTAAGATTGCCATCCACGGGTCTAAAGAGACCATTTCTGCAATGTGTCTCGCCAAAGCATGGCCAACCTATTTATTAATCAACCACAAAAGTTAATGCAAATTAAAAACTTCCCCCGTCCACGATCTGTTGCTGGTAAAAATAATTTATAGATGATTTTGGAGCTTTGTGATGATAAATTTTAAATTATATTTTTGGAGTTTAGTTTTTTTTACAGGGTACTACAATACTCGTAGTACCCTGTAAAAAAAGTAAACTCCAAAAATACAATTTAAAATCTATCATCATAAACTTACAAAAAAAAATCAAAAAGTTAACTTGGCCAACAGATCGTGGACGGAGAAAATATTAATTACTCACCGATCAAGAACAAAGATCAACCCAAAATTTATATAATTAATTAAGATTGAAGTAAAAAAGTATACATAAATATGGTGACGAGTTCACATACAAACAATTTCTTACCTGAGAAATGCGAAAATGCTTAAATCTATATACAATCATGTTTATTTCGCAGCAGGCTTATTAGTTTATTACTCATAGTATCTCGTAAATAAAAAAATATTTTAAAATTATATTTTAAAACCCATAATAGGTTTCGGTAGAAACGCGTGCCGAAAAATTCCAAAGTCAAATAAGGACTAATAAATGGGATGGAAGTAGTAGTATATAATTTGATACATAAAACTATTTTTTTTACTTATCGTATATGATAATCATGATTATATCATTATCATTTTAACATCAGTTATTTCGCACCAGAACTTATTGATCCTGTATATATGCTATGTAGAGTTTGGTTTATCTAGAAATAAATTTTAAAGTAAAAATAGATGTGCACTATTGATCTTAGTATGATCTACGACTGTTATTTCAGTAAGCATCATCATGCTTATTATGCATTGCAATCGTACTTATTTCAATTACTAAAGTAAATCATAGTAAGATTAATAGCTCAGATCCATTCCTATTTTCCTACACGAAATATACCTCATGCCCAATGACGTCTGCTATTTCAGCATCCTTTTTGAAGAAATCGAGCAAGCCGGTGAAGATGAAGATCTTTCCACCGGTGGCGCAGAAGGCATTGATAGTAGGCTCGTTGACAAGTATAATCTCCCATTTTAACTCCTCCAGATTTGCACTTGGTTTCTTGAACCAATTGCTCATCCTCCTCTCCTCTTCATCATCACCATCAACAACCTTCTTCCTCAATCCCTTTGGCGCGGACTCTACTATATTATTCAGAATCCTTTGAACCCTAATGCTCTCGGGGTGATGAGAGGGCACTATTCTCCCTTCATACTCTTTCCTATATTCCTCGAACAGCCATGACTCGGTTAGTTTCTTCTCGACAGAAGTTGAAAAAAGCACGAAATGGGATCTGTTTGTGTATGGCACGGTCTCCAAATTCGAAAGATATATACTAGTCACAACCCCAAAACCTAGCAAACCAAAAGATCCTAATTTGAATAAATTTCTTGGGTTCTGAGTCCAGTTTCTGAATCCCCTGGGCTTGAATTGGTGAACTTGATTTGTATCCACGTGGTAGAATCTCTTTGCTCCATCAAGAAAAAGGCTTTTACACCGTTGGTTGTTCTTGAGCACATTCTGCAGAAACGAGTTCCTCCAAAAAGGTTTGCAAAACTCAGTTGCATTGGAAGAAGAAGAAGAAGAAGATGTAAGAAAATAAGTATTTAGGAAAACAGAATTTTGATTTCTTGCTATAGTAGTAGTCTTCGAGTTGTAGCGGCGAAAACCATCAAAAATAAATCTCAAGGATTTGCCAACTTAACTTTGAAATTTATAAATTATATCCTTGAACACAATTAATTTATAATAAACAAGTAAAGTATTATATAGGAAAACAAGAGCAAAAGGATAAACGAGTCCTATATGAAATGGAATTTTGCATGCAAAAGAATTAGGATGACGACGAACTTGAATTTGATCTACATCCCAACCTAATTTTTTGTCTTTTTTTTAGAAATAATTAATTTTGTGTTGGTTCATTTTAAGTAACTAGCCGGGATAACGTGTGTTGCACGTTGAATACTTTCTAGTATGATAAGAAAACATTAAATTTATTTTTAAGCTCAATATTTCTATAATGGTTCATGGCTACTCATATAGTAGTATGATATTTAAAAAAAAAAAAAAAAAAAAATCGATGGTTATGTTTATATTTGGATGTCTAATTCTTTCAAAAATTAAAAAGTAAAGAAACAAAGCCATTTATGTTTTTTTACAATCTTATTTTTTGTGGCCTCTTGTTATGAGGATATGATCGTTTTGATCAATGAGGAAACGTGGGTACTTCTCTTAATTTAATAATAAAATTAAAAAAATTGTATAATGATAATAACAAATATTGTATCAAATTTTACTTCATAATTTTTATTTTTTTCTAAAGGGAATTTTACTTTACAATTGAAGCGTAAGGCTCTACAATTGAAGCGTAAGGCTCTGAGCATACACTAACTATTTGAGAAAATTAAATAGAAGGAAAATTATAAAGGAATATATTTTTTAATAAATGACAAAAAAGTTCAATAATAACAAAGAATAAATAATCTTTTGCATGTTCTAAATGTATGCTAAAATTAAAAGACAATATGCTAACTATGTTTTGATTTTGCATTACTTTCTTGTTTAATCTTCTTCTCTGCAGAATGTTTCATCTTTGTTTTACTTGCATCACTTGGAATTTGAATGTAGTCCTCGTTATTCTTTCTTGTGATTTTTTTTCTTATCTTGCACTTCAACTGCAGCATACTGGAATTCTATGGTTGTCTTTTTCTTTCTTGTCTGTCTTGGCTTTCTATCATTTTTTCATCTTCATCCTTTGAGTCTTGAATTGAAGCAACATCCGGCAACTCTACCGTTGGTTTTTTCTTTCTTGCTCGAGTAGGCTTTACAATTTTTTTTTCCTCTTGTTATTTCAAATTTTGATTTCAGTCTTCAATCGATTTAGTCATAGATTCATTTCTTACATCTTGTCCGTCTTTTGAAATCCGATGGGTGTAATATTTATATTCTCTCGATCATCATGTCATGAATCTTCTTGGAGTTATGAAATGTATCATGGTCGAAGCATGGGGTGCTCAAACCTCTATTATAAGTAGATATATTTTCCCCTTGAGAAAAAAAGAATGGATTATGTGTTAATTCAAGATTATGAATAATAGTTCGTTCTCTATAATTTCATTGCGAAGTTGTATATATAGATGGAGTGGAATTATTTGATGTTAACTGATAGATAATATTCTATTTTATTATTAGGATAATATTTTTAATCTATAAAAATATATACCAACATCACAATTGAATAAACATATTATATTAAATTTTATGTATGACGTAAATGATATTTTGAGTATACAAATAACATTTGTAATGCCGTAAAAGAAAAAATTAAATCTTATTAAAAAAACCTAAACTCTAAATAAAAAAAATTATTGACGTGACATTATCACATCAATGGTTTATACATTAATGGGTAGTGGAGTATTTATGTAAAAATTACTGTTGTCCAGCACGCGTCCACGATCTTTAGTCATATTTTTTTTGCACGCGTTTTCATGCGTCTTGATGTTGGGTTTTAAAATGATTTTTTTGAAAAAACAATTCTTCAATCTAATTAATAAAATTACACCCATTTTTCTTATTTCAAAATATTTTGATAAATAATTTCTTTCAGAAATACCAAAACTAAAAAAATGGATTTTGAACTATTACATCAAAAGGGGTTAGTCTATTGGCAACAATTCAACCCCTAATTTATACCTAGAATCAAATCAAAATTAAAATAGCAAAAAAAATAAAAATAAAAAAATATATATCAATGTTAACATATTAATATAAAAATATGTATTAATGTTATATTAAGATAGTTTTAGTGCTCATATATTTTATTATAATTACTTTAATTTTGTTTTTGAAATTTAAAAGAATTTTAATTACTAAATTAGAATTATGATCAAAGTAGAATTGTTGAATAAGATTATGTAAAAGTCCACTTTTATATTTTATAAATACTTGCAACTATATATCTAATTATAAACCGTTTATAATAATATTATAAATTATTGACCTCAAATTTAATTATATAATAGGGACAAAATAGGCAAATCAAATTTTGTAAAACAATACACTTTTATAATAGGGTATAGATTATCGTATAATTTTTTGACATTACGTCTTCACCAAGCCGGATCATGCATGTTGCACAATTACGTACCTTTTTATTTTCCAAATCATGTTGCATTTTTTGACATTACGTCTTCACCAAGCCGATTTTCTCGATCACATACAAGTAAATTAATTATAGAAATTCATTCCAATCAAATAAAATATTTTTTTTTTCTCTTAATAGCGAAAACCTACTAATATAGAACATTGCATATTGTGCAATGCTAAAGATTGCCAATTAATTACGCAGAAAGTAAGAAATAACGAACGTACAAAAAACGATCGAAGAATAGAATTGGGGAAGGAAAAGATATAATAAGAAATTAAAAAAAACATATCATCATATAATTAAGTTAATCCTTGTTGTACATTGAAAGGGCTTCCTCCATGACTTTATCCTCAGAAAGAAGTTTAGATCTCTTTTCTCCACAAGGATGATAAGCAAGATATTTTTGCAGCAGAGGAAGTTGATCTTTCAATGGCGAATCACATCCATAATTTCTCAACTTCTCGTACACGTGCGGAGCTACACGTGGATCATAGCCTGCACAAGCCATTAGAAGAATCCCTATGTAGTCTGCTTCCATCTCCATCCTACATCAAGACCATATATTAATTTAAACAAACTTAGAGGATAAAAGGAAAAATTAAAAACCCAAAATTGAAAATAACAAGATATAAATGTAAACAAGTATGAATTTCTCTTCGTTTTTTTCAAGTGTCCTATTCCAATTTGAGGGTGTGGGTGTGGGACACTTATAAAAAACGGAGGAAGTACCACGTACCTCTCGGAAAAAGTTCGCACTAGGAAGAAATCTATTAATTCGTCATCACCATAAAGATTAAAAATCTTGTAAATAAGCAACTGCCCAATTCCTCCCCCATGTGAATCTAGAGAATTTTTCAGCATAGTGCCTTGCCACAGCATGGCCAACCTATATTAACCAAACAAAATTTATCAATAAACTGAAAAAAAAAAAAAAAAAAAAAAAAAAAAAAAAAACCCAATTAATCAAATTGTAGAATAATACTCTCTCTGTATGAGCGATATTGAGGCTTTCTATTATTTATATACCTCACATATAAATAAACAAAGTATATCGCTGAGACAGGAGGGAGTAAAAAACATCAATACCTCATGCCCAATAATGGTTGCAACTTCATCATCCTCTTTAAAATGATCAAGTAAGCCTGTGAAAACCACAATCTTTCCACTAGGCATACAATAGGCATGAACAATAGGCTCATTTACAACAATAACTTCCCATTTAAATCCCTCCAAATGTGCAGTTTGAGATTTCCTTTTCCTTAATTTGATTACAAAATTGATCATTGAATTTCTCAATTTTCTTGCAATGGTCTCCTCTTCATTCACCTCATGAGGCAGGATAATACTTTGAGGCTCCTTCCTCAATTCCTTCTGAGCCTCAACTATTTTCTGCGCTATGTTTTGAACCCTAATATTCTGGGGGTGGAGAGGGGGAAGAATTTGCTCTTTGTACTTTGATTTGATCTCCTCAAACCATGAATCGCTCCGTTGTTTTTCGCTAGAACTCGACAAAACCACGTACTGGGCTCTCTTCGTATAGGGCACGATCTCCATATTCGAAAAATATACAGTAATTAAAGCCCCACAGCTTAACATGATCATAGTTCTTGGATTTTGAGTACTCCACCGTTTGCGTACCATTGGTTTGAAGTGGTGAAGTTTGTTTCTTTCCATGAAGAGGAACCTCTTTGCTCCATCGAGAAAAGGGCTGTTACTCCGTTGGTTGTTCTTGTGCACGTTATGAAAACCCAAGTTCCTCGAAAGGGGTGGTGATGAAGACTCAGAAATTATTGACCTAATAATAGAATTGGAAGATGAAGAAGCAGTCTTTGGATTGATACGGCGAAAAGCATCAAGAATAAATCTTGAGGATTTTCTGTACCATGCCATGATGGTATAGAAATTAATAGGGCTGAATGTAATGTAACACAACTTAATTAAAGAAGTAATATATTGATGGAGATTAAATATACGTATGATTATTATTATTATTTGTTAAATTACGTTTTTATTTACTTATTTTTCAAGCAATTTCTATGTTTATCCTTTTGTTATTAGACTATAATATGAATATTCTATATGTATTCTGGGAGTGAATTTTGATATAATAAAATTAGAGTTTGTTTTCCTTCTCTTGTGTTCTTCCGGCAATATGGAATCGGTAGAATTTTACTTTATCTGCGATATAGAATTAATGGAATTTTACTTTATCTGGCATTGTTTTCTGGTATTTTATTAATCTTAATCAACGGATTAAACGTTTCCTAACATTATATATGCGTGTATATGTATATAAAAGGTAAAGAAAGGTGTCTGAAGTGAACTAGGAAAAGGAGTTGTGTATGCAAAAAGGCCATTAATAATTCAAATTCTCTATTGTTATATTAATGGACGGTGGCCATAATACTTCCAAGATGATTCGAATTAGTCCTAAGGAATCATAATCACGTGTGTCATAATTTTATTGCAATGTTATTAACGTGCAAAATGAATATAATTTTAAGAACATAAACATCAAAAGCAGTAAATTGACACGGTAAATTATCGCAACAAGGTGGTAATTAACCCAATCACAAAGCAAGCTCCAATCACCGACAGATGGTACATGTTTTTAAGATTTAAAGAACATTTTCTAGAACATCAGAATGAACATACAATCAGAAATGTCAGATAACAAAGCGCAACTCAGTTAGTAAGATGTTTCTCATCTAACCAAGAGGTTGGGTCGGGGTTCGAATCACCTCGGGTGCGTGTGTGTGTGAGTGTGTTGTGTTTGCCTAATAAAAATAAATAAATAAATAAACAAAAACAAAAATAAAAACAAAAATAAAAACAATCAGAACACCAACCACTAGCTAAAAATAAACTTAGAACCCTACTAATATGCAGACCTTCGCAAGAACAAAATATAAACACTCCCTAACTTAAAATAAAAACTACCACACCGCAATAAGAAGAGAGACTGTGTATTAGTTGTCCGCATTTAGAAGACCTAATTAATCCTAACTTGTTCTTCAAGAGATATATTTCCACCTCATAATATTTTCATAAAATCTCCGAATATATATAATTTATTAATTCTTTTGTCTCAAATATATCCCAAAGGAATAAATAAATCTTCAACATGTAGATAACCACAAGTTCCTTTGGAAATGCATTAACAGATATGATCGAGAAATTGAATACCTAATATATCCAGAGCTAAAAAAGATATTAATTAATCATAATTAAAAGGTGAAAATAACTTAATTATAATTAAAAATTAGCGCCAAATACATTTACAAGATAGTATGAAATTAGAGAAGTTTATGCAGATTTCCAGGAAGGGAAGATTGAAGCTGCAATTCTAAACAAAAAACTGGGCAAAGCCCCCTACGTGGGGTTGGGGCGGCGGAGGCGGCGGCTCCGCCTTGGGCTCCTCGTACAAGGAAAGGGCTTCTTCCATAACTTTGGGTTGAGAAAGTAGTTCAACTCTCTTCTTTGCACTAGGATGAGTAGAAATATAATCTTCCAACGGCAAATCGACTCCGATGCTTCTCAATTTCTCGTACACCTTTGGAACTAGTCGAGGATCGTAGCCTGCAGCAGCCGTGAGAAGAATTCCGATGTAATCTGCTTCCTTCTCCATCCTACATAATAATATTAATACTAATGTTAATGGGAAGTAAAATTGAAGGAAGATTTGAATAAGGAGTTGATGTTGAGTAGTAACCTTCGACAAAAAGGAAGGCCTAGGAAGAGACCAGAGATGATGGAGAGAAGCATGAAATCAGGGAAGAAGTACTGGTAAAACTGGTCAAGTATCACCGCTATGAATGTCTGGGCCCACTCCTCTTTAGTGATAAATTCATCTATTGCTATCAAAATCCCCAGCCATGGGTCCTTAGAGATGTGTTCTGCAACGTGCCTCGCAACAGCATGGCCAACCTACATGCATCATTCATTTATAACTCCCTTTGATGTATCATTCATTCATTAAAAAAAAAAAAAAAAAAAAAGTACAGTTAAATACACGAACTATGTCCTTTTACAGACTCGGAGCGAACGTGAAATCCAATGACAACTGGAATTGATCCAATTCAGCTTCGATTTTGTGCATAGATTTTGCATTTGAACATAACCTTATGTCAAAGTCTATTAATAGGGGTTTTTCGAAATGAATCGGATCCTCTATTGCATTTCCATGTTGCATTTACTATTGTAACGACGCATGATTGATACGTGTTAAAAATATTTCCAAAATCAACGATAATTAAAAAAATCCATGAACAAAAATTCTGGATTCATTTGTAACTCTTTGATGAACAAAACAAGGGGAAGACTCTACACCAAGTATTATCCATTGTGATTATAACATAGAAAATAAAAATACTGCAATTAAATACACGAATTATGTCCTTGTAAGAAATTGGAGCGAACATGAAACCCAATGACAACTGTAATTGATCCGATTGAGCTTCAATTTTGTGCAAAGATTTTGTATTCGAAAATATCATTAGAAACCTTATGTCAAAGTCGGTGAACTAGGGTTTTAATTTCAAAAGTAGGTAAAAACTTATGGCCCCATTGATGCAGACATACTTAATGTGCCAACAACTATCATGATATTATTTAAGAAAAACTATTAACCCTACTATAAAAAACTAAACCTAAACGAAAATGGGCAAATACCGTACCTCGTGCCCGATGACGGTTGCAAGTTCAACATCCTCTTTAAAATGATCAAGCAAGCCAGTGTAAACAAAAATCTTTCCCCCAGTCAAACAGAAAGCATTAACACTAGGATCATTGATAAGAATAATCTCCCATTTAAATCCCTCCAAATCTGCAAATTTAGATCTTCTCTTGAACCACTTCATCATCCAAGAACTCATCCTCCTTATTGACTTCTCCCCCTCATGAGATGAGGTCACACTTTGATCAGCCTCCTCCTTCAGTTTCAATCCTTTAGGCGCAGACACAACTATATTATCAAGTATTCTTTGAAGCCTAACACTCTGGGGGTGAAGAGGGGGCACTATTTTCCCTTCAAAATACTCTTCAATCATCTTCATCCATGACTCAGTTAATCTTTTCTCGAGAGAAGTTGAAACAATCACGAAACGTGATCTGTTTGTGTAAGGCACCGTCTCCGAATTCGAAAGGTATAAAGGAACTACAGCCCCAAACCCTAAGAGGCCCAAGAACCCTAATTTGAACACATTTCTTCGTTTCTGAATCCAGTTCTCGAACCCCCTGGGTTTGAAGTGGTGAACTTTGTTCGTATCCACGTAGTAAAATCTCTTTGCTCCGTCGAGGAAAGGGCTTTTGCAGCGTTGGTTGTTCTTGAGCACATTCTGCAGAACCGAGTTCCTCAAAAGCGGTGGAGAAATCCTTGAAGAAGAAGAAGAAGAAGATATAAGAGAATGAATATTTAGGGAAACTAGTTTTTGATTTGTGGGTATAGAGGCCTTCCGCTTGTAGTGGCGAAATGCATACTGAATAATTCTCGAGGATCTATACCACCATACCATGATTATTTTTTACAAAAATAAAAATATGAAATGTGGGGCACATAAAAAGAAGCTTGATTTTTCTTACGGAACAAGCCAGTTTTCACTTTGATGTTTTGACAAGTTAGCTAGTAGAATATTGTTATGATTTAACTAACTTCTTCGTCAAGTAGAATACTGAATTGTGGATATCTCATATCTCAAGTTACGTTATATTTTAGGGGTAATAGACATCGACATGGTAGATGAAATAAGATAGGTTCTTACAGCTATTGAGATTTTTGAAGATTTTGAAATTCGTTAACATATTATTCGTAAATTCAACGGAAAATTTTACACCGTTAATCAGAAATAGATGATATGGCTCGACTTTTATTTTTTTTTCTCATGGATCTACTCCATCGGTGTCGGCTGAGTATGCACATTTCAGTCTGCATATTCTGTTGGGATGACCTCAAAAGGGGAAAATGGTTAATTTGTTATAAATACACACACCATATATAAATTCCGGGTTTTTCCCACAACAAATAAAAGTTTGGTAGAAATTCACAAACTTTCGATTGTTTTGGAATTTTCCCAAATTACATTTCTGGTGGTCATGGCCGTCCGCAATGGTCATTGCACAGATGGCACCACTACTTCAACAAAATTACCACCGATCTAAAAAAACAAACGAGAAAGAAAGACGAAACTTTGAATCTGAAATTGGGAATCGTCGGAGAAAACTCAATCAAAACATGTGGTGAGCTAGCCAATTGGATATTGATTCATAAAAAATAAGCCGCAATATCAGATGCCACGTCACTTTCAATTCTGGCCTGAAATGTAATTTGTGTGGCATTTTGAAAAAATCTAAAGTAGTTTGTGTATATCTACCAAAATTTTATTTGCTCTCTCCGTTCCATAGAAGATATTTCATTTTTTAATTTGGAAAAAAATGGAAGGTCCTCCTTCTCTACATGATTGTGGACCCACCACTTTATTCACAAAATTAATAATGCATTGGTTGTTGTGTCCAAACCAAATTGAACATCTTCTATAAGACGGAGGGAGTATTATGAAAGAAAACGAAATTCATATACATTTTGTATATTTATAACAAATTAACCCAAAAAAATGTGCATACTCAATAGAGACTTTGAGACGAAAATTTTCTTGATCAAGTACATGTTACTTTATGCAATTTGTGTTTTCTTGAAATATTGACAATTGCGTAGTAATTAAATGAAGAAAAATTGGAAAAAACTTCTATACTAGACGGCGTCTTTGGGCCTTCACCTTGGTGTAAATGGAAAAGGCTTCCTCCATTAGTTTAGGGTGAGAAAGTAGTTTACATCTCTCTTTTCCACAAGGATGAGTAGCAAGATAACCTTGCAAGAGTGGAAGTTGATCTTTGAATGGTGAATTACATCCATAATTTCCCAATTTCTCCCACACGTGTGAAGCTACACGAGGATCATAGCCTGCAGAAGCCATTAAAAGAAGCCCAATGTAATCTGCTTCCATCTCCATCCTGCACCACCCTCAAAACCATATATATTCAAACAACTATATATATATGGAGGATAAAAGGGGAGTATATATATATATATATATATATATAACAAATAAATAGAGCTTAAAATGTTCATAAGAGTGAAGAAGTAGCATACAATACCTCTTAGAAAAAGTAAGCATTGCTTGATATATTCTTAATTCCTCATCATAGATATAGATATTGCCAATCTGGTAAATAATCAAATATAAAATTCCCAGCCACCAATTATTAGAGAATTTCTCTGCATAGTGCCTTGCAACAGCATGACCTACCTACACATTAATTCCAAATTAAGTTAATTAAGTACTCAAACAAAAATCTTCAATAGATTAAACTGAAAAACAAAACAAAACAAAACAAAAATAAAAAAAATCAAATATGTAGCTAGCATAAAAACAAAATTAATTAATCAAGTTCGATCATTAGCATCCATATATACCTCATGCCCAATGATGGCTGCAACTTCATCATCCTCTTTGAAATAATCAAGCAATCCAGAAAACACAACAATCTTCCCACTAGGCATACAGTAAGCCCTAACCCTAGCTTCATTCACAACAATAACTTCCCATTTGAATCCATCCAAATCTGCAGTACTTTGAGATTCCCTTTCCCCTAAACTGTTCAACGAATCGATAATCCAATTCCTCACTTTTCCTAATTTGTTCAAGAAATCGATCATCCAACGTCTCGTTTTTCCCATCACGGTCTCCTCTTTATTTACCTCGTGAGGTAACATCACGCTTTCAGGCTCCTTCCTCCATTCCCTTTGAGCCTCAATTATATTCTGGGCTATTTTTTGAACCCTAATATTTTGGGGGTGAGGAGGGGGGAGTATTTTCTTTTTGTACTTGTATTTAATTACCTCAAACCATGAATCGCTCAATCTCTTTTCGCGAGAAATCGGCAAAAGCACGAACTGGGGTCTCTTCGTGTAAGGCACCATCTCCATATTCAAGAAATATACAGTAATCAAAGCCCCACAGCTTAACATAATCACAGTTCTTGGATTTTGACTCCATCCCATTGGTTTGAAGTGTTGAACTTTATTTCTACCCATGGAGAAGAACCTCTTTGATCCATCAAGAAAAGGGTTGTTCTTGAGAACGTTCTGAAAACTCAAGTTCCTCGAAAGGGGTGGTGAAGAAAACTGAGAAATTCTTGACCTAATTGAATTTGTATTTGCATAAATGGGGTTTCTGGGTATAGTAATAGTATTGGAGTTGCAGCGGCGCCGGCGAAAAGCATCAAAAATTAATCTTGAGCATCTTCTATACCATCCCATGATTCCACTCAGTTGAATTAATTTGGAATCGGAAAACCGGAGAAGGAACAAGAGAAGATACTATAAAGAACAGATTAATATTGTATGCGTTCTTGTATTATTGTACTCCCTCAGTCCACCATCTTTAGACCCAAAATTTCTGGCACAGGTTTTAATGCAATGTGGTGATATATTAATAAATTAATATGTTAAAGTAGGATAATTGTGGGTCCCTTTAAAAATTTTGTGAGTGTTAAAATATTAAAGTGTAAAGTGATAAAATTATGGGGGACATTACTAAAAAAAGGAAAGTGTCTATAGATGGTAGACGTCCGGATATAGTATTAGTATCTAAAGATTGTGGACGGAGGGAGTAATACATAACAATTTAACCTAACTTCTTCACCAAGTTAAAAATCTTATTGTTTTAACTACGGAATAATATTGACACGTTTCGATGGAAATTAATATTGAATTGTTTTCCTTGATGCATATGTTGCAATTCATGTAGAATTAGTGTTCTGTATTTGGATTACATGTTGAATTTATGTGAAGTACATATAAAATTATACAAACAAGCAAAATGGAATGAGGCGGAAGTAGTAGTTTGTTTAATTTATTTTCAGAGCGAAAAGAAAATTAACCATAGTGTAAATGTGTAATGAACTACAACTTATGCACGGTTGAAGATTGTCAATTATTATCCCAAAATATCGAGATTCCGTTCTTCGAGATGAATTTATCTACTCTACGCCACGTAGCGGCTGCACCTCTCAATATAAGGAAAGGGATTCCTCCTAACTTTAGGTTTGAGAAAGTAGTTGAGCTGTCTTCTTTCCACAAGGATTAGTACTACTACAATCTCCCAAACCATAATTTTCCCAAAACTCCACAGGTACACGAGGATCATTTCTACAACTAATTAATTAATAAATCAAACTTGGGCGTTGTATAAGGAAAGGGCTTCCTCCAAAACTTTGGGGTGAGAAAGTAGTTGAGCTCTGGTTTTATGAGAAGGATGACTTGAATAATAATCTTCCAATGGCCAACAGTGGCGAGGCCACATGCAAGTGAGGGGAGGCTTAAGCCCACCCCACCAAAAAAAAAAAAAATTGTTCTAGTAAAACTATGATTTTTTATGTATATTATGCATAATTTAGTGTAAAGCCCATGCTATTAAATTATATTGTATAGAACTTTGTTTCTCAAATCTCGAATATGAATCTCAGCCCCCGCCATCAAAATTTTCTGGCCTCGCCCCTGATGGCCAACTGCCTAATTCTTGTTCAAACTTTTTGCAAACCTCAAGAGCTACATGTGGATCATAGCCTGCAGCAGCCATTAAAATAAGCCCTATGTAATCTGCTTCCAATTCAGTCCTGCACCAAATATTTATATTAAAAAAGAGAGAAATTATCAGCTAACATCTCCAGATTTGGACGAAAAAAAAAAAAAAAACGACTTACTAAATAATTAATGCAGGAAATTGAAGAGGGAGAAGATCACTTGAATTATGAGCAGACAAAGCAAACTTCACACTTTAATTAGTATTTAATTCAACCATACATCTATCACGAGATCAAGAATAAAGTAATTAATTAACTAACACATATAAATATAATACCTTCGAGAATAAGGAAGCCATATCAAGAATTTTGCCATTGCGGGTATAAGATCAAGATTAGCCTTCAAGTAAAGAAACAACTTTAAGATTAATGGACACCGGAGGTTAGAGACTTTCTCTGCAGAGTGCCTAGAAATAGCATCACCAACCAATTAATTAAGTAAACAAAATTCATCTTCAAAACAAAAATTAACCAAAAAAAAACATGCAATAAAAAAAAATAATAATAATATACCCTGTTGATCAATTTATAATATACGGCCCAGATTAACAGGATTAAAGTAACTCATAACTCATATAGAATACCTCTGAGAATAGGCAATCCTTGCCAAGAATTTTGATATGGCAGGTACAAGATGAAGATTAGTAGTCCAGTAAAGAAACAATATTAAGATTGCCCACACTGGGAGTCTAGAGAGAAGCTCCACAGGGTGCGTAGCAATAGCATGACCAACCTATTAATCAAGCAAACAAAATTAATCATCAAAAACAAATTATAATTAGAAAAACACGAAAAAACAAAAAACAAAAAAATGCATGCAGTAAATTTCATATGTAAAATGTTGGTTTTTATTGAAAAAGTTCTAACGTGAAATATATATATAGACGGTTGTCATTGAAGCAAGCATCGTTTAAATGCACAATAAAAAATTATGCTTAGTTATATACAATTTGATACATATACTTTTGATCTCATATTCGTACCTCATGGCTGATCATGACTGCAATTTCAGCATCCGATTCAAAAGTATCAAGCCAGCCAGTGGAAATAACAAACTTTCCACCGGGACAACAGAAGGCATTATCAATAGGCTCATTAAGTACAACAAACTCCCATTCATACTGCGGAATTTGATAATAATCACTTTTCCCCAGTTTCTTGAAAATTTTTATTATCAAGCTTTCCTCCTCCTTCCTCAATCCCTTTTGCGCAGCCTGAACTATTTCATGCCCTATCCTTTGAACCCTAATACTCAAGGGGTGAAGAGGGGGCAGTCTTTCCCCTTCTTTTTCTATAAACCGCTCAAAAATCCACTCTGTTAGTTTTTTCTCTAGAGAAGTCGAAAGAAGCACGAAATGGGATCTTTCTGTGTAAGGCACTCTCTCCAAATTCCAGTAATATGCAGCCCCACAACCTAATAAACCAAGCGAACTTTTTCTGATGAACAAATTTCTTGAATTCAAGTTGTGGAAGAACCTATCAAGAAAAGGGCTTTTGTAGAGTTGGTTGTTCTTTACCACATTCTGCAAAACTAAGTTCCTTGAAACCGGTTGGAAAAACTCAGAAACTCTTGACCTTCTTGAGTTAGAACAAGAGCTAACAGAATAAGTACTTAGAGAAGTAAATTTTTCAGCAGTCTTCAGCTTGCATCGGCGAAATGCATCAACAATAAATCTTCTATACGATCGCATGATTGAAATGGAAAAAGTCAATAAATCTTTCTTGCAACTGTGGCAACAATTTCACCACTTCCAAGGTCGCACCATCAGTATTCTTTGATCCTACAAGGCAAAAAAAGAAATATAGGACTAATAATGTACAAAGCGCAAAAAACTGCTTTGTAAATTAAATAGATATAGGCTCAATAATACGTCCCAAACAGAATGAAATTTCGAATATGAACATTTACAGTTATACCCCTGCCACTAGTCACGTGCAGCCCCTTCGTTTTCGTCTCTCACAACCACCTACGGTAATAATAATGATCAATCTCTTAATCAATATTTCCCCTTCCATGTATGTATAGTTGTTAATTGGTTCGTACTAACTCAACTCAGCTCGGCCCAGCCCAATATTTGCATAGACTAACTTGTAATAAGGAAACTAGGAAAGTGTCAAGTTCTTAGGAAAATTAAAAATAATAATAATAATAAGGTTTAATTTGGAGAGATAAAAGAAAAGGAAGCAATTAAAATCCCTTTTATTTCTTGGGAAATTTAGAATCAAATACAGTTGCATTATATTAACACCTTATTACAAGTTTCCCTACCCACTGAGGGTATATTTAATGTGGTCATGACTGACGTGACGGTATTACTTAAAGAAAATTGTCATTACTAAAATTTATAAAAATAAATACTACACGAAAAAAACTAAATCATACTAAAAAAGACATAAACTCTAAAACAAAAAATCATTGACATGGCACTGCCACGTCAGTTGTGTTCATATTAAATTTACTCACATTAGGTAAGGGAGTATTTCTGCATTTACATATATGAGAATACCCAAATATATGCATTGTTTTATGCAGGGATGGAGCTACATACCGGGCTCGACTAGGCGGTCGCCCGGGCAAATTTTATTTTTTTTGAATAATAAATAGTGTTAATTTTCATTTCTTAAATTTTTTGTCCAACCAATTATTGTATTTTAGTCCCTTTATAATTTAGTTTCGTTCTCATTCTGTGTGTTTTCTAATTTTTTATCTCCCATATAAAATCTCGTCCAACTATATACAAATTTCTGGCTCCATCCCTGGTTTTATGCAATCTATTTCAAGAAGATCTTATACACCGCCATGAGCTTGCACCTCCCTATATATAGAAAGGGCTTCCTCCATAACTTGGGGCTTAATTAGAAAGCAGTTGAGCTCTAGTCTTTCTACAAGGATGAGTAGAAACATAATCTTCCAACGTCGAACTTCTTCCCCTCTTCTCCCGCACGTGCGGAGCTACACGGGGATCATAACCTGCACGAGCCATTAAAATAAGCCCTATGTAATCTGCTTCCTTCTCTCTCCTGCAACCAGGTGAGATTAATTAATGAATTGTTAAGTCTAGAAAAACATTTTCAAATTTGGACGATAAAAAAATTACTAAAATAATTAAAGCAATTAGAACTACAAGAGGGAGAAGATCGATCACTTAGCTGATCAATAATTGCGAGCAGACGAAGCAAAACCCATACACATTAATTAATATAGTAATTCACAAATATAAATATCATACCTTCAAAAAAAAAAATACCTTCGAGAATAAGGTCGATCGCGTTATCAAGTATTTTGTCATTGCGGGTATAAATAAGACTAAGATTAGCCTTCCAATAAAGAAACAACTTTAAGATTAGTGGACACCGGAATTTAGAGACTTTCTCTGCAGAGTGCCTAGCAAGGGCGCCATCACCAACCAATTAATTAAGCAAAAAAATAATGATCTTCAAAACAAAAATTATAACCAAAAAAAAAACCATGCAGTAAATTCCACATGTTAATATGAGAGATCAAATAAAAAAATAATTTTTTTGTAAAAGAAAATACTCTCTCGGTCTCAGTAATACTGAGGCGTTTCATTATTTTATATCTTATATATATTCAAAAAACACCTCAGTATTACTAGACAGAGAGAGTAAGAAATAATATACCCCGTTGATCAATTTATAATATACGGCCCAGATTAACAGATAAATAACTCATAACTCATATAGAATACCTCTGAGAATAGGCAAGCCTTGCCAAGAATTTTGATATGGCAGGTACAAGAAGAAGATTAATAGCCCAGTAAAGAAACAACACTAGGATTAGCCACCCTGGGATAATAGAGAGATGCTCTGAAATATGCCTAGCAATACTATGACCAACCTATTGGTATTTAAACAAACAAAATTAATATTCGATAATAAAAAAAACATATAATAAAAATTAAGAAAACAAAATTATTCATCTAAAAAAAATTATAATTAGAAAAACACCCAAAAAAACATGCATTCAGTAATTTTTATAAGTAAGTTTTAAGGGGAGAAATAGAAATAGATTAAGGCGATTGTCATTGGAGTGAGCATCGTTAAAATACACAATAATATACAATTTAATGCTTAAGTAGCATCATGCTTATTTACTGGTTTTTCAATAGTCATATATCATAGCAAGATCAATTGTCCATGATCTATTTTTATTTCTCACACCGTAACAATCAAATAATAAAGAGATTTATTACAAAAATTAAGAAAAAATATTTTACAATCTATTTCTATTTATAACAAAGGAACTTAAATTTCTTATAAGAAAATAAGAGAAGATCACTTTACAATCTATACGGGTTCTTAAACATAAAATGGACCATCAAATATTTTACATTAAATTGTACACTTAGACATGAAATGAAATGCATCATTTCGTTAAATCTACTTTTTTAATTTGTAAAAGGATCACATACATACATACGTACCTCGTGGGCGATGATGGAGGGAGAGGAGGTTTCTCTCTCCGTCGTGTGTCTTCACACATCGCCTCTCGCGTTATGAAGAAACTCGTGACGACAGTGTAGTGAGTCCATGCATTTCTATGCCTGTGTTTTTTGTATGTGTTTTTTTCAGTGTGTGGATGTGCGTATGTTTCGCGAGATGAAGGGTTTCTTTTCTGATTATTTTATACTAAATGTAAGTTTAGGTAAAGATCAGGTACAGATATTATGTGTTAATACCCCTAAATAGCCATTTTCATAACACAAAAGTCTTTTTTAGCCATCAATAAATAAATGGTCTAATTCTAGCCATTTTTTGAATTTCATGACATTTATACCCTTACGCAATAAATATACATTTAATTGAATTTCTCTCATTATCTCTCACCTCTAGGAATCTCTCTGCATCTCCACCTTTCCCCCTCCAAAAACTCCACCACCATCCTCCAATTCTCCATCAATCAAACTCTAACCCAAGTCAAGACTGCCAGGATCGCCATTGATGATCGCTTCGTCCATCGAGATCTGAAGATGCAAGAGAAGAACGCCATTGGAGACTACATGGAGCTCCTCGACCAGACCCTCTACGAGCTCCAATCCGCCATGGTTGAACTGGGATCTCCTCTGACCTCATCATACGCCAACATCAAAACCTTCTGAGCGCAGCAATGGCTAATTACTACACTTGCATCAATGGATTCTTGGATTTGGAACAGCTCGTTTTTGCAATTGAACACGAGGGAAGAAGAAACACAACAAGTACGATTAGGGTTGCACGAATTCATGGTTACTCGTGTTCGTGTGCACGATCAATCCTCATTTTTCTCGTGTTCGTGTGCACGAACATGAGAGAAAACGATCGTGAAGTCCGGTCGTGCACACGACCACGAAGAAAAAGAGTGTGTTCGTGCACACGAACACGAGCAACCGTATAATCGTGCAACCCTCGTATTTCTAACGAACATCACCATCTCCGTCTCCTTCCTCGCCTCCGCCGTGCACGCCTTCGCCGTCACCCGGAGCAGTGCCTCCGGGAAGTATGTCTTCTGCCCTAATCCAAAACGATCCAGAATCTTCCTCTGGAACTCCAGATTCTCGCCGATGAAACTCCCCGCTCGCCTCGACCGGTCCATGAACACCTCGTTGCTGCACATGGCTTCCTTGCCGGGCTTGTAGCAGGCGAAGTCAACGAGGAACACTTTTCTGAGCCGCGTCGTCATGTAGAGAATGGTTGTGAGCAGCAGTGATCGACATCGGCAATTACGGCAGCGGCGGGCGTTCTTCTTCTTCACCATTACAACTCAGAGGTTGAGAATGTCGATCGAAGGCTTTATTTCCAGAAATAAGAGAGAGAGAAAGAGGTGTGGCGTGGGGCAGGGGAGTAGGTGGGAGTTGAGGAGGCGGCAATGGTGAATCAGGGTATGCGTGCGGCTATGTTTTTTTTACTTATCTAATTTTATTCAATACTAGTACATGCATGCATGTTAATACATAAATATTAACTTTTGTCTTATTAAAAAAGCTATTTTAGGGTTTGCCTCAGATATTATTTGGTTGGACTTTGATATTTTGACCATGTAATACATAAATATTTAGCTTCTAAAAATAATACTAGTACATGCATGCATGTTAAAAATCACATGATTAGTGTTATATGTGTATATAATATTTTGTTAGAATTTCTAAATATTTTCCTAGTCCGTAACTCCGGGCCATTTGTGGAGGGTCTTTTTCATGTTTCATGCATTTATTCATAAATAAAGTTGAATCATTTATGATTTGATGAGATGATATCTTCTATTCCCAAAATAGTGTTCCAATGGTGTCTCATAATTTAATTTCTACTAATTTTATATTATTTTTTATAAAATAAAAATACTATAATATAGTAAATCATAATAGGCAATTATAAGAAAAAAAATTGAATTTTTTTGAAATTATATACTTTAGTTTTGAATTTTTCAATACTAATATACTAATAAAAGTGAAATAAAATGATAAAAAAATAATTATAAACCCAATGGGGATGGATAAATCCTTAAAAATAATCATTAAATTGAAATAAATTATTATAAAATAAATTTATTAAAAAAAATGCATGAAAATAATAAAAATTGAATTTTGAGACATTGGGACACAAATTTGGTAATAGAGAATCCCAAGCCTGATTTGATGAGTTGGGAATTTGCGTTTTCTAATTTTCTTGGTACCAATATGGCTTACTTGATGTTTTATTGCAAACAGGTCATTTTAATCTCAGTAGATACCACAATATCAGTCTTCAATTATTATTTATTGTTTATTATTATTATTATTATGAGAGTTTAATTTCTAATACTAAGAGTAGGCTTGTTTGATAGGCTATATAAAGCCTATTATTGTATAATAGTATAGCTTTGACTAATATTTGATAGGCTTAGTTAAATATAAGGCCTTATGCTAAGTAAAAACCCTCCACTAAAACACTATTTCCTCACTCATATTTAACTCTCCCTACCCCTCATTTAAGTAATATAGATTTGCATAGTAAAATCATATTGCCCCTTTTAGCCCCAAAAAATATAAATAAATCGATAATTAAAGAAAATAAAGATATATTTATAATTTAATAAAAAATACAAGATTATTTTAAAAATTATACAAGTTAGTATAGAAATTAATATATGCTACCAAACACTTATTATAATTGTACATAGATTTTAGTAATGCTACCAAACACTTACATATATTAGCTATATAGGTTTATTCTCTACTATTTACCTTGATACTATTAATATAGATATTACTAGATTAATTACCAAACATGCACTAACTAATAAATTTTAATTCATCGCCAAGTCCATAGAGAATACAAATCCACTCAACTCAATAAATTCATTTTACTCGAGAGTTCTGTATGAAACAACTCACGCTAGGGAGTTTGAGTCGAACAAATAAATGAAACAGCTACATAACGGATAAACCGGAAAGAGAAAAAAATTGCAAGAACCCCATTTCGTAAAACTATATAAATAAAAAGGAAAACAATACAGCTTTTCATTGTCAAGAAGCGAGACCAAAATTTGATTCCCCAAAGGCAATTGCATCTGTCAATGAGTTGTAGCCTCAAGGAAATTCTCACCATCTTCTGTTACCGCCACCACCACCACCACGACCTTTAGAGAAACCTCCTCTCCCTCCACCTCCTCTTCCGCCCCCACCGGAAAATCGGCCACCTCTCCTATCGGAGAAGCCACGACCACCACCACCACCACCAAATCTTCTACTTGGTGGCTCTCTTTCTTGCAACTGAGGCAACAATTTCACCACTTCCAAGGTCACACCAGCTGCATTCTCTGATCCTACAAGGCAAAAAAAAAAAAAAATTAGGGCTACAATAATTTACAACACAAAAACCTGGTTAGCAAATCAAATACGATACATGCCCAAGAACATGTCTCGAGAGAATGAAATATTTGCATAAACAAACCTGTAAGGAAAGTATCAAGATCTTCCGTAGCTACATCAAATACAGCACCCTTCCCATCAGCAGTCATCGAAAGACCCTTAATTGATTCAACCTTCTCTTCAGGTAAAAATCTTCTCAGAGCTCCATAAGCAAACCTGACAAGTAATTATACTGTTAGAGCAAAATATAACCTAAATTTGAAGAACAATTGAACATTTGAACTTTTTTGTAAAAGAAAGAAAACCATTATTAACTAATTTTAAAAGGTACGATGATAAGACAGGGTCCATGTGGAAAATCAAGTCATACTACAGCACAATCCAATCTCTAACAAAGCCTAAACCCAAAAGATCTCTATTGTTGCATCGTAACGTAAATATTGATTAGAGAAGTTGAATGTAATTGCCAATAAGAGATCACTTGGGAACTTAAGATGGCATATAGATAATAAGAATAAATTATTTTCAAGCACTCACGATGGAGAGTAGATGGGTCGCCCACACTCGAGAAGTACAGTAACATGGTTCTCCAATGAAGTGAGAAGTGATCGAGTTTTAACCTCAGTATAACCCTGTAAAACAAAGATACACCCATCATTTCAAACCTACTGAACTAAAACCTGTTCAATACACACATGAGGAGTGGACTTACAGCAGCATTGGCCAATGCCTTAGCAAGTATGTCCGCTGGGGTTAAATCAGATGAGTTTAGTAACTCTTCAGCAGCAGCTTTAAATACTGGAATCACACTGCAAAAGAACTTGGAAGATTTAGAACACTATGACACATTCAGTACCTAAATTTAAACAACTGTAAATATACCTATCAGAGATCTCATTGATTTTTTCCGCAGCTTCTGCACCAGCTGATTTAGCTATATCAGCGGGCTGTGGGGCACTTATACGTTCAAATTTGACACCTGATTCTCTTTCTATTCTAGAGAAATTTGACATTCTGGGATCATAAAGCATAACAGCTATGCCACTTTTCCCTGGAAAGGGCATTTAAATGATCAATATAGTTCCAGCAATACCTAGTAGGAATCACAAAATTATTTACTTACCAGCTCTCCCTGTTCTTCCAGACCGATGAATGTATGCCTCTACATCACGAGGCGGCTCACACTAGAGCACAAGATATAATTTGATTTAGTGCCACGCAAGGAAGACATAATAACCAAGTTAAAAGAACATGCTTAGAAAAACAGACCTGAATAATTAACTGAACATCATCAATGTCCAGCCCTCGTGCTGCTACATTTGTAGCCACAAGAGTAGTAAATTTGCCTGATCTGAATGCAGCAAGAGTTACCTAAGAGCATCAAAGGACATAATTACTTACGACACCCATTCATGATGAGAAGGTTTTGAATAATTTGTTAATTTCTGTATGCAACAATGTAAATCAGAGAAACATAGTCACTGAAACATCAAACAACAAACAGCAGGAATCGGATGGAGCAATTATACTTGAACAGAGGGAATATATAATTTCATATATGAAAGCCAGATCATCCTTACCTCACGGGTAGACTGTTGTATGTCACCATGCAGAGCACGCGCTCCAGGAAGCACACCAGCAAGTGTGGATGCAGAATCCTTCGTCTCCGTGAAAATAATAGTGCGGCCTCCACTGGATTAATAGAAGAGAGAGTGAGCTTCAGGATGATGAGGCATTACCGAAAGTAAAAGTAACAAATTGAGAACCGTTTGTGGAATTAAGGAGCAAGAAAAAAACCAACCTACTATAGCAACGAATGATATCAGGAATAAGCTGAGCTCTGGCAGATACAGAGCAGGGAAGAACAAAATGCCTTACGTTCATGCTGGCTTTCATTTTCTCATTACCAACAAGGTCAGCAGTTTTCTTGTCTGGTTTCAAGAATTTGGTAGATATCTGACATCAGAATCAAAGTATTGTTTAGAGAACAAAGTTAACAGCCTGCAGCCAACTTATAGCATAAATAGACAGCATAGTAAAGCACAGCATACTTGCTTGACCCAGGAAGGCAAAGTGGCACTAAAAAGAAGCGTCTGGACTTTGCTAACATCCTCTACCTTACCTACAGAAAACAATATTCAAAAACTCAGTTTAACATGACAATAATAATTTAAACAAGATCCCTAGTAAATACAAATAAGGAAGAATGAGATCGAACTAATGCATATTATTTTTATGAATACAAACAATATCTTTTGCATTGATTGTACAAAAGCCAAACAAAAGCTAGAAAAGATCAAAACCTATATTGTAAATTCGTAACATACCTAAAATAAGTTCAACATCCTCAACAAAACCCATCCTCAACATTTCATCAGCCTCATCAAGCACTCGAAACTTCAAAGATCGAAAGTCAATATTTCCCCTCTCTATGTGATCCTGTTGGATAATTTCCAAAAACACAAATATAAGTAATATAGTTCAGAACCAATAAACCAAATTGTGAAACCTGAAGGAATTTCAGTGGATATCAAACCTTAATACGACCAGGGGTGCCGACAACTATATCAACACCTCTTTTCAATTGATTCTGCTGCGCCTGCATCGGAGCACCTCCATACAGGCAGCAGGAATTCAACCCTAAAGCTCTACCATAAACATCAAAGTCAGCAGCCACCTATAGCATTTAAAAAAAGCACGGCATACAACAAAAAGTAAGGTTAGAAAACTTGGAAAAGCATGAAAAAGTTCTACAGACAATTATACACCGAGAAGATAAAGTACCTGTGTGGCCAACTCCCTTGTGGGTAGAAGAACAAGAACACTGGGCGCCCTTCCATATCCAGTCTTCCTTGTGGCTTTTGCAGGTCCATTTGTCAATGCTTCCAATATAGGTAACACAAAGGCCAAAGTTTTACCCTGATAGAGAATTCCACGGCAAAATGAAATTAATAAATCCATCTAAAAAACATTATTACAACAAAAATTAAAGAGAAGTAACTCATTTTGCTAATCCCCATTGCCCAGAAAACCTAACGAGCAGAGTCCAATAGTGACAGGAAGTAAAAGGCTGAGAACCCTAACCTGACCAGTGCGGGCCCTCCCAATCAAATCCGAACCATCGAGAATGATATCAAACGTCATCGCCTGAATCGGGAACAGCGCCTCAATCCCTCTGGACTTCAAAGTCTCCCTAAGCGGCGCTGAAATTCGAAAATTCGAGACGGCATTGGGGTCGTCCACTTTTTCCTCTTCTTCGTTTTCGTCATCAACTTTCATCTTCTTCTTCTTCTTGGTCGTGCTGTTCATCGGCTCACCCATCTCGGAGCTGGTATCGCTCTTCTCCTCGCCGCTGTCGATTTCCAAAGCCTTCCGCTTCTTCTCCTTCTTAATTTTGACAGGGGTAGCGGCATTAGAATCATCGGGGTCAGGCTCCGAGGACACTTTGCTCTTTTTGCTCGACTTTTTCTCCTTCTTCATCTTTTTCTCGGAGGACTTCTCCTCCATCTCCACTAATTCCGACTTCTTCATGATCTTCTTCTTGTCGGCGGATTGAGGTTCAGCTACAATAACAGAAGGCATGATCGATGGATAATAAATAGGAAACTTTGAGGCTGTGTATGCCGTCGGTGGAGGGAGGCGTAGGGGCTGATTTGCTCTGCTGCCGCAACACAATTTGAAGGCAGCTAGAAGCAGGGAACAGCGGTGGAGAGAGAGGGGGATCAAGGGTTTAGGGTTTGTAGTTTTATAGGCTATATGGATGAGCGATTATTCACCGTTGGATGGGAGATGCTTTCCAATTTAATTGGTGGCCGTTGGATTATAATGTGAATTAGGGCCGGAAATGGTGTCGGCGTCTGAACTGAAATAGTACGTGACTTCAGAGTTTCGAGATATTTAGTGAATTTGGGCCGCAGCAGAACGGCCCACATCGTATTAAATACAATATGGGAATGCCTGTTGCAATTTGACAATAATTTCTTAACATCATGCAATTTATTTCTTGAATGTAAGCGATTAAGAAAAGTAGTCGCTTACATTGTTTATAACTTTGAAAACATTTGTTTTAGCAAGTATTTGCTACCTCGTCTCGCTAGAGTATGCATTACGTTCTTTCCGATGTGGGTTTTAATAAAATGTTAAATTGAAATAATTGAAAGTAAGGATAAAAGATTTGTGGTGGAGGTATAATTATTTGTGATGGGCAGGGACGTAACCAGAAAAAATCTTGAGTGAGTGGGAGCTATATATTACTCCATAAATTTCGAGTTTGATGTAAATTTTCTTATTATTTAGTTTAGTGATGAGACTTTTACACTATATTTCGAGGCCAAATAACGAAAAAACTATCAAGAAATTTTTAAACTTACAACATCATCATTCTTTAGTCTGTATCTTCTGCTAATTCTACATAAATCACATGACTACATCGATGTCGAGTAAATCTGGAAATTTAGCATTTACAGATACACGAAATCACTAATATAGCGAGAACATTATTGTCCAGTTCTAACCTCATTTAATTGCATTATACAGCGTAGTAAAAGGAAAGAGGGCGGCTTCGGTAACGTTGAAGGCAGCAGCATATTGATATTGCAGGACCTAACTGTCGGGTTAGAATGAAGCTGAAGGCAACAAATCCCGTTTCCTTCACGATTAAGATGCAGTATTTCAACTCATAAGAAGCTTGTGGCAAGACTGAGGTCATTCAAATTGGACATGATCTGCATCCGTGTTGTACCGATCTGATTAGCGATTTCGAGCTGAGCTTCGAGTGTCATCATCTCAAAACTGCAAAAGGAAAGGGGTCGATGCTTTTTATTTAGTTCAACGAGTGACACCAAAGCACCTAGTAAGCGAAGTAAGGATGAGTGTGTGTGTGTGTGTGTGCGTGTGTATGTTGGTCTGTCTAGGATTAGGAGATTATACTAAAAACAATAATTATGAAAAGAATTTTGACTAGATGTAAGAAAGAGTGAGAGTACGTACTGGACAAGCAGCTCACAGTCTACAATGCTGTCAGGACCTGGCTTATGAGCCTTTCCATTAGAATGAAAGTGTCGGAAAGAACGTGGATTTAGACCAGCAACATGGCAAACGGAATCTACTAGCTTTTTCTGCAATGACTGAAGGCGACGAAAAGTGAGTTCATCGAGAGGTGCAATACAGCCAATGCTGCCTTCAAGGGTACCAAAAAGTAAACCAAATCGGTTTGTCTTATCAGAGCCAGGAACAGTAGTTCGATCAGCAGATGTAGGAAGCAACTGCAATCGTAAGAATTTGGTGATATGGGCCCCAACATGAAACTCGGCTCTTGACAGTAATTTCTGCCCTTTCCAGCTCTCCGACACCTTTGGAGCATAATAGAATATCTATATGTTGAATAAAAGGTGATCAGTTACTCTACTCCTCTACTCTGACAAAATTGAGTAAATGTCATAATATTTAGAAAGAGGTACAATGAAAGAAAATGAAAAAAAAAAAACCCACTAGATATGCATAGATATATACCTTTCAAACTAAAAAGAAAATGCATCACTTATAGTGGATCTTAGATCATGTTATTGCCATGAATTCAACTAAAAAATATTATTTCCTTTCAGAAAAGGTTCCTTCGGTTGTACACTTGAACGAAGAAAATCAATCTAGATAATCACATACCAAAAATGAAGGCAGCTGAAAAAAGAATATGCACAGAAATGATTTATGATATGTGCACAAATATGCTAACCTGAACATTCTTTTGGTCATCTGAAACAGTGAGGCTGAGTGTGCTTCCATCAATCAAAAATTCAGTAGCTAAACAATCGAGTGAACCAAAATCTTTCGCCAACAGATTAAGTTGAGAGCCTTGCTCTTTCCAACTAAGGAAATATATGCTTTTGTGAATATCGCCAAGAAGAATGAAGTTTTTAACCTGCAGAATTTTCAGCATTAATAGCAAGTTCAAAAGCTACCAAATTCACATGAAACTAGAGTGCTGGCATCTCTCATAGAGGTAGAGAGGAGGACCTATCTGATAAAGAAAAGTGAACAATTTTTTTTTAAAACTAAATAATGTAAAAAGATTTGCATTAAACGAAAACAGAAAAACATTTTGAATTGAAAGATGCATTGAAGAGGTCAAAGGGACACATATAAGGGATGCACAAGTACTTTATTGTTGTTTCTGCAACTTGACTTGATCCTTCCACAAAAATAATTTGAATAAGGCAAAGAACTAAGTAGATCCCTGTTTAGGCAAAAATAATTTGAATAATTTGACAGTGTTCAATTACATATGTTTCATAGAATTTGGGCATTTATAATAAAGGGAGACTTACAATGTTTAAGCTCACGACATAAAGAGGCGGAACATCATGGAATGCAACACCAGTCAGCTCAGAGCCCGTCCATTTGTGCAGGATAATTTTAGGACCAGAAGAAAGTAGTAAATGGCCTTGAAGTGATGCAAGAGCTGATATAGCACCCTTCATCTCCTTGAAGTATACTTCTGACACCTAAAAAGACCATGATAAAGTTAAGTAATAATGCATTAAAATTAGGCCATATAAAAGGCAAGAAGCAATCTGACAGGTTCAAGCTCTGGAAGAAGTCCTTTATAAGCTCGCAGGTTAAAAGATTTCAAACGAAAGCAGCTACCTTCGCCTCTGGACTGTCGGAGTTCCTTTCAACAGAATACAAAAGTATGCGTCCTCTTGCTGCAACATCCTCTCCTTGTACATAAGCAGTTCCAATTGCCAAAAGTGTCTCGTTTCGTTGAGTAGTGGTGTTCTGAAAGTACACAATAGGGACTATAAAAATTTCATTGATATATGATATCTTCATAAAGCATACATTGGCATGACCAGCTAGCACAAAAGCAATTATGAGAAAAAAAAGAACAATATCAGATGTCTGATGAAGCAGTTAATTATGTGAAGTTTGACTTACAAATAATGTAACCACTCGTACAGTGATAGCATGTTCAGAACTTTGCATGGGAATAGTAGCCCTAGTCTGCCAGGGTCCGTTTGTTTTTTCTGGTTCCATAATTCGAACCTCAAATTCTTCCATGGGATACGTCCCCTCTGTATTAAGATTATCAAGCTCAGGTTGATTTCCAGCTTCTTGATCAACGAGAGATGAGAGGACTTGATTAAGTGGCTTAAGCACCTACATGAAAATTAAAAAGAAGATTTAGTCATTCGCAACTTTTTATCTTATTACAATTTGGTTGTAAGACATGGTGGATGCCCTGTTGGGTTATGCAATTACCCGTGGGAACAGACTACAATTTTGAATATATATGCTTGCTGGAGAAAACTAAATTAAGAAACTGGTAGCTGATACACCAAAGAGAAAGACCATAAGATGAAGACTGCACTTACTGGAACAGAAACTATGACAGGGTACAGGTTCTTTTCGGCAAAGTATGTAACCTGATGTGGAGTCCCCTTTAGCCCTATCTGCAGCTCTCAAAATAAAATGGAGGGCAAAGGCGACCACAAGAAAGAAAAGAAACTCGCATGAGCCCATTAGGTGCATATTAGATATGGTATACAAACTGACTTGTGAAAAATAGAAAATCTAAATTTGATGCTAGTGCACCTTTTGTATTGGCCAATAATTGTCATATGATGATGAAGCTGGAAGCTGACAGATTTTGAGAGCACCCTAGAGAGAAGAGAAATTATATTCGGCTTGCTGATATAGCAAAGCAAGGTTCTGAACACAATTACATAGTTAGCTCACCTCTGAAGTTATGTATATAAACCCATGATTGCAGTTCACATTGTGAAGAACAGTGAAGGCGGCTATGGGTCCATCACATACCTGAAACAGCAATAGGTAAGTAGTGATTAATGGGTTTATCAAATAGATATGACTCCAAAACTAGAATGACGGTTACTTATTTTACAAATTTACAACATAGCGCTGTGAGAATTGTTGCTTACTAACAGAACCAAACTAACCTGTGGGTGCATCCGAAGCCGCTCTCGAAACATCATAAACCACGCTGGCCTTGATCCAGAGAGGAACAAACCTTGTAGACCACCAACATTCTTAAAAACAGTTATGCGTTGAGAGCAGACTCCAGATGGTGTCTCTTCTTTTGCATATGCGTCCAAGGGGACTCGAACAAATCGTAAATTTCTAAGCCTAGATGCACTCGTACTACTAAGATTTACAGAATTCTGAGGAGAGACAAGACCCTCAGTCTTGGAAGAATTTTCTGGAACTTCATAAATATAAGCATGATAACAAAGAATGGTCCCATCAGACAATATTCCAAACAGAAAAGGCCGGCTATGCTCTGAAGCCCATCTTTGCATAGACAACTCAACCACTGTTATGTTGTGAGTGGCCTCTTTCCTACCTTGTCCAATATCTCCAGAAAATTTGTTTGTGAAGTTAGCAAGATTATTGGCTGGGCCATGGAAAAATGTATCTAAAATGTGGCTCCTTCCAGATAAAAATTTATTGACCAAGAATACACTGCTAAAGTTAGGTACATCAAATATCTCCAGATCTCCATTGTCATAGCATAGAACACAGTACACATCACCATGATCATGTGTTGAACCATCCGCCCCATCTATAGCCTCTCCAATCCCAGTAGAAAGCCAGGCATCAGTACTTGTCTTACGAATCCATGGTTCGGGTCCTTTGTCATGATAGAGAGTGCAAGCTACTACCAACTTATCAGAGTTTTCAGTAACTGGTGGAATGATGACAGAAACAGAGCAGGTGGATGGATCTAGGACAAAAGAACCAGCAATTAACGTGTGAAGACAACAAAAAGAATAGTTCACCATAGGACACTTGAAATGAAAGATCAAAGTAAACAAGTCCGGTTGTATCAATTACATAGTGTCTATGAAATACAAAGCATGAGTGTATACAGACTATGTTTAGTTTGCAAGATTGAGCTGTAAGGGACACAAATATAATAGCAACATGGTTTTATATACTTAAACAGGAATTAAGAGTCTTGACAGCAAACTGGATACAAAGAAGACAGCCGCGTATATGAGTCCACTTTTCTGAAACAAAGATTAATTTTTAAACAGCAACTTGTCCAGACATACCTCCGACAAGAAGCTGAATGCTTCCATCATTCATCCTCAGCAGCACATAAGGATCAGCAATGGAAACTGACAACACTGTTGCCCCTTCTGAAGCTACATTTGTCTCTGTATTGGAAGATTTTAAGCTCAAATCTTGAGTCATAAAAGCACCATCAAGTATTCGAGCACCACGAGCAAAGATCTGGATAACTCGGCGTCTGCTTGAAAAGTTAGCATGAAAAAATGTCGACTCCCATTAGAATTTCCTTCAAAATATTGAGCTAAGATATTTTTTCTATATAAGCAGGAATCTATGCATCACATGATAAGAAATAAAATCTACAATCTTATCTGTAATCAATGCTCGTCGATGTTTTTTAATACTAATCTCATACATATATTTGATGCGTCAAGATGCCAAAGCACTCTCCTCATAACGAATTCCAGTCTTATACAGACGAGAACTTCTAAATATGAGTGCAGACTGTAAGATATGCATTTCAAATTACTGACATTCCAAAAAAAGCGGATAACAGAAAGAAAGCCATTCATAATACCAGAAACAACATTGTATGGTGGCCAAGGATAGACAAAGAAAGACACCTTCCAAATAAATTTCCTGCAGCAATTGTAGTTCCTTGGACATAGTAGTCAACATTTTCAGTTACCTCCTCAAGATTATTAGCAGTTTGTAGTACCTGTAGAAAAAGAACAGATTAGTAACTCTAACAAATTAACAGGTCAAGAGCAAGAAGATTCTATACAAATGATAGTGATAAATTTCCAAATGTTTTCTTGTTCAAAAGGAAAAGGGCAATCAATGGCATACCATTGTACGATTTTCCAAACTAATAATCAAGTATGCATGATATTCATCCTCGTCAGCTGCCCCTTTTGAGGAATCATTGCGCAAATTCTTGTGATAGACAGTCCAAATTCCTTTGCAACCAGGTAATGATTCCTTCAAAAACATGGTATGAAACAAACTCGTGATTCTGTTTAGCTTATAAAAATACCCTCAAAGCATTACATAATATTCTGTTTAGCTTATAAAAATACCCTCAAAGCATTACATAATAGATAATACAAAGAAGAAAAAAAAAACTTTGTGAATCATAATAATATGCATATACTTGAAATTTGAAATAAATACACTAGCAAAAAGAATTGGTGATGTCACCCCTTCCCATCCACATCTCAACTCCCACCAATACCCATAACCAACAAGCCCCACCACCAGCCCCAAACTACTACCCGTCCTCAAAATTAGTGGTAATCCCTAGTAAGTCAACCATCAATCTCTAATCTTTATTCCTATCTTTCAAATATAGAGCATACTAGGGATTCACCAGTAAAATATGCATCTACTAGACTATTACCACACAGACACCACAGGTACATGAATTCATCAAAAGCAAAGTCCAGTTTTCACACAGAACAAACAAAGTCCAGTTTTCACCAGTAACATTCTCAATTCATTCTTTTGGAAAAAACATACAGGCCCAAACTCTTTTCTAAATTCAGTAATGTTTTCCCTATTCAAACTTTTCATTGTTTTTCCTTTTTCTCTCCCGTAATATACAGAATAAAATCTTCCATGATTTATTCTTACCCTCAGCATGAAGTGAATATTTTTCAGTTTTACCAATACAAAACTCAAGGCATTGGTGTAAGAATAACCACAACCTACATGATCTTAGATCCGCATTTCTGTTCCAAAACACAATGACACTTGCATAAAGATAATTCATTTATGTGCATGGACAACAGCAAAATCATGTCTAGAGAATAACATCTTCCATAATTTCTAAGAGCTAATGAGAAGAAGATATGATGCAAATACCAAAAGAATGCCACAAGTAGCGAGTTAAAGGAGGTATACACACTTGAGTTATTGTATCCGGGCGAATTGATTGTTGAAGTACAGTAAGTGCACCGTTTTTTCCATGGCCAGAACAGCACACCTGGATAGAAAATATGCAAACAAGATTCACATATCGCATAATAAAGAATTGTAGACTCGTGGAATAGACAGTGAAAGACAACTGGATAAATAAGGACAATACTTTAGCAATGCAGCACTTATCAACTGGTTGGTGCCAACTAATAAGCCAAGTATTGTATGTTTTAGCCAGTTAACTTGGAAGATTGAAACTAAAACTAACCAGTTCATAATTGCTTTGCTTTGCGACTCCTGTAGCATTTGGATCAGCGTTACTTCTCAAACCATAAGAGAAATCTTTTAGTGGGCCAACATTAATCAACGAGTCTCTTACTGCAAATGTAAAATTTTTCTGCAAAAACCAAAATAACAATGCATCTCTCAACACCCATGTATCACGAACACTAATGCCATTGCTAGCTTATTCAGCAGCTTTGAGTGAAATTAATTGGCATACTGTGAGACCACACATGGCATATTGGCATACAATCAAGTTCATTAAGGTCAAATTACATCAGAAACAAAAAACCAGATAGGGAACAATAGGATCTCATCTAGGCAATCTCAAGGAAAGTTCTCACACCAACTTCTCATTCAAATTACCACATAGGCCTCGCATTCTAGAAAGTTACAACCTCAAGTTCATAAACATATTATCAGTTGTCTACAAGTAAGATTATGCTTCAGTATGACATTAAGATGCAAGCTGAAACTGGGCTCTCTTTCGAGAAAAACTCAGAAGCTACTAAAAGCATTTTCCCACAGAGGATTCAAGCTCACAACAGAGAGGCTTCTGTCCCTATAGAGCACCATATACAGATTATAACTAATCAACTACTCAAACAAACATCATGATAAACATATTTACGATCATCCTGAAGCAACATTGTCACACACTTAACTCATTTCTCTGCCCAACCATGAAGGACAACTTCCGCACCTAAGCAATACATGACAGAAATAGAATTTTCCTGGCACTAATACAATTAAGTACTACAGGTTAGTGAGAAGAAAACCGGCCCATCTCTAATTAAGCACGGTTCTACTTAATAGAAATTATCATCATAAACTTAGCAAAATGAAGTTCAGCATAGAAGGCATGTAATGATTTAACCTGAGCTGTCTGAGCATTATTTGAACCTGTGCCAAAGAAAGAAAGCTCCTCGCCAGTAACTAAATCCTGCAATGCATCAGAAGATGATCTCCGCAGCCTCTTTGTGGAAGGGGCATCACTTTCGATATCCCCAACCTGGGGAAAGAAGAAGATGCATGGCCCATGTTGAGAAAATTGAGTTAATTGTGACTTGAAATCATAAACAGACTGAGACTTGCAAATCTTAAAAAGTATATAGTGACTAAATTGTGGCAGCACCTCCACAAAGGTACTGTTAGCGTTCCTTCTCATTAGAGATTTTTATTTATTTCAGATTCAAAGTTATTGACCTCGTGAGAGGAGTTCTTTTTTATTAATTCCAGTTACTCTTCTTTCTATTTCGTTTCTTCCAATCACCTAATCCATATCAGGCACAGAGTTCACATTTCAAGATCATGTCTGATTTTAAAAAGCCAAACTGAATCAAAAGTCCTACTCATTCTGAGTACTAAACAGTAACAATGACAAACCTCTTCATTCGCACCAGGAATTAGTGTTGGAGCTCCAACTCCCGAATAGTACTGCACAAGCAGACTATCACCCAAACGACTGCCCAAGAAGAAAAACGAGTTTCCAATGGTAGTAATATCCTACAATAAAATCAAGTAAATGCAACTGATGAAAAATATATCAACATGGATGTTCGTCAGGTAATGTGCAATAACATGAACTTAATGTGGCAGACCGAAGTAAGTACTGAAGCTCTTGACTTCATAAGTTCAAGCCTCTGAACAACTCTGCAAAATTGAAAGGTTGAAAGTATATCCGTGTGAGAGCCAGAATATGCAAATTGAATGCAAGTTTTGATTTGGTAAAACAAAATAAATACACTAGGACAGGATTTTGTCTCCAATAAGAGAACTAGTGAAAACAAAACATCACCAACCTCCCATCATAAACAAGAGTCAGCAGTAGCAGCTCCCCAGATTTAGTAGAGAACACTGCAACGTCATTAGTCAGCCATGTCGCAGTGGAAGCATCGAGCTCCATGGTGAATCCAGATCTAGGCATCTCTTGACTGAAAAAGGCATGAATACATAGTAAAAATAATTTACTTTCTTAGTAATAAAGGCAGGGAGGAGATGTCAATCATTCAAATCAATGTTTTTAACAGCAAGTATCATGTTTAAAAATATCACCTTTCAAAATCAACAAAACCATAAAATAATTTGTACAATAAGCAATTCTCTTTTAAAGGGGGTCCTGTATCTAGTAACCTAAAAGGTTTCATTAAGCTTTGTTGATGCACTTAGCCCTAATCCATGTGATACCCTCCTATCGTAAAGGCAAAAATAACAATAATCTTATAGTTAATCTACTAATTCATGCACAGTGTGACTTAAAAATCCAGTAGAGATTATACTAAAAGGTAAAATGTCTTTGCATGTATCATTGAAAAATAATAGGGCAAAATGAAATAGTAAAGAAGTTTGAACTTTACCTGCCATCAGCAGGAACAGCAAAATTGTTCAGCGCCAAGTGGCATGAAGCAGACTGTCCAATTAAGCATCATGAGATAAATAGAAGGAAAAATGAACAGAAGCAGAAACAGCAAGTTATAAGTAATAGTGGAGATGCCATCCCAAAAAGATGCAAACCTGGCTATGATAATGAATCGTATTTGCACCAATTACAAGAACACCACCAATAGGGGAAGGAACGGCAAGAAGCTTGTATGCATCATGGGGGAGATTCTGAAAACCATAAAAAAAATATAGTAAAATTTTCGGCTAAACAGAAAATGGGAAATTAGAGGCCAGGTACTTTGCTTTAATCTGGTGTACAAACTTCAATATCTTAGGCTTTTGATTTGTTTGCATTGTAAAATGGAAAAGATAAACAATGCATCATAATAAAGGCTTTCTCTCCCTGATAGGATTTAGACCATTAAGTACACTTATAACACCACAAGAATATTCTAAATCATTGTCAGTCATAAACAAATAAATGATAAGAATCTAAAAGGCATGATGATCCCCTTCTAAATTCCCACATTCACATATAACGCGAGATCATGTATAGTTATAACAAGTGGATCATAATACAAAAAAAACTGACCATGGCTGACCATATGAGTGGATGCTGCTTTAATGTTGTACTGACGCTGAGAGCTGAAATCATACAAGTGTGTCGTTTCCATGAAACCCGACCGGCCCACGTAAGCTCATGCTCATGAAGGATTACCACAACGGGCTCAATGTAACCTGTCATATTGATATTTTCATTCAAAAATGAGTAGATAGGAACCGGTTCATAATGAAATGAAGTTGCTGAGAGAACATGTGCTAAATCCCAGAGAAACAAAAGAACTAAAAGCAAGAATAAAACAGACTTAAAGACAACCACTGATTAGACCAAGCAATGGCAATAAGTAAGATTAGTTCTCAGAAAACATAAGGCAGGCCCTCTTGTTAGGGATTTTTAGCATCCTGTACCAATGAGTTCCACAAAAGTTATCGACTTGAAAATGTATTAAAAGTTACAACCTAGTTTCCAAAGGTCAAGAGTATCTCACGCGGTTGGAATCGGCTAGTGAGTTAACTCTCGCCAAATGATAACTTCTAAGCGAAGAAAGTGAAACAATGTTCAGAAGATCAATTGGTAAGTTTAACATGGATAATATAAGAGTCTGATTCATATACCTAGCATCAAATTATCTTGGCTGGAGAAGGTTTAGACGATTCCACCTCTTCGAAGGAAAATAAACAGAAAATATCTATGTCATATATTCCCCAAACTAGCAATCTAGCATTTTTGCATTGCACTTAAGAAGCTCAACTTCAGCTTGAGTTGAAAGGAGTTATCATACCAAAAGACAGATAATTCTGTTGAAGGAGTACCTACTATAACTTGGGAATGATGAACAGGGATAGGCACAATTGAAAATATGGAACAGTAAATAAGCCATACAAATTAAGAGGCAGTGCCTCTTCAGAATGTTCAGCAATCAAACATACAATTGCAACAAAGGAAGCATGTGTGTTGGATCCCATAGGGCACTGCTGATTCTCAATCTGGCACATGCCATTTCTTCAAATATTCAACAAATAGCATAGTACAAATGCATGACATGAGAACAAATAATTGACCATTTTGAACTTGTTGAACCATTCATTATTAGAAAAAAGGATGAGAGGAAACCCAAACAAGAATTCTCACCGTGTATGAAGATAAAATCTTTAACATGCTTCATATCAAGATCTCGTAAGCCAACAATATATGATGATTCAATTCGAGATGCACCAGTTGCCCTGGAAGTACTATCCTCTGCAGCTAAACCAGAGCTAGCCTAACATCATGTTTCACAATTCAATTGATAAGAAAAAGACCAATATAAACAATCCGCGAGAAAGCAGCAGCAGGCCAAAGCATTAGTCAAGCCACATAATTCACATAGCTCAATTGTTCACCATCCCCGACCCCTAAACAGTTCATGATAATATACCAATTTCTAGTAACAAATTTAAATCACAAACTCCCCATAAAACAAAATGTTTGAATATGTGGAAAGAACTGTAACAGAGTAAAGACAGATCAGTAACAAAACCTCAGCTGCTTTGAGGATTATCATCTGCAATCCATATACAAGCACCGCAGCACACCTCCCCAGTGGATCTACTTTCACTACTGGGCCTTTTGGAAAAAATTCTCTGCCTCTTCTCAAGTGAATCCAATCAGGGCCCTCAAAACAATGCATGGAACTGGAAGAGAATAAAGTAAAAGTGTCTATAAGTAAAACATTAAACACCACAAAATTGCATTCTCTCAGAATAGCTAATATTGAGGCCTACAATAGACATTCTCAGAATAGTAACAATAGACATTCTATTTGCAACTTGCAGTCGATGTCCTCTCTAGCTTCAGGTATGTTAGACGCAATTAGACGCATTCCATCATGTGGGCAATTAGACGCAAGTCCGTGGAGGAAGTATAGTGATATGTGTTAGAAAACATTGGATCCACTTCTTAAACAGTGCAACGATCTACTCAAAAAATGCAAATGAGTGCCACCAATAGCAACATAGAATGGGTAATGTTCCTTCAACATGTGGAAATGAAGTTTGCAGTAACAAGTTTACATCACACCTGGTGCGTAGTCCATGTATTGAATCATCAAACTCCAAAACTGAGATTTTTGCATCTCGAAAAGTTAATATGATAGAATCTCTCTTCCTCCCACCATCAGCTGCTCCGTTTGGTAATACCCCCAACGACTCCACATTGCCATGCAACCTACACCACATCAACGAAACCAAAAATAAATTGAAAACCAGTTTATTAAATCTGAAATAACAAATAATAGGGTTGTGCCATAAATTAATCGAGGACAGCCATTCTAAATTACGGATGAAAAGGGATTGTTACTCATATAGTGGAAAAATTTCCAGTAAAACTATATATTAAAACCAAAAGCACATGAAAGTATTGCATATAATAATAAGAGTTATGTAAGATCATCCACAACAACTGCTTTCGGAATACAACATTAAGTGATGTGAAAGACATAAATATTGTATTAACAATAAAGACTTCCTCAGCTAAGACTATGAAATAAAGCAGAACTACTCTGTCCCCTCAACATACGATAACAAACAATGTAATAATCACAGTATCTGAAATTAGCAAGGAGCACCTAAGATCCGGTATATCCTCTATGTGTTAAAGCTAAATACAAGTTGTGAACGAAACACAACATAATTCATAGCAGTGGTACGTGCCATGTATTTGATAATTGATCTTCATATGTACAATCTATCATACCTGTGGGCAGGACAAATTAAAAAAGAACAAAACAAACCAAAACAAAACAACAAGAGAGAGAGAGAGAGAGAGAGAGAGAGAGAGATCTAAATCAAAAATCAACAGAGTGAGTTTTCCTATGATTATTCTAAACCTTTCCCTTGAATATCAACTGATGCTTTGAAACTCATCGATCACAACACAAACAAATATATTAATTTACAACCAACGACAATGACAGACAAACTATGCTAGCCGACATATCCAGCGAGAAACGGCTCTTATAGAGGCGAGGCAAGCTTTAAATTAATAAGATGACATTCCTCAGTACAACATGCACTGCAATACACAAATTTTCCTGGGCACCCGCCTAACAAAATTGTACATGACTTTCGACATTACACGGCTCCTAATGTTGCATTAAATGAAAAGCATAATTCAATTACAGACTATATAAGAGATAAGAAGAGACCTATAATGGCAAATGAGCTCAAGGGAAGCACCGCAAATGCCAGCTAAGACGCCACCACCCTTGGGCTCGGCAGCAGCTTTGTAAGCTAGGGAAGACTCTTCCTGAACTCTTACAATGTAAACTTCAAGAATGTTCGCAGCGGCAGTGATGAGGTTGGGAACCGATCCAATTGGTTTGTTGGAAGCATCCCAGTCTGTGTCGAGGTCGTCGGCGGTGATCGGAGGGATTTTGGGCGTGAAATCGGCGGCGGAATGGGTGATGAAGCCCGCAGCGCAATGCTCGATGCCGGTGGCCCAGTGCATCATCTTGAACGCCGCGTAACTCATGATTGCAGTTAATTGGGTTTTCCGGTGAATAATTTAGGTAGTTGGAGTGTGGATGAGAGATTATTTGGATTTAGGGTTTTGCAGAGCAGCTTAAAACCCCTGCAGCTGGCGGGATTTGGGGATTTAGGATTTAATTGGAACCCGCTCTCCCAACTGATTTCAAAGGAAACGGTATTTTTCAAAATGAAAAAAGTTTATCTATATAATAGCTCGCTCACTCACTCACCGGGACTCATACTTAGTGCATGTTTGGTATATTGATCTAGTTAATGTCTATATTAATAGTATGTAAATAGTAGTGAATAAATTTATATAGTTAATATATACAAGTGTTTGATAGTATTACTAAAATCTATGTACAATTATAACAAGTGTTTGGTAGCATACATTAAGCTCTATACTAACTTGTATAATTCCTAAAATAACATTATACTTTTTATTAAATTACAAATATATCTTTATTTTCGTTAATTATCGATTCCTCTATATTTTTTGGGGGCTAAAAGGGAAGGGACAATATGATTTTATTATGCAAATCCATATATTACTTAAATGGGGGTAAGGAGAGTTAAATATGAGTGAGAAAATAGTGTTTTAGTAGATGACTTTTACTTAACATAGGGCCTCATGTTTAACTAATGTAGTCTACCAAACATTAGTCAAAGTCATACTATTATATAATAATAGGCTTTATATAGCCTATCAAACATTTTAACTAGGGATGTACACAAGCCGAATCGAGCTGAACTTTGACTTGTTCAAACTCGGCTCGTCTAAAAAAAGATTGAACTCGAGCTCGGTTCGATATGTGTGAAGATTGAGCTTAACTCGTAAGTATTCGGGATCGCGAGAATTCAAACTCGGCTTGTTCTAATAAAAGAATCGAAAATACTCGAGCTCGAGCTCGATTTATGGTGTAAAAATATAATAATTTAATTAAAAAAAGTATATCAATATATGTAATACTATTATATACTCCTTACGTCCCACTTAAACTGGTCTATTTCATTTCGTCATGAGATTTTAAGAGAGTGTGTGTAAAGATAAATAAAATTTCATTATTTTAAAACTAGAGCATCATAGATGCAAAAAAAAACATATTGATGTTTGATATTAAATGAAAATCATATCAAGACTTTTAATTTGGTATAAAAATCATAAAAATCGGAGAACAAACGAGCAAGTTATGATAGTTTAAACTTTTAGGATTTAAATTATATTGGGATATGTGTTTAGAGATGAGTAGATGAAGAATTGATTAGTAATGGGTAATTATTTACCTTTTAGGAAACATGTCAATTCGTGTGGGAAGACCTGATTAGGAAAACAGACATATTTAACTAGCACGGAGGGAGTACATATATATATTATTCACGAACGCGTTCGCGAACATGTTCGGAATTGATGCTCGTGAACACAGTCACGAACAACTTCGGAATTCAGGAGCCTCAATTTCGAACATGTTCGCGATCCTTCGAGCCAAACACATATAAGCTAGAGCTCGGCTCGCTCTCAAAACAAATGAGTTCAGAACCGAATTTTGAATAACTCACGAGTAGCTATGTTCATGTACACCCTTAAATTTAATCCTGGTTTGGATTGTTATAACAGATAAATAGACGAATGAGAATGAACAATTGTTGAATAGTTGTACTCGAATTTTCCGATAAAAATATGTTGGTAAAAAGCTCGAATGGGCCAACCGGAAAATTATTATTATTATTAATCAAAATATTAACCTAAAAACAATTTAGCCTCAAAATCAAAGTAGTGGGCCAAAATATATTAAGTCAAAACGGTTAACTATTACTAACATCCAATAATTGTAAAAATTAAAATATGTGTCTAAAGATTTCAAACATGTATATAATGGACGGAGATAATACTACCTCCATCCATTTATATAGTCCCATGGAAAAAGGGAATATATGGTTATAATTAAATTTTCAGCAAAATGATTTAATTGTAGCCAAGTATTTTTTTGTCATATAAAGAAATGAGACTAATAAGTGGGATGAACGAAAATGACAAATGAGATTAATATAAAGGTATAGAAGTAGTATTAGATAAGACATGGTTTTGATAATTATCATTATGAAATTAAAAAATATTTTTAGTATAAAATTAAATCTAAAATTATCATGAAATAAAATAAGATTCCAACTTCTCCGGTCCTTCTAAAGGTATCCAAAACTTCTTCAATAAAGGTAGGATCGTCGACAAATAAAAAACACACGGAAACAATACTAATGAATCTACTGTGGAACGCAATCAAGGCAGCACGTTTAATACATGCTCGACGAATCTACTGTGGAACTCAATCAAGGCAGCGCGTTTAATACATGCTCGACAGACTGTGGCCGATTGCCGACGGACTCTAGGGAAACAGATAGCCGACGGACGAATTTCTGCTGCCGAAGTGTAGTGACTATCTGCAATCTAGTTTTGTTTTGATTGATTTAACCATAATTCTATTACTATTCAGAGTTGTTGGAGAAATTTCATGATTCAACTCTATTGTAGATAACACTATAATTCTTCTTATTGTTTAAAAAAGATGGCCACCCCTTAGGAAAATCAAGTCAAACTACATCCCTAAAAAAGCATCAACTCGAAAGATGCCAAAAAGAATCATTTAGAACTTGGGATAAACGACTAATCTATTTCAAGAAAATCTTATACACCGCCTTGAGCTTGCACCTCTCTATATATGGTAAGGGCTTCCTCCATTGCTTGAGGCTTAGAAAGTTTTTGAGCTCTAGTCTTTCCACAAGGATGACAAGAAACATAATCGTCCGATGGCGAAGAACTTCCTATCTTCTCGTACGCGTGAGGAGCTACACGGGGATCATAGCCTGCATGAGCCATCAAAATAAGCCCTATGTAATCTGCTTCCAACTCCCTCCTGCACCAAATATTAGTATATAAAAGGAGAGGAATTATCAGCTGACGTCTCCGAATTTTGACTATAAAAGAGAAAAAAAAAAAAAAAAAAAACTACTAAATAATTAAAGCAAGAACTACAAGAGGGAGAAGATCACTTGAATTATGAGCAGACAAAGCAAAACTCTTACACTGTAACTGTATAATTCAACCACAGATGACAGATCTATCACGAGATCAAGAATAAAGTAACTAACTAGCGCATATAAATATAATACCTCCGCGAATAAGAAAGACATATCAATTTTATTGATATTGCAGGCGTAAGACAGAGAAGAGACCCCTTTAAGATTCATGAGATTAACGGACACCAGACTTTAGAGACTCTGTGTGCAGAGTGCCTAGCAATAGCATCACCAACCAATCAGTTAAGCAAACAAAATTGATCTTCGAAACATAAACTATAAACATGCATGCACATGAATCATGATATTCTTGAATTAGTAAATTCAACCATATATTTACCACGAGATTCAGAATAAAGTAACTAAGGAATTTCAAATACCTCTGAGAATAGGTGGTAAGACTTCCCACGAATTTTGATATCGCAGGTACAAGATGAAACTTAAAAGTCCAGTAAAGAAACATCATATATAAGATTACCAGCCCCGGGAGTCTAGTGCAACGCTCTGAATAATGCCTAGCAATAGCATGACCAACCTATTCATTAAACGAACAAAATCAATATTCGATAAAAAAATATATATCATAACTAAAAAACACCAAAAAATACATGCTTAGTTATATATAATTCGATGCTCAAGTATTCTCATGCTTATTTACTGTCATAATCGTGTTTATTTTAATAGTCATTTATCATAGCACGATCAGTTGTCCACATCTTTTTTATATTTCTCGCACCATTCGGATAAATAAAAAATAGAGTTCTAGTAAGAAAATTGAAGTGAAAAAAAAAAAAAAAAGAGAGAGAGAGAGAAAAAAAAAAAGAAAAAAAAAAAAGGAGAGAAGAAGATCACTTTACAATCTACTAACTGATCTTTTCAATCTATTATCATCAACTCTAATTATAATTTATACATGAAATGCACCTTTGGTTAAATCTACTATTTTTTGAGAGGATCTCATATGCGTACCTCATGGGCGATGGCGACTGCAATTTCAGCATCCGATTCAAAAGTATCAAGCCAGCCAGTGGAAACAACAATCTTTCCACCGGGACAGCAAAAGGCGCTATACATAGGGTTATCAACAACAACAAACTCCCATTCAAACTGCGGAATTTGATGATAATCCCTTTTCCCCAGTTTCTTGAAAAATTTTATTATCAAGCTTTCCTCCTCCTTCCTCAATCCCTTTTGCGCAGCCTCGACTATCTCTTTCCCTATCCTTTGAACCCTAATACTCGAGGGGTGAAGAGGGGGCAGTCTTTTCCCTTCGGATTCTGATTTGATGAACGTCTCAAAAGTCGTCGACGCCCATAGTTTTTTCTCGTTAGAAGTCGAAAGAAGCAAGAAGTGGGATCTATTTGTGTAAGGCACTCTCTCCAAATGCCAACAATATGTTGGAATTTTCCCAATAAATGCTCTAAATTAAATCCATAATTAAGTTATGGTAATTCCATTAATTAATGGAATTTGATAATGGATTTGAAATCTACATTTTATGTAGATGAATCTAGTGTATTTATTTGTCTAATTCCATAAAGGAATGAATGAGAAATGAATGCACAAAGTAAAGCTTTTGAATGTGGGAAATGTGGGGGAAAACATTTGTCCCACATTGGAAAAATAATGAAGAGTAGAGCCATTTATAAGGGATTTCCAAACACTAAGGAGCAATCAAGTGTGCTCTTCTATGGTGTGCCTTATGGTGTACCATAGTTGACTTTTTAGTCACCATTGACCGAACTCCTATGAGGATCCGAGCACGTGCACGTCGCACTTGTGATCCCCGACGGCCAAGAGAAGAAGGTGTGTAAACTTGTTAAATCCTTGTATGGACTTAAACAAGCACCTAAACAATGGCACGAGAAATTTGACGAAGTAATGTTGTCAAATAAGTTCAAAATTAATGAATGTGACAAATGTGTCTATATCAAAGGCACCCCAAACAACTTCGTCATCGTATGTTTATATGTTGATGACATGTTGATTATGGGAAGTAGTCATGATGTTATCATGAATACAAAGGAAATGTTGAAAAGAAATTTCGACATGAAAGATATGGGATTAGCGGACGTGATTCTAGGAATTAAAATTTCTAGAACATCGGAAGGAATAATCTTATCACAATCTCATTACATTGAGAAAGTGCTTAAGAAATTCAAAGCGTTCGATCTACCTCCGGCTAGGACACCCGTCGATCTACACTTGGCTAAAAATCAAGGAGAACCCGTTTCGCAAGAAGATTATGCTAAGATCATTGGAAGCCTAATGTATATCACAAATTGTACAAGGCCTGACTTAGCATATTCTCTAAGTAAATTGAGTCGATTCACGAGTAATCCCGCGAAGGATCATTGGACGGCTCTAACTAGAGTGTTGAGGTATTTAAAACATACCTACACGTTCGGATTACACTACTCATGATATCCAGCCGTGTTGGAGGGATATAGTGATGCGAATTGGATATCCGATACCAAAGACACCAAATCTACAAGTGGGTTTGTGTTTACCATTGGAGGCGGTGCCATAAGTTGGAAATCCTCTAAGCAAACATGTATTGCCCGATCCACTATGGAATCGGAGTTCATAGCCTTAGATAAGGCCGGTGAAGAAGCCGAATGGCTTAGAAACTTCTTAGAGGATATTCCCTGTTGGGATAAACCCGTGCCTCCCGTCATGGTACATTGCGATAGCATGGCTGCCATAGGGAGGGCAAAGAATAGTATGTATAACGGTAAGTCTCGACATATTCGTCGTAGACACAATACCGTTAGGCAATTGATCACGACTGGCATAATATGCATTGACTATGTAAAGTCAAAAGACAATATAGCGGATCCATTTACTAAAGGTATTAATCGTGATCAATTCTACAACGCAGTAAGGGGAATGAGATTGAAACCCACGATAAATGGACGTTCATAAATGACACTCCACCATGATGATTGGAGATCCCATGAACTTGGTTCAAGGAGACAACTTTTTGTGAAGGTTCAAGTCAAGTACTTGGAACTATATAATCCATTCTCGCAACTGCCCAAGTACGAACCTGTCGTGCGTGGTAAAGGGTAAACTTGTAAAAAGTTTTTAATGATTTCTATAGCCTTGTAAAAGGTGGAGTATGGCAGGATACTCTTTATAGAAGATCACCTATATAAGTGAGAAGTGAGGCCGCTTCTAATTAAAAACACTTATGAATCCAAGATATGGTCCAAGGCCAAAATGGACACAACGTGAGAACTGAAAGATATTAGATCTGTTATTGTGTGTGTGTTATTGTCTTGATTTGCACAAAAGCTGAACGGTTCAAGACATCTCGTTCACCGAGCAGCAAGTAAATCCGATAACACTACACTAAGGAAGGTTCAAGGCTAACTACCACCTTTCTTGATGCAATAACAAGTCGTCGGGACTTAGTATAGGTTGCATATGCATTAATTTCATTCATGTGGGGGATTGTTGGAATTTTCCCAATAAATGCTCTAAATTAAATCCATAATTAAGTTATGATAATTCCATTAATTAATGGAATTTGATAATGGATTTGAAATCTACATTTTATGTAGATGAATCTAGTGTATTTATTTGTCTAATTCCATAAAGGAATGAATGAGAAATGAATGCACAAAGTAAAGCTTTTGAATGTGGGAAATGTGGGGGAAAATATTTGTCCCACATTGGAAAAATAATGAAGAGTAGAGCCATTTATAAGGGATTTCCAAACACTAAGGAGCAATCAAGTGTGTTCCTCTATGGTGTGCCTTATGGTGTACCATAGTTGACTTTTTAGTCACCATTGACCGAACTCCTACGAGGATGGTGCGAAGCACCATCCGAGCACGTGCACGTCGCACTTGTCGCAATGGGCGCTTTGACGGCGCACGTGATCATCGTCGCGAGGAGCCGTAGGGGCCTTTGATGTTTTGGACATCGATGGTTCGGATTGGTGACGTGGACGAGCGGCGTTGCCACGTGTGCATCCAATTGACGTGGCTGGCGTATGTGCGCTGACGTGGCGCGCCCAGCCACTGCCATGTGGCAAACAACGAAAGTGTGGCTCGCGAACCGAGGCAGCGGTTCGGCCCACATCTTGGCTGAACCAAGGTGTCCCCTTGGTTCGCGCCATTTCGTCCGGTCGCGTCTCTTCGATCCCCCTTTGGTTTCATTCATTCCAATTCGCTTCAAGCATCACATATATATCCTATAGTTTATCTTTTGCATACTCAAGTCCCGAGTATCAAGTAGGTTCGCCGTAATTACGACGTTCTAGTACAAGAACTCGTAATAAAAAACCGTTGTATCTTGGAGACAATTGCTATAGAACCGCGTGTACTGTGCGGAGCAATTTTGTCTTGCGGAGAGAGAATTAAATTCTCACCTCGGTTTTACATAGTCGTTACTCTGCCGATTCGCATTCTACACACCCAATAACACAATATGCAGCCCCACAACCTACTAAACCACCTAACATAAATGATCTATACACATTTCTTGAATTCAAGTTGTGGAAGAACCCATCAAGAAAAGGGCTTTTATATAGCGTTGGTTGTTCTTTTCCACATTCTGCAGAACTGAGTTCCTCGAAACCGGTTGGAAAAACTCAGAAATTCTCGACCATTTAGAGTTAGAATAAGCATTTAGAGAAATAGATTTTTGAAAGGGGGCAGCAGTCTTCAGTTTGCAGATAAATCTTCTGTACAATCCCATGATTCAATTCGAATGTAATTGAAATCGGAAACAAAAAAAAGCAAACCCTAGATTTCTCTCCCCTCGCCGCCTCTCCTTAGATTTGTTCGCAAGTGACGACGACGTTCTCCCTCTCCCCGTCGTCTGGCTTCAGACCTCGCAACCTCGCGACGACAGTGTGGTGGCGTGCGGTGGTGGAGTCCTCTGCGTGCATTTCTATGCCTGTGTGTGTGTGTGTGTGTTTTTTTTCCTCTACCAATTGAGCTACATCCCCTTCTATGCCTGTGTGTTTTGCGTGTGTTTTTTTTTTTTATTTTTTTAATTGATTTATTTTTTATCTCCTTCAAATTATTGTGGACAGTCCCACCTAAATTAAAAATAAATAAATGAATAATAATAATAGTAATAGTAATAATAATAATAATAATAATCTACTCCACAATAATAGTAAGGGTGTGTTTGTTAGGGTAGATATGGGTAGATATCATGAGATTATAGTCATTATCTCAGGTTATATGGGCGTTTGGTATCATAGATTTAATTTTTCGGGGGCCCATGTTTATGTCTGGCCCGGGTTGAAAACACTGTAGCTCTTTAGCTTAGCTAACGGGGCTCCCCCCTCTGATATGGTATCATTGTTGAACAGTGTGTTCTTTCATTTCCCAATTCTACTATTTTACCCTCACCCTACTCTCTCCCCTGTCAAATTTTCTCTCATCTCTATTCCCTACGGGAAGCTAGTGGCACCGGAGCTGCTGCCGGCGAAGTCGCCCTACACGGAGGAGCAGCTGAGGCACCTCTTCAAGATATTTGATAGGGACGAGAATGGGTACATCACCGCGGCGGAGCTGGCTCACTCCGTGGCTAAATGGAGGGAGGAGCTGAAGCTTTTTGCAATTTGGAAGAAGAAGTAGAGAGAAAGAAATGAAAGGGGGTAGAGAGAGACGAGATTTTCTTGTTCAATCTCAATTTTTTATTTTGCAATTTTGTTTTTTGTATTTGCAAGATACAATTTTTTTTTAATTCTATCAATTTTTTTTATTCTTTTTTTATTTTAATTTATTTTTTATTTTTTTGTAAGGGTAATTTCGTACATTTATAATTTTATCTTGAGTTATAACAATCCTACCAAGCACATAACAAACACCAAATAACTTTTTTATCTCAACTTATCACATTTTTTCTTATTTCAACTTATCATACTTTTTTTATCTCAACTTATCTCACTCTTACTATCAAACGAGCCCTAATAGTAATAATAATAATAAGAGCATTAGCAAGGGAGCCCTCCAAAATGGAGGCTCCCAATTTAATAGTAATATATATATATTAGTATTTAATTCATCTCGGAGGGCTCCCATTTTTGTTGCATCGGAGCCCTCCAAGGGCTCTCATTATTTTATAGTATTTAATTTTTTTTATTTTTTTAATTATTTTTTTATGATTTAAATAAAAATGAGAATTAATGCTTTTAATAAATTCAATTTATTGCACATTTGGAAAATTACAATACAATGAAAGAAAACTAGAAAAAAAATACATAACGATAAAATGAAGTAGGAAAAAACTACTGATGACCGAAACGTGCCCAAATTTCCTCGATCATATCCTTTTCAAGATTTTCATGAGCGGTTGCATCGCGGAGGGAGGCATTCATTTGCATATAACGTGCGAAAGAGACATCAACACCTTGACGCGCTTGCAACGGAGTCCTTGTTGAGCTCGATCCCTCGTCGTCCTCCCAATTTTCGGCTGCTTCTCCTTCATCTTCAATTATCATGTTGTGCATGATAACACATACATACATGATTTATGTTAAATTTTCGATATAATGCAAGCGGGCCGGGCCTCATACAATCGCCCATCGTCCTTGCAGAACGCCGAATGCACGCTCGATGTCCTTCCTCGCAGCTTCTTGTTTCATGGCGAACATAGCTCTTTGTGGATCGGTCGGACATGGCACCGTCTTCACGAAAGTTGGCCAACTTGGATAGATGCCGTCGGCAAGATAATAGCCCATGTTGTACTGCTTGTTGTTGGCCGTGAAATTTACGACCGACGCAACACCCCTCAGATAATCGCTGAATACGTCAAATTGATTCAACACGTTGATGTCGTTGTTCGATCCGGCGACGCCATAAAATGCATGCCAAATCCACAGGTCTGTTGAGGCCACCGCTTCAAGAATTACCGTTGGAGTTCCTTTCTTGAAAATGGTGTATGCAGCCTTTCACGCCGATGGACAATTCTTCCATGGCCAATGCATGCAGTCGATACTCCCGAGCATGCCGGGGAAACCGTACTTCGCTTCGTGCATTTGGACGAGGCTTTGGACGTCACGCGAAGTAGGTCTCCTTAGGTACTCCTCTCCGAAAGCGGCAACGACGGCGCGGCAAAAATACTTTAGGCATTCTCGTCCGGTTGAATCGGCGATGTGCAGATACTCGTCGTACTCATCGGACGGACCACCATATGCAAGTTGACGCAGCGCCATCGTGCATTTTTGAAGGGAATGAAGAGAATTTCGTCCCGTTGCGTCTGGGCGTTGTTGGAAATATGGATCACGTATCGTCACGCTCGAGACGATGCGCAAGAAGAGATTACGTCGCATGCGGAATCGGCGCCGGAACATGGTGTCTGTATACGTCGGATTTTCGGCGAAGCAGTCGTTGTAGAGTTGCTCGTACCCCGATTCACGAACACGCTCGACGTATTGCTTCTTCTTCTTTTTTTTGACGATTGGCGTTCTTCACGTTGCCGGTTTTCAGCATCTTCCTCCTCCTCTATTATACGATAAAGCTCGATAGCTTGACGTGCTAGCCTCTCTCGTTCCTTACGATTCATTTTTTTTGAATGTTGAATGTACAATTCCTCCAAAAAAAGTGGAAATTGATGAAAGAAGATAGTTTGATGAAGAATTTGGTGTGAAAATGTGAGGAATGAAGTGTGGTATTTATAATAAAAAATTAAAAAAAAATAAAATAAAATTATTTCGGTCGTCAACGGTCAAAGACCGTTGACCAACCAGACTGTGACACGTGGCGGGCGTAGCAGATGCTGAAACGGGCTCATTTCCGCCCGTTGGCTCGCGCCCTCCGAGGGCTGCAACCGTTGAGCCCGGGCGCGGAGGATGAGGTGGCGGCGGGCTGGAGGGCGCGCGCCCACCGCTGCTAATGCTCTAATAGTAATAGTAATAGTAATAGTAGTAATTTTATATGGGTTTGGGTGGGTTTTTTTTTCTGATTATTTAATTCTAATTGTAAGTTTAGTTAAAGATCGGGTCAAGATAGTAGTATTATTTAGTTGGACTTTGATATTTTGACAATGTAATACTCCATCTGTCTATGATTTCTTTTTTCTTGATGATTGAGATTTTATAATAAAATAATACTACGAAGTATCACGTAAAAAAAAATACTTCAAAAATTTTAAACTACATCATCAAGAAATGTAAAAATGTGTGTCAAAAAAAAAGTGTCACTAAATCATGGACGGAGAGAGTAAATAAATACTCCATATTTAGCTTCGAAAAATTATACTAATACATGATGATTTGTCATATATGTACTATCTTCATTCCATCATATTAGTCTCATATGGATTGGACACATGAACCAAGGAAGAATGAGATATTATGGCTATATTCAATTCTAAAGAAAGAGAGTTAATTATATAGCCAAGTATATATTTGTCATATAAAGAAATGAGACTAATAAGTGGAACGGATAAAAATGACAAATAAGACTAATATAGTGAGATAAATGTAGTATATAATAAAACGCGAATGTCGGCACTACAAAAATAATGTTCATCCTCGGTAAAATGTCGACGAAAAGAAAAACACGGAAACAATGCTAATGGATCTACTGCAGAACGTAGTCGAGGCACGTTTAATACATGCTCGACTGACTGCGGCTGATTGCCGACGGACTCTAGGGAAACTGCTAGGTCAACATAGATGCGAGGTAAGCTAATGGAGTACGATTTAAGGAGACTATCACGATCTGGTTTTGTTTTTTATTGTTTTAGCTATAATTACTAATACTACTCAGAGTTGTTGGAGAAATTTCACGATCCAACTCTGTACGGTTGTTCCACTTTTTGATAAGTACCACCCTTTGTCTCAGCGATATTAATACATTTCAATATCATATACTGGGTACTTCACATATAAATAAACAAAGCCTCAATATCGCTAAGACGAGGGAGATAATTCTTCCTCTAGTTCATAATATTTACTTCTAATAATAGCCAACGGAAAAACTAAAAAACATCAAGTAATGAGAGTTGTACTTCATTTTTGTAGTGAGAAACGTATGCCTCTGCGTAGCTACCAATAATATGTTTTGTGAAAAGATGACCACCCTAAGGGGAATCAAGTCAAACTACATCCCCAAAAAAGCATCAACTCGAAAGATGCCGAAATGAAATCACTTGGAACTTGGGATAAACACCTACCAGAGTGCGCCTAATCTTTTTCAAAAAGACCTTATGCACCGCCTTGAGCTTGCACCTCCCTATATATAGAAAGGGCTTCCTCCATAACTTGCGGCCGAGAAAGTAGTCGAGCTCTAGTCTTTCCACAAGGATGAGTAGAAACATAATCTTCCAATTGCGAACTTCCAAATTTCCCCACCACGTGAGGAGCTACACGAGGATCATAGCCAGCAGAAGCCATTAAAATAAGCCCTATGTAATCTGCTTCAACCTCCCTCCTGCACCAAATATTAATATATAAAAAGAGAGAGCAATTTATCAGCTAACGTCTCCGAATTTGGATGACAAAAGAAATAAAAAAAATTAAAAAAAAACTACAAAATAATTAATGCAAGAACTACAAGAGGGAGAAGATCACCTGAATTATGAGCAGACAAAGCAAAACTCACACTTTAGTTATTTAATTCAACCATACATCTATCACGAGATCAAGAATAAAGTAATTAACTAACACTTATAATTAATAAATATAATACCTCCGAGAAGAAGGAAGCCATATCAAGTATCTTGATATTACAGGTGCAAGACAGAAAAAAATTAATGGAGACGCGAGTTCAGAGACTTTCTTTCCAGAGTGCCTAGCAATAGCATCACCAACCAATTAATTAAGCAAAGAAAATTCATCTTCAAAACAAAAAGTATAAAAAACATGCATGCAGTAAATTTCATATATTAATAGGGAAGAGGGATCAAATAACAAGAAATATATTTTTATGAAAAAAATAAGAAATAATATGATTTTTTTTTTATCAATTTATGATATACTGTCCAAATCTAGGTATATTGTAATACAGTATAAGTTATAACTATAAACACATTTCAGTGCATGATACTCTTGAATTAATAATTCAACCATATATTTATCACAAGATTAAGAATAACGTAACTAATAAGACATATAGAATACCTCAGAGAAGAGTCGAGCCTTGCCAAGAATTTTGAAATCGCAGGCACAATATGACGCTTAGTAGTCCAGTAAAGAAACAAAATTAAGATTACCAGCCCTGAGAGTCCAGTGCTCTGCTCTGAATTATGCCGAGCAATAGCATGACCAACCTATTGATTAAACAAACAAAATTAACATTCGATAAAAAAATATTATAATTCGATGCTTAAGTAATGTCATGCTTATTTAATGTCGTAATCACGTTTATTTTAATAGTCATATATCATAGCACAATCAGTTGTCCTCGTTCGCATAAGATCAGTTCTACTAACTGATCTTTTCAATCTACTAACATCAAATCTAATTATACATGAAATGCACCATTTGGTTACATCTACTTTTTTTTCTTTTTTTTTTGGAAAGGATCTCATATGCGTACCTCATGGGCGATGACGACTGCAATTTCAGCATCCGATTCAAGAGTATCAAGCCAGCAAGTGGAAATACCAATCTTTCCACCGGGATAATAAAAGGCCCTATTTGTAGGGCTATCAACAATAACAAACTCCCATTCAAACTGCGGAATTTGATGATAATCCCTTTTCCCAAGTTTCTTGAAAATTTTTAGTATCGAGCTTTCCTCCTCCTTCCTCAATCCCTTTTGCGCAGCCTCGACTATCTCTTTCCCTATCCTTTGAACCCTAATACTCGAGGGGTGAAGAGGGGGCAGTCTTTTCCCTTCGTATTTTGAATCGATTAACGCCTCAAAAGTCGTCGACTCCCATAGTTTTTTCTCGTAAGAAGTCGAAAGAAGCACGAAGTGGGATCTATTTGTGTAAGGCACTCTCTCCAAATGCCAACAATATGCAGCCCCACAACCTACTAAACCACCTAACATAAATGATCTATACACATTTCTTGAATTCAAGTTGTGGAAGAACCCATCAAGAAAAGGGCTTTTATAGCGTTGGTTGTTCTTTTCCACATTCTGCAGAACTGAGTTCCTCGAAACCGGTTGGAAAAACTCAGAAATTCTCGACCATTTAGAGTTAGAATAAGCATTTAGAGAAATAGATTTTTGAAAGGGGGCAGCAGTCTTCAGTTTGCAGATAAATCTTCTGTACAATCCCATGATTCAATCGGTCGAATGTAATTGAAATCGGAAATTAAAAAAAAAAGGGCAAACCCTAGATTTGTCTCCCCTCGCCGCCTCTCCTTAGATTTGTTCGCAAGTGACGACGCCGTTCTCGCTCTCTCCGTCGTCTGGTGGTGGAGTCCTCTGCGTGCATTTCCATGCCTGTGTTTGTGTGTGTTGGTTGTTTAGTGTGTGGATGCGAGTGATGAAGGGTTTTTTCTTTTTCTTTTTTTCGGTGCGTGTTTTTCGCGATATGAAGAGTTTGGGTGGGTTTGTTTACTAATCCTTTTTATATTAAATCTGATTTTAGGTTAGTAATATTCCTCAGTCCATCATCTATAGACCATTCCATCTAATATTTTTGTGAATATTAAAGTGTATTGTAAAACTTACTACTAAAAAATGAAATAATTTATAAATAATAGACGTTCCAATATAATAATAAAATGAATAGATTATAAACATAATTATTTGTCATATACGTAATACATTTTTTTTATAATTATTTTGACCATGTAATACATATATGTTTAGCTTCTAAAAATAATATTAGTACATGATTATTTGACATATATGTATAAAAATTGATGCCTCCATCCTAGAAAATTATACACGATTTTCTATTTCGAGTGCTAAAAAGTTATCAGTCTTATAGAACGGAGAGAGTATGTATAAAATATGTTTTGAGCATCCATTTTAGAGAGTATAAAATACTGTTGAGCATCCATTTTCTCATTCATACATGTTACTCATTCTGTCTCATTTATCTTGGACGCATAATATAAGAAGAGAAGGATTAGAGATGGGAATCAGTGATTAATGAATGCTCAGCAATCAAACATAACAATTGCAACAGAGGAAGCATGTGTGTTGGATCCCATAGGGCAGTTCTGATTCTCAATCTGGCGCATGCCATTTCTTCGAATATTCAACAAATGCCATGTTACAAATGCATGACATGAGAACATATAACTCTCACCATTATTAGAAAAAGGATGAGAGGAAACCCAAACAAGAATTCTCACCATGTATGAAGATAAAATCTTTAACACGCTTCATATCAAGATTTCGTAAGCCAACAATATATGATGATTTCATTCGCAGCTAAACCAGAGCTAGCCTAACAATTCATTGATAAGAAAAAGACCAATATAAACAATTACCGCGCGAAAGCAGCAGCAGGACAAAGCATTACTCTAGCCACATAATTCACATAGCTCAAATTTTCACCATCCCCAACCACCTAAGCAATTCATGATAATATACCAATTTCTAGTAACAAATTTAAATCACAAATTCCCCATAAACAAAATGTTTAAATATGTGGAAAGAACTGCAACAGAGTTAAGACAGATCAGTAACAAAACCTCAGCTGCTTTGAGGATTATCATCTGCAATCCATGTACAAGCACTGCAGCACACCTCCCCAGTGGATCAACTTTCACTACCGGGCCTCTTGGAAAAAATTCTCTGCCTCTTCTCGAGTGAATCCAATCAGGGCCCTCAAAACAATGCATGGAACTGGAAGAAAAAAAATAAGTAAAAGTGTCTATAAGTAAAACACAACCAAATTGCATTCTCAGAATAGTAACAATAGACATTCTATTTGCAACTTGCAGTCTGAAATGTCCTTTCTAGCTTCGGGTATGTTATATGTCTAAGCATTCCATCATGTGGGCAATTAGACGCAAATCCGTGGAGGAAGTATAGTAATATGTGTTAAAAAAAAAAAACATAGGATTGCAAAGGATCTACTCAAAAAATGCACAAAAGTGCCACCAATAGCAACGTAGGATAGGTTGCGTTCCTTCAACATGTGGAAATGAAGTTTGCAGTAACAAGTTTACATATACCTGGCGCGCAGTCCATGTATTGAAACGTCAAACTCCAAAACTGAGATTTTTGCATCTCGAGAAGTTAATATGATAGAATCTCTCTTCCTCCCACCATCAGCTGCTCCGTTTGGTAATAATCACAGTATCTGAAATTAGCAAGGAGCACCTAAGATCCGGTGATACCCTCTATTTGATAAAGTTAAATACAAGTTGAGAACGAAACACAACGTAGTTCATTGCAGTGGTACATGTCATGTATTTGATAATTGACCTTCATATGTAAAATCTATCATACGTGTGGGCCGGACAAATTGTCACGACTTTCGACATTACACGGCTGAATTAACTTCGATCCCTTGCAATAATCCTAATGTCGTACTAAATGAAAAGCATAATTCAATTACAGACTATATAAGAGATAGGAAGAGACCTATAATGGCAAACGAGCTCAAGGCAGGCACCGCAAATGCCAGCGAAGACGCCACCACCCTTGGAGTCGGCAGTCCGAGTTGAGGTCATCGGCGGTGATCGGAGGGATTTTGGGCGTGAAATCGGTGGCGGAATGGGTGATGAAGCCCGCAGCGCAATGCTCGATGCCGGTGGCCCAGTGCATCATCTTGAACGCCGCGTAGCTGTTAATTGGGTTTCCCAGTGAATAATTTAGGTAGTTGAAGTGTGGATGAGAGATTATTTGGAAGTGAGGGTTTTGCAGCGAAGCCTAAACCCCTGCAGGCGGGATTTAGGGATTTGGGGATTTAATTGGAACCCGCTCCCAAATGATTTCGAAGGAGACGGTATTTTCAAAAAGAAAAAAGAAAAATAAAAAAAAATTCCAAAAAAACACCATAAAAATAATATTACGAGGCAAAAATTATAATTCTCATCAAATTAATTTACACAAATAGATGTACTCGAATAGTTGTACACCTGTACTCGAATTTCTCGATAAAAATATGTTGGTAAAAAGTGTGAATGGGCCCATCATTATTATTATTATTTTCTTTTTTATTATTATTATTTTTTTTTATCAAGCAAACACAACACTTACGTACCCACATACGCACCCGAGGTGACTCGAACCCCAACCTTTTTGGTTGGACTAAACACACAAATTCACACATATTGGAGCAATTCCAAAGGATATAAAACTTCAGAAGGTTCTCGTGGATTTTGGAAACCTAAGAAGGCGGCGGAGCGACGGTCAAACCGAGTTCGGCGGCGATGGACAGGGCGTCAGACATTCCCCCCACTCTCCTCAGCGGCTTTTTCACCACCCAAGTGGTGTCACGCCCATCGACATCACACGTTTTTTAGTACGTTGATGTGAGTGCAAGCGGGGACATTGGCTGGCGAAATCGCCGGCAATTCAGACGGCGGAGGATGGTCGTGAGTTACAGGTCTCGAAATTTGAAAATTTTAGTAAATTGGAAATTTAAAATATTAAAGTGGATAAAGAGGTTGTGATATGACCTGATCTTTCCTCTACATCAAAACCTCTATAAATTATTAATCTCTTTAAAATAATAAAATATTTCGGTCCCGACTTGAGTTTTTGTACATCAAATTTGATAAGATAATAAAATAATATTTTTTTGTAAAAATCCTTTTATATATGTTAGGTCTCAATTAAACTCTAAATTAATAATTCATAAATATTACAGTTACAAATATTATGATAGTTTGCTAAAATATGAATATATTGTTACTTATTTTTCTTGAAATTTAAATCTAATTTGATTTCATCAACCCACTATTGTAAATCTTTTTGAATGCATGTGAGATGATATCTCTTATACTCACATAATGTTTTACGCATGATAATTCATGGATGATATTTTGCTCATGGATGATATTTTGCGATGCCCTTTAGATGAGAAGACATGGCTGAGTGTTATGAATTATTTTATTTCCATATTGGGATTTATATAATATATGTTTCATTTATCATGCATGAATATATTTAATTGGCTATAATAGTTATTTAAGTGCAATGAATTAATGTAAATATGTATATTTAAGTAATTTCTAATGAATAGACACATGCGTCCATGAATATAATAGTTAATTGTATACAATAAATTGATATTATACATGAATATATTTAATTATACAAAGAATTAGTTTGATGCATGAATACAATCAATGAAACATATATGAATTCATTTATTTTCAATACATATGTACCAAATTTTGTTGAATTTAAAAAGTCTATCTTTTAATCAATAAAATATTAATTTATGGATATATTAATATCTCTCAAAATTAATAAAATTCTATGGTCCCAAAGTTATTAATACTGAGTAAACTTAAACATTACTATTTCCATTAATTAAGTAAACATTTACATAAGTGCCCCTTCAAATTTCAAACAGCAAAAGTAAACGTAGTACGTACATCATAAAAGTTGATCACGAAAAATCTGAGGAGTTAGTTAATATAGGAAAAAATGCAAATAAATATACCAACTTTGTTTGACATCCCATTTTGGTATCGAACTTATTTTTTTTCCTGTAAATACACCAACTTTGCCCCGATGTTCAATTTTTCCATAGATTCAATTTCTGGCAAAATCAAAACTGACATGGCATCTACGTGGCTGCCGGACACATGCCCTCCGGCCGGCTGAGTAAACGACGTCGTCTCTTTAGCATTAAACGATGTCGTTTGGTACAAATTGAGCTTCTTCTTTGAATTATACACACTTTGGTTTGTTCGAACCCTAAATTGACAAGAGAGAACGAGGGTGGAGAAGAGAAATTTGAAATCAATTTGCAGCCATGGCTTCCCCTTTTGAGACTAGCAATGCTTCGAGCCAACCCTACAAATGCTTCATTCTCTCTTGTCGATGTAGGGTTCGAACAAACCAAAGTGTATATAATTCAAAGAAGAAGCTCGATTTGTACCAAACGACATCTTTTAATGCTAAAGAGACAACGTCGTTTATCAGCCGGCCGGAAAATTTAAGGGCATATGTCCGGCAGCCACGTAGATGCCATGTCAGTTTCGATTTCGCTGGAAATTGAATCTGTGGAAAAATTGAACATCGGGGCAAAGTTGGTGTATTTACAGGAAAAAAAATAAGTTCGATACCAAAACGGGATGTCAGACAAAGTTGATATATTTATTTGCATTTTTTCCGTTAATATAACAATTTGAAAGATGGAGGAATTAATATTATTATTGCATTCTAATATATCTTGCCAAGAATGAATTTTTTTTGTTTTTGTTTTTACGAATGCCAAGAATGAATTCTAGTTCTTATATTGCACTAATTTTTAATTAAATGCCCTATATAATAAAGATATACAATAGATTTTAAAAACAAGGGTCTGTTTATAATAATACGGAGTAGTATATTATATAGAGAGAGATTATTGGCAAGAATTTCAGATATCGCCGGTCTTGGATTGGATCAACCCATTCCATCCATATAGCGTGAACTCAAAGGGGATTTTAAAGGTAGTCCCCGATTCTCTCCTTATAGCCCCAAATAAAAATAAATAATAAAATCAATTTTAAATGTAATTATGTCCTTACGTAGCCCCCAACATCTAATTCTTAAGTCTTTATAATTTCGTAGTCTCCCTTGTGTTGTGCATAGCCGTAAAACTGCAGAGACTTAGCCTCTTGTGAAGAACACAAACTCTTGAAAGAGCAAGATTTCAGCTTGTTACTGACAGAGAGCGTAATCTGGTGAGGTTTCCGAGTTCTTTAGGCACTGTATTGAAGAATGATGCATTTCTCTAGAATATCCCAAACAATTCCATAAGTATCTAGAATAGATTATTAAATGTAGAATCTAGATAATTCTCTTAGATATTTTTAGTAGATAATTCTAGATTCTTAGATTTAATAATGAGGATCTAGAATGATCCATCATCACCTATAAATAGAGGTGTTAGGACCCATTTGTAAACCAATCCAAAATCTAAACATTCTAGCAATACAATCTACATCCTTTTGGAGAGAAGTGCTCCCCTCTAAATTTCTTCTACATTCCACACACTACACTCCCTAAAATACTAAGTTTCCTTCTACACCACTTCACTACCATTACTCTCTACATCCTAAATACCTATAAATACTTTCCATTTTCTAACAAGTGGCATCAGAGCCTGTTCGATCATTAACGGGCGTTATGGCATCATCAAGCTTCTCGGTATCAACTCCAATATTCAATGGAGAAAACTATGACTATTGGAGTGTTCGTATGAAGACTTGCCTAGAGTCTTATGATCTCTGGGATGTTGTTGAAGAAGGCGTCACCATGCCGGAAGGAGAAACTGACAAGACATCATCTCCTGAGGTACGTAAGGTGTTAAAGCAACAAAATGCTAAGGCCCTTTATCTTCTTCAACAATCTGTTGTCGATACTATTCTTTCAAGAATAATTCGGGCTACTATTGCAAAAGAAGCTTGGAATATCCTTAAGGAGGAGTTCCAAGGGAGTGCCAAGGTACGTACGATTAAACTACAATCTTTAAGAAGGGAGCTTGAAAATTTGAAGATGAAAGACTCCGAGACTGCAAAAGATTATTTCTCTAGAATTATGGAAATAATCAACCAAATGAAATCATTTGGAGAAAATATCTCTGATGAGAGAGTTATCCAAAAAGTCTTGATCACTCTCACAGAGAAATACGACTAGACCTGCCCACGGGCCGAGCCCGCCGGTTTCGGGCCCGGCCCGGCGGGCCACGGGCCTCGGACTGCATGAACCTAGCCCGGCCCTAGACTTGTGCCGCGGTTTAGGGCTCGGCCCTAGGCCCGCCGGTTTCGGGCCGGGCCAGAACCGTAGGGCCTATGGCCGGCCCGGCGGTTCACGCAAATGGGAAAGGGGATGGCTGAAGGCCTGAAGCAAGAAAAACAGAGCAATGCTCTGTTTCACCCAATTTGCTCTCGGCATTTTCACCCCAAATGGGGTGTCTAAATAATTTTTTTTTTTTTTCTTTCAACTTTTTTTAAGATTTTAAATTTTATTCTTTTAAATTAATTAATTTAATGAATAGGAAATGTTAATTTGTCAACTTTTAATGTATATTTTTTTTAAAAAAACATTTTAAATTACTCATTAAATTGTTGATAATGCATATCAAATTATCAATTGATGGAGGTTTGCAATATTGATGAAAAAAATTACAATATTAAATTAAGCTCAATTTAATCACTTTGACAATTGAATAAGTATTTTTACCTTTGACAAGAAAAATACTAAAAATTATAATAAGGGACTTGAACTCAATTTAATTTCAAAAATTGAGTTGCCTATGTATCCTCATTTTAATAGAGGAATCAAAGTCGACGTAGTTCTTATTACAACACAACGGTTCCTATTCCGCACCCGATGCCGATGCCGATCGATCCGTCTCGGTGAAGGCTTCATCTTCGCTCTCATTCCGATCATCTCATTCCAGTTCTTGAGCTCTAAGGTCGGCCCTACACCAATCAACGAGCAACATGGTAGCTTCAATGTTTGCCGGCTTCATTGTTGATCTTCTTTGATCTAGCATAAGACCTCCGGTGCTAAAGGCTTGTTCAACAGATACGGTGGATGCCGGGACGGCAAATAACTCATTTGCCATCATGGAGAGTATTGGGTACTCCACTCTCTTCGACCACCATTTCAACACGTCGATCGACGGACCACTATCTTCAACACTAAAAACAAAACGAGTTTGCAAAAATATATCCAATTCACTATTACATTGGCTCCTTGGATTATTATAGGTTCTATTTTGGTACATTCCTTGCATTTGTCTAACTAAAGGATCCATTGAGTCCATTGCAAAGGGAAAATCAAATGAAGGCATCATAGTAGAAGAAGAAGAAATCTCCGTATTATCTTCATTACTACCATACTTTCTCCTATATTCATCAAAAAGTTCTATCAAAGTCCTATGTAGATCATCCTTCATATCTTGCACATTAGGAAGATCAAAAAATATTTGTTCACCATCAATTACAACATTACTAAAGTCCGTTTGTAAAAAAGCATCATAATAAATTTGTAGCATTTGACAAACACCTTCATATCTCCATTTAGGATCCAAACATTTAGCAATCAAGAAAACTTTCGGAATCTCCCTAAAATACTTTAGCCATTTTTGAACCATAAAATAAATCACACCTTGCAAGTTTGGCCTAGTAAAACAAGCCTTAAAAGACATGGCAATATACATGTAATGTTCCAACACTTTAACGGAAGTACAATAATAAACACCCGATAATTGTTTAGTAGCCATATGAAAAACCTTCAATAATCCATATAAATCATAACATGCATCCCAATGACTCTCATTAAGAACTAATTGAGCCGTGAAAAATTCTTTCCTAAAAAAATCACATAAATGATCCTTATACTCCATCGTACTATTAAGCATCTCATAAGTAGAATTCCAACGATGAGATACATCGGCTTTGAAACTCGTATAAACAATATTCTTTGAACGACAATATTTTTGCCATTTTTTTCCCCAATGTTTTTGATTTATGCAAATATTTAACGGCATTTTTAATAGGAACAACGGACTCTTGAAAAATCCCAAGCGCATCTTGGACACATAAATTCAAAATATGACAAATGCATCTAGAATGAAAATATTTTCCATCAAAAGATGGTGCACATGCTTCAATGAGTTGAGGAATACTAGCCGTGTTCGCCGTTGCATTATCAAAACCAACCGAAAAAACCTTATTAATCAAACCATATTCATTTAAAACGGTGATAATAATCAAAGCAATATTTTGAGCCTGTGTGAGGCTCTTCAAACTCCCTAAATGCAATCAAACGTTTTTGCAAAGTCCATTTTGCATCAATCCAATGACATGTAATTCCCATATAACTAGTCCTATTATATGCATCGGTCTAAACATCGGTACAAATAGAAACTTTATGACCCAAACGTTGTAAATATTTCATCAAATCTTTTTGTTTTTCCATGCATTGACGCCTAATCCTCTTAAGCATTTGAGTTCTAGCAACTTTACTAGCATTGGGACCTAAACCTTCTTTATAGGATGCTTCATACGTTATTCTATCAGCATAATTAAAATGTTGTTTCTCCATAGCACAATATCTAGCACATGCATCTTCGTATCGACCTTTATCAAATTTAAATAAAGAGGGCGTACCCGTCTCCGAAGATGAAGTGGTACCTCAAATTTGAGTATGAGAAGTAGAGATTCCCCACTCACTCGGATGCGTGCTCTCCATGTGCCTAGTCATGGTGCCATAGCCTCCCTTTTCGATCCACTTATAAACGGTTGTGCAATAGTTGCAATACGCAAGGAATCTCTTTCGACCATCGGGTAGAGGAGGTTGGCCTTCGATCTCCGGAGCATCAACGCATCAAAAGTGTTTCTTGAAAATGTCAGACTTCGGTGCTTTCTTGGGTCTTGATGAAGGAGGAAGAGGAGGTTGATCGTCTTCATTGTCGTCGTGCTCTTCACGCCGTCGTTGGTGGAGCCATGAAATTTGAATCCTTGGCTTTCCATCGTATTCACCATTTCCTCAAACCTCGCATCTTCTTCTTCTTGGGCTTGAAGTCTCGCATATTCTTCGGCTTGTAGTCGTTCGGCTACTTGCCTTGAGATTTCCTCCGATATTTCCGTCCTTCTTGACCTTTGAGTTTGTCGGCTATTTGATTCGTCACCACCGACCACCTTGCCCTTACCCTTGTTTCCTTTGGAATAAGACATAATATGTGTGTGTAGTTATGAAAGTGAGAGTGAGAATAGTGATTGAGTTGAAAGAGTGACAATATAGATATCAAGAATGAGAGTGAAAGCTTGAGAAAATGAGAGCTTGAGAGAATTAAAATGAGAGTGAGAGCTTGAGAGTGATAATGAGAGCTTAAGAATAAAAATTGGGTGTTTGACCTTTGAAAACACCTTGAATTTATAAGAGAATTGGAGTGGAGAGGGTTGGAGAGGGGGAAGTTCACAAAAATAACGGCTAGGAGCCGTTGGAGTTGGCCTTGCATGCATGCAAGTGTTGTTGCAGCTTCAGCCCCTGTTTTTCTTACTGTTGGGCCCGTAGGGCCGGTCCTGGGCGGCCCGTCGGGCAACCCAACGGCTCTATTGGCCCTTCGGTTCTAAGCCTAGCCCGGCGGGCCGCGGTTCCTTCGCACGTCGAACCTAGCCCGGCCCTTCGTCGCGGTCTAGGGCTCGGTTCAGGCCCGTTGACCTGCGGTTTAGGGCTCAACCCGTTGACTTTAGGGTTGGGCTAGGGCTAGCCCGACGGGCCGAAAAGCCCAGGCACGTCTAAATACGACCCAATAGTAGCCGCCATTGAAGAATCGAAGGATCTATCAACGATGTCCATCGCTGAATTGATGGGGTCTCTAGAAGCACATGAGCAAAGACTGAGTAGGCGCCATGAAAGCTCACTTGAAAACGCTTTTCAGTCCAAGCTCAACGTCAAGAAAAATAATTCAAGAAATGGCGGGAACTTTCAAAATCACAACAAAGAAGGAAGCTCCAACACCATGGAGAGAAGAGGAAAGTTTCCACCATGCGGTACGTGCAAGAAAACAAACCACTTGGAGAAGGATTGCTTCCATCGAGGAAAGCCGCGATGCAAAAACTGCAAGAGGTTCGGGCATGAAGAAAAAGATTGCAGAAACAGAAGGAACCACCAGGCCAACTACTCTGAAAATCAACGGGAGAATGAGTGTTTATTCTACGCTAGCCACTCTGCAACGGAAGTAAAAGAAGAAGAATGGTTCATCGACAGCGGATGCAGCAACCACATGACATCCAACGAGACTATCTTCCGTGATCTAGACACTTCTATCAAGTCAAAAGTCGAGATGGGAAATGGAGAGCTTGTGGAGACAAAAGGGAAAGGTACCATTGCCATAGAAACAAAGAAAGGTACGCGATTTATTAAAGATGTTCTCCTCGTTCCGTATCTTGCACAAAATCTATTAAGCGTTGGCCAGATGATGGAAAATGGATATGCCCTCCATTTTGAGAAAAATTTATGTCGAATTTACGACATGAAATATAATCAAGATATTGCAAAAGTAAAAATGGGAAATAATAGAAATTTTCCCATAGTATGGCAATACCCACAAAAGGCGATGCTAGCCCAAATGGATGATACAAGCCTATGGCATCGAAGATTCGGGCATTTCAACCTATATGCGCTGAGGCTACTTCATCATAAAAATATGATATATGCCCCTTATAAATGGAAAGGACGGTGTCTGCGAAGGATGTACGTCTGGGAAGCAACACCGACATCCATTTCCATCAAAGAAGACATGGCGAGCCAAGGAGATATTGGAGCTTGTCCACACCGACGTCTGCGGGCCCATGAGAACACCTTCACTAAATCAAAATAGGTACTTCATCCTCTTCTCTTCATTGATGATTATTCTAGAATGACTTGGGTATATTTTCTTCGAGAGAAGACGGAAGTCTTTGGAATCTTCAAGAGATTCAAGAACTTCGTGGAGAAACAAAGTGGTCATAAAATCAAGAAGCTAAGAAGTGATCGAGGTACCGAGTACAACTCAAAAGAGTTTGACAAGTTCTGTGAAGATGAAGGTGTTGAGCATCAACTCACTGTGGCCTACACTCCACAACAAAATGGAGTGTCAGAAAGAAAGAACCGGACGGTCATGGAGATGGCGAGATCCATGCTAGCAGAGAAAGGATTGCCAAAGAAGTTCTGGGCAGAGGCAGTCTATACATCAGTCTACCTGCTCAACCGATGTCCAACAAAGGCCGTACTAAACAAGACACCAATTGAAGCTTGGTCAGGACAAAAGCCTTCAGCCAAACACTTGAGGGTTTTCGGAAGTATCTGCTACATCCATATTCCCTTAGTCAAAAGACATAAACTGGAGAACAAGACGGAGAAGGGTATATTTCTCGGCTACAGTTCCAAATCCAAGGGATATAGAATCTACAATCTCGAGACTAAGAAACTCGTGACAAGTCGAGATGTGGAGATCGACGAACAAGCTTCCTGGAATTGGGAGAAAGAAAGTGTCGAAAGGAGGACAATAACGACACACCTCGAAGAAATTCCAAGACTGGAGGAACAAGATCAACAAAGTCCCATGCCGACACCAAGAGCCTCACGAGAAGAAGATACCTCAAATGATTTTGACTCCTCACCAGAATCTCCACCTCGTCGGGTAAGAACTATAGCCGACTTATATGAATCCACCGATATTTATGAAACATGCAACTTTTGTTCTTTGGAGCCACATAACTACGCAGAAGCATCCAAAGAGAAAGTTTGGATTAAAGCAATGGAGGAGGAGATAAAAATGATCGAAAAAATGATACTTGGGAGTTAGTGGACCTTCCAAGTGACAAGGAAGTCATTGGAGTCAAATGGGTGTTCAAGACAAAGCTGAATCCTGATGGTTTGATCCAAAAGCACAAGGCGAGACTTGTCGCAAAGGGATATGCTCAAGTACCAGGAGTCGACTACACAGAAACGTTTGCTCTGGTTGCCCGGATGGATACAATTCGAGCACTCATAGCTCTGGCAGCTCAGATGAAATGGAAAATCTACCAACTCGACGTCAAATGAGCCTTTCTCAATGGAGATCTGATAGACAAGATATATGTGGAGCAGCCAGAAGGATTCATGAAAAAAGAGGGCAAAGTTCTTCACCTCAAGAAAGCTCTCTATGGGCTCAAACAAGCGCCTCGAGCCTGGTACAGCAAGATAGACGAATACTTCACCGGTCAAGGGTTCAGGAGGAGCAAAAATGAGCCTACTTTATACATCAAATCCCAAGGTAAAAGTGACATTCTCATTGTCTCTCTCTATGTCGATGACTTAATTGTCACAGGGAGTAACACAAAACTAATCGAGGATTTCAAGAGAGACATGATGAATACCTTTGAGATGACGGACTTGGGATTAATGCACTATTTCCTCGGAATGGAGATAAGTCGAGACGAAGACGGCATCTTCCTATCACAGAGGAAGTATATCGAAGATATGCTGAAGAAGTTCAAGATGCAAGACTGCAAGCCAGTGGTTACACCTCTCGTTCCAAACGAGAAGTTGAAGAAAGAAGATGGGTCCAAACCGGCGGATGCTACCAACTATAGAAGTTTGATTGGGAGTCTACTATACTTAACGGCATCAAGGCCAGACATCAAGTATGCAACAAGCCTTATATCCAGATTCATGGAAAGTCCGAAGGAGACTCACTATGGAGCAGCAAAGAGACTTCTTAGATACCTGCAAGGAACGCTTAACTACGGCATTTGGTACAAACCAAATTCCGACTCACAACTCATTGGATACAGCGACAGTGATTGGGCTGGATCTCAAAATGATATGAAAAGCACATCAGGCTACGCCTTCAAGCTTGGCTCGGGAATTTTCTCTTGGGGGTCAAAGAAGCAAGACTCCGTTGCACTATCAACAGCAGAAGCCGAGTATGTTGCAGCAGCCGAAGCAGCATGTCAAGCTATATGGCTCAGAAGAATACTAGCAGACATGGGAGAACCGCAAGACTCAGCTACAGAGATCTACTGCGATAACAAGTCGGCCATCGCAATAGCTAAGAATCCAGTTCAACACAATCGCACCAAGCATATTGATATCAAGTATCACTTCTTGAGAGATGTTGAAGCGAAGGGACTCATCGAGATGAAGTATTGCCCAACAGAGGAGCAACTAGCGGACATCTTCACCAAGGCACTACCAAGGGACAAATGCCAATTTCTACGAAGAATGCTTGGAGTTACCGACAAATGCATCAAGGAGGAGTATTGAAGAATGATGCATTTCTCTAGAATATCCCAAACAATTCCATAAGTATCTAGAATAGATTATTAAATGTAGAATCTAGATAATTCTCTTAGATATTTTTAGTAGATAATTCTAGATTCTTAGATTTAATGAGGATCTAGAATGATCCATCATCACCTATAAATAGAGGTGTTAGGATCCATTTGTAAACCAATCCAAAATCTAAACATTCTAGCAATACAATCTACATCCTTTTGGAGAGAAGTGCTCCCCTCTAAATTTCTTCTACATTCCACACACTATTCCACACACTACACTCCCTAAAATACTAAGTTTCCTTCTACACCACTTCACTACCATTACTCTCTACATCCTAAATATCTATAAATACTTTCCATTTTCTAACACACTGGACCAGTGAAATTGTTAATGCTAAGAGCCCTGCATATTCAATACTAGAAATCAGAATTGTGTGTTTCTTAAAAATCAAGAAATAGAGAGATTGTGCGTTGATAGTTTGTTACTAACAAGTATTGCATTTTTTGATAGTTGCCCGATTTCTGGAGGGATGGATCCATCCAACACATTCCGACTCAAGTTTCTTCACCATATAAAAACACAAAAAAGAAGAATCGCAGTCTCGGTGCAGGGATCAACGCTTAAATTCAGCTTACTCCTCAAATTTCAATGATCAATTATCTTGTTCATAGCATTCACTAATTAACAAAAGAATTGAGCTAGTCACATATATCAACAGTTGCAGAGTTGTTGTTCTTGTTACTTGATGATTAAGAGACATATCCGCAAACACTTTTACGCGGTTCAGTTATTCGTTGTGCAGCCACAACTTGAAGGGCCCAGAATGCAAGGAAAGAGAAGCTCAGAAGCGCCATTTTCGGAGCAACAAAACACAGTGGTATGAGATGAGGTGAAAAGTGGTGAAGTTCTTAAAACAACATATGCATAATACCTGGGAATGTGTTGATCATCTTAGTCCCGAAATTCAACTTAACAATGTTGCGATGCGGGTAGAGAAAGTATAATACTCTTGATAAATAATGGAGGCTACACCATTGAAGAGGTGCACCAACAGTAGGCCTTACAATGATCAAGAACTGATGAACTGGAACTACACTGCTTTGGTTGACGCCACCTGCAACAAACGAGGCAGATAGGAGCAGTAGCAGCCAAGAAACTCACTAATATGGCGGCGGAGACAGGAGTGAGTTGGGGTTGTGCGGCGGTGAAAAAAATAAACGGCTAGCGGGAGCTCAGGCTCTTCACCATTCACTGCATTTACCCTTCTGGTTTTACGGTAAGGGAGGCTAGGGAATTATAAACTTAATTAGATTTTGTTAATAATTAGATATTGAGGGCTATATTATAAGGACATAATTGTACATTTAAAATTAATTTTATTATTATTTTTATTTGGGGGCTATAGGGAGAGAAATGGGGGCTATGTTTAAAATCCTCCGAACTCAAATGGCTAATATAAGGCCATCTTCAACCATTTTTTTTTTTTTTTTGACAGTATGCAGCATTGTATACTTTTGATAGAATTTCATCTCCTTTAAAAACTCGAACTTGTAGTGAGGTGTGTAATCTATTCATTTATACTCCGTATTATTATTCCCAATACTCCCTCACCTGTGGGCTCAATTTTCAACTCTACCCTCTGGGTAGGAGGTCCAACAAGTGCATACTTTTAATATGGGTGAAGTGCTATCAGTGAGATTTGAACACAAGACATCGGCGTTAGCCAAAAGCTCTGATACCATGATATTATCAATGCTAGTCTGAAATGTTGGTCCTTTCCAATGAGGGCGGGTGCGATGATACTATTGACATTGTTAATAGCCTTTGAGACACCCTTGCCAAGGTAGTCGGATCCTCCGTCCCTCAGTTCAAGAGCCTCGTAGATTCCGGTGGATGCACCACTAGGAACGGCAACTCTAGCAAAGATTCCATTGGATAGATACACATCAACCTCGACGGTAGGATTAATTACCACGGCTGTCGAAGATCTGACGGGCTTTGATGCTTTTGATAGTAGCCATGTCGGAGATTCTATGTTCCGTCAAGTTGTTGAACCATGAAATGATTATGTCCCCTTTGTCCTCAGCAGGCGCATAACATATGCAAGACGTTCTTCCAGCGAAAGTCCCATGAAATATTCCTGACGTACGATGCCCCCAAATTACTCTATATAGTGCATACTCTATCTGTGATTACATTTATAACGTATCACAATAACTGAATAATTAATAAAATCGAATCTTAAATAATATGAATAAAATATATTAGAGATTGTTATTTTTTTATTGAAATAAATCAAATATGTAAAATTAAATAAAAATTAAAAAATAATAATAAATCATATACTGTAAATGATACAATGAATTATAAATCAAATTATATTAAAAAAGTTTAGTTAAATTATTATTTTTATAGTGTAATATTTTTCGAATAGTGAAAATGGAGCATAGAGTATTGAACAGTAAAACTCTATATATAGAGTATTATTGTTCAATACTCTATACTCTAACTGCAAAATAGAGTACGGTTGGAATGGACTCCGTACAATGCTCTAATGGAGAGATCTTTGGTGTCACCGTGCCAAACCGTAATTACACTATTACCTGCTGCCTTATGTGGATTGATAGAAATTAAAAACTTAGTAATAGAGGTGCTAGAGTAAAATAATAATAATAAAAAAATAATAATAATAATCTGAGAAAATATAGTATTATTTTATATTCTATTTTTGTATAAAAAAAATTGGTAGAGAGGTGCTAGTGCTTCTTCGGCACCTTCTCTCTCCGCCGAGTAGTTTTGAGATCAAGTTGGGTTGTGGCCTTATGGGTGAAATTATTAAGAATTGTAAATTTGTTTTAGCTTCTAACAATTTTTTTTAGATACAACACGATGTGAGGTCAATTGATAGCTCATCATATTACTAGATCAGTTAGAAATTATCCTTCATCTCATGTTTGGAACGGGCCTTGAAATATCGTGAATAGGCTTTAAGATATGAACAAATCATTTATGCTTCCATTTATTATCTTTACAACTGGTATTGTTTTACAATCATAAATCATCATTCATATAGAAATCGGTAGTCCCATCAATATGAGATTATTCATTCCTCTCTTCTCCTTGCATTAGCTATTCTGTATTATGATTGTTAGGAACAAATTTCATTTCACATTCTGAAGAAACTAACATACTTGTGATTTTGTTACGATTGCGTATTAATCTTCGTCTATTCTAGATTGGAACAAGTCGGTTAGACCGATCCTGGACCATTGTACCAAATAAAAAAAATGACTTGAACAAGTAAATGTGGAAAAAAGTTCAGGCCAGCATGGCGCAGACTTTTGAGAAAAGATCGCGTCGAGTTGGGTAAACCCTAAATCTTGACGAGCTAAAATTATTGAGTCTGAATCCAACTTTGATCACACACACACACACGTGTACCCGAGGTGACTCGAATCCCCGACCTCTTGGTTGCAGAGGAAGCGTCTTACCAACTGAGCTACGCTTTGTTATTGCAAAATGACAAGGTCGGGCAGGATCAGTTCCGAACACACTGGACCGTGCATCATTTTAGGCAGACTTGCCTAACCTTGCCCCAAATGCAAGTTAAGCCTAACTTTAGGTTCTTAGATGCATTTTAAGTGTCAATCTCGAATTTGAATTAGTGTTTTGCCAAATATTCTCTGTGTTATTAATTGATATGGAGTATCTTATTAATTATTTAATGGTTTTCATGGATTAATCAAGAAATTCGGAGAATTTTTTCTCTTGCTCAAAGTGTTAGATGTATAAAGTATTATTGCAGTCAGAGATCGATGGAGTAGCAGCGGTAACTTGTAAGTGATTTTTTGCATAAGAAATGTTTTTTCAACGGGTTGTCTTTGACGGTCTTGTATTGTCAAAATGTGTATTAGTTGAGTACTTGAGTGTTATGCATTATCTTTATATATCAATTAGTAATATTACGTTACTGAACAACAAGTAACGTGCATTATGTCAAACGAAGCAACGGGACGGAAGCAACGAATGGAAAAAGGAGTCGGAATTATTTAAATGTATTATTGATTTCCTTAAAAAAATGTATTGTTTATTAAAAATGTAATGTTATTGTAATTTTATTATTTATTATTATACATGATCCTTTTCCAATTTTTACTCTACATAAAAAATGATAGTACAATATTAAACTGATCACAAACGAAATGGTAGTAGTATAAATACGAGTAAACTAGTAAATTGCTTTCATTTCATTATTTAGGGTTTTGAAAAAATGACGATTACCACAATTTTGAAGCTCCAAATAAACACCACTCAAGGTAAATTGCTTCTAAAAATTTGTAGATCTATGTAATTGGGGTAATTGAATTTTGATGGGTTGATCATGCGTTCTTTTATTTTTATTTTTGGCGGTGTGTAATCGATGTTAGATGGAATCTAATTCAAATGTAGATTGCTTAATAAATGTTAGATTATACTATGATCAAATGTTAATGATTAATGCAGATTATACGATCAAATGTTAATTGGGTTGATGGGTGAAGGTGTAATCGATGTTAGATAGAATGTAATTCAGAGGTAAATGTCTTAATCAATGTTAGATTATACTATGATCAAATGTTAATAGCTTGATGATGGGTGGGTGGAGTACAAATCATGCTGTGTTTTTTTTAATATTATTTATTATTATATCTTTTGGGCAGTGGATAGTGTTTGAGTGGCTGCTTATTCTGATTTTGGTTTCGGTGGCTGACTGCATGCAGTGTGGGCCACAACAGTCACATGTAGGAGAAGTTTGTGCAGCAAGGTGATTAAAGGGGGAGGATGTGACGAAGAAGAAATTGACTATACTGTTAACCGAGTGCTGCAGGGGGCAGTGATTTGGTTTACAAATAATATTTTGGGTGGGGTGGTGCAAGGGGGTGAGATTTTAGGTGAAACATCATCCTATTCGGTAGTAGTCGGCAAAAACCTAGTTCTGAAAGGAAATGAAGCGGCGTTGATGAGAGGCGCGAAAGCTTTAGTTAATGGGATCAAGCAACTAAGCGTTGATCCTGAGAATGTATGTTTCATGTTCTGTGATGCCTTGTGGCATCAAGAATTGTCATCATATGGATTGAGTTATACATTCTTTGAGGCAAGAGTTGAGGTTTAGGGCAAGTGGTGCAGCCAAAGGGTGAGCTCGAGCTCACCTCTTTCTGGGAAAGGGATAAGGTTGATGGAGACTACCTATTCCATCTTCATGCCATATATGAGGCGGAGTCTAGAGCAACTTTGATTGGGGTAGAGACCTTCATAAGAAAAATCCATGACCCTTCCAATCCCAAATCGTTAATCATACTGATGGATAATTAGGGGGTTGTGGCCGGCCTCAATACATGCTTACACTGGTTGGTGGAAGGGGATTTTTTCAGCAAACCCTCGTCCAAACTTAGCCACCTACAATCAAAATTTTCTAAACTGCAATTTTACATATATTGCGGGGATGCAAAGTGTGAACTGCTGATATGTTATAATTGTCAAATTAATGTACACAAATAACATCAAACAACTCAGTCTGTATTTAGACCATCCCAATCAAGCTCGGGCAATTTTAAGTTCGGGTTGATCAGGCTAAACTGTTTTTTATTTAAAATATTTTGGCCCTAATATTATTTTGATTTTGAGATGGCCCGTTAGCCAATAAGTTTTTTAAATTCTTTTAATATGCATTGATAACTATAATTGTCAAATACTTTTAACATAAAAATATATTTTTAATTAAAGACAATTGACTATATATTACACCTAGCGCCAAGAGGTCTTCACCATTTAGGATTATAAGTTATCGATAAAATATCTAAACTATTACTATCTTTTGAATTGTTTATATTTTATCTTAATCTATGTTCCAAAAAGCATAGGCAAATGGACCGAAACAGATGGATTACCTTTGTTCAAAGATTCGATATGTATGCCCTTTTCGAGAAGCATAACAACCATATTTTCCTACTCCATTCTCTAAGTCCCCCAATTCTGGCACCGGTGAGTACCCTCAACCGGTAAAACCGGTAATCTAAATGAGTACAACTTCCCAAAAAATCTCCTTAACCTATTTTCAATCACATCAAACAACGGATGACTTAACATTTCCCAACCTAACTATTTTTTTCCTAATGTGAAAATTGAATGATTTCTGAAATATATTATATCTCTTGTCTTATGTTTGTATTTTAATGATTAACGGGCAGCCTGATGTTTAAATCGAGTACATCTTTTCAACTATAACTATCTTAGCAACAATGTGTTTGACATAAAAAATAAAGACATCATCTTCATTAGTCTCATTTCATTTTTTCTACGAATTTTACCGTAGATAAGGTTTTCTATATGAAGGTTTTGTCAGTGCCTCCATATCCATATATAAAAAACATCCCGCCTGAACTTGAACGTGTTGCATTTATTTTATTTTTTTTGATTAAGGTCAGGTCTTGAATTCTTGGACATGCATCAAGCAGAAGAGTAAGATCTAAGGCTGATATGCTGATGTAACTCAAGGAAATAGATTTCAAGTAGGGGAATTTCAAATAACTAGGTCCAACTCCACTAATTGTGTTGTGTGCCGAAACCAATACTTCAAGCTTCTGTCTACCACACTTCTCAAGCATGTTAATGTTAGGTATTGTTCTCACATTGTAATGCAGTTGGCGCAGGGTTTCTCGAGTGTGCATGAGCCAAGCTATAACTGGGGCAGCACAGAATTCATCTACATCATCAATGAATGTGTTGCATTTATGATAGTATCATAAACACAACGTTGCTCATCCAATAAGATTAGCAACTAAAGTTTTGTGTTATTTAGCTAAAGCTTCACAATCATATCGCATTTCATCACTGATCAATCTATTTCCACAAAATAAAAAGAATTCGTGATTTGGATAAGGGATGCCTTCAAATTCTCGTAGAGTCCTACCAACACTTCTCAATAGCTTCTCACTTTCCACAAGAGCATAATTCTTAATATGATCTTCACTCAAGCGTAATTTTGCATTTTAAATAAATATAATATATATATATATATATAAAGTTCAATCTATGTAATTAAATGGTAAAAAAAAATATTAACAAAGGAAAGATATACTAATATATAAAATATGTTACCTGGATGACGTAACAAAGTCCTTTGGTTATATAAGATATCATCTAATAAATATGTCCAACAAGCATTCCAAACTTCTTCTGCACGTCCTAAAGAATCTGCTGATAGCAAAGTGACGAACAAATGCCTAAAAGATTTTGCTGATGCCCAAAAACTTGCTTCAGTTATAGCATCAATGTATTATTTATCATCACTCAACAATCATGTGCATAGCAAGCATCCTTGAATGAACTGTACACAACTCCACGAACTGTTCTTCGCTTCCATGCTCTCGAATCTTGCTTCCAAACAAATTTTGTGGAAATTCAGCATACATGAGTTCTCTTGCTTCGGGATCAATCTTATTCGCTTCAAACCATGCTAAAAATATGATTTCTCCAACTCTCGGCTTTTTCATCACTTCATCAATTGGAATAGAGTCTGGAAATACTACAGTCTGCTCATCTGGAAGATGAAAATTCAATCTTTCAACCGGAGGGTATCTATATTTAATCTCAAATCCTAAGATTTGCCAAGCAGCTTCACACGGTGATATGTATCTACAATCATAATACATTTTCACCTCATCAATTTTGTTCCCCTCTTGTTCATTGTCGGTGCTCTTATAGAAAGACGTAGTGACACAGTCATGTCCCTTGTTTATATACTTGAACAAATATTTGATGGATCGCGATTGATTGCAGCATTCAACATTTATGTGTGCTCCATACTTCATTAGAAGATAACGATTGTGCAGAACGACATATCCATTATCCAAAGGCACACCAATTCTTCATAATTGACCATCCATTATTTATGCACCTATATTTTATATATCCATCTTCATCCATGATCGTTTCATCAACATATTTTTTGGGAAAATACTTCGTACAATGACCGTCTTCATCCGTGCAAAGTGCACTTTTGTTTGCGACTCCACATGAACCATGAAGCATGAAATCTTGTACAGTTGTATAATACTTTAGATCTGAATCTTTATCCGGTATTTCAGCTGAAATGATTTCGTCAATCTTTTCTAGTGAAGGATCTGCGTCTTCTTTTGAAAGGAAGAGCAAGATATGTGCATGTGGAAGTCCGCGTTTTTAAAATTCAATTGTGTACACAACTGCAATAGAAAAATTAAGTTAAATTAGTTTATATATTCGAGTAAATATAAATAACATACGAAGAAAACCTAATAGTATAATATAATAAAGAATATAGCCCCTGCTCTAACACTTCCAAAAGGTTTCTTCTTGCGTAGATCTTCAATCAAATTATCCAATTTCACCTTGAAAACACGACAAACTACATTTGGACGATCTTCGGGTTTTTGTCCTCGACTTTCTACGTATCGGAGAATCTCAAGCCATTTTGGATTGCATGTAAATGTGATAAACAAATTAGGATATCCAACCCATTTGCAAATTGTCATTGCATCCTGATAACTCTGTACTATGTATCGAGCTCCTCCAGTGAAAGTAGATGGCAATATAATTCTTTTTCCTTGAGTTGTTGGATTTGTCTCGCCTCTTATAAGAGCATCTTGTAAGCCCTTATACATATCACATCTTAATTGTTTCTGATTTTGGCGTATAAACATCAATCTGGATGATTCAACCATGGTGTACGCATCAACCACAAACTGTTGGTATAGCTGTTTAGAAGAAAGAATGGTCACAGCTTCAAATTATCTTTCATGCAATTGACAAGTGAAGTATTCTCTCGTACTCACATTCTTTCGAGCTTTAGTACTAGAAGATGCATTGACCTTACAGAGAGGAATATCTTCACGATAACCATCTTCACCATATGGGAACAACAATAGATATTGCAAACCAAGATAAGCCGCATTTAACTCACTGATACGCTTCAGATCCTCTGATTGAGTTTCAACAATTAAATCTCTATCTCCTAAAGATTCATCGAAATCACCGACAATCAAAGTTGCTACTTCAGATACTGATGGTAGATTATTTGTTCGAGCATCTCGACCTCTTCTACCAATTAGCTTTATCTGTTGGGGTTATATACTGCAAAGCATACTTTTATGCGTGTATATTAACTGTATCTTTATGTTTTATGGAAATAAATATATTGTCATATGATTTGCATATTAATTCGTGTTATGATTATGCAAATAAACGTCTGATACTATATATTATAGATAATATGGTGTGGGTGGTCGCACGGAAGATCATATTATCGGTTTCTTATATAGTTAAATGGTGTTCGCAACCAAAAGTAATCTTGGACAAATTACTTGTTAAGGTTGTAGTATAAGCTGGATAATAGTTGGTCTTGGCTATTAGCTTATACTGGTGCATACGATCAGAGTTGCGCTGAACGGGATCGAGGTGAAATAAATCCTTTTATACTAACTTATTAAGGATCACATCTCAGACGATTATTATTTATTAATTCTAGTTGTCATAATATTCAATTATGTATTTATAATAGTTATTGCTTTGATTTACCATGAGTGAGAGTTATTGTAACTCAAAGAATCTCCGTATCTTAGGTAATAATATTATAAATATGATAATTAATATTATAGCTAGAAATCGTGTCTCGGTGCGCCGAGTTGATGATGTCCCCTTGAGGCGTTCTAAGGATTATTATATCAAACCCTGCAGGTGGATTAAGTTCCGATATAATAATAAGGTCGAACGGGTACACTCTCGGTATAAGATATTAATTAATTGAAGCAGTCAGTAGCTTAAATTAATTAATGGACATGCGATATCTTAAACACGGGAAATAATATAATTCAAAGAGGAGCCCGGTATGTCATAATTTGGGATTGGACGGCGATGCAATATTATTTTACTATAGTGGAAAGACTATAATATTAATATAATTAAATAGAGTATTCGGGGCCAGAGAATACTTGAATTATTTAATTATATTGGAAGGCCCAGTCCAAATCCTCCTCAAGATCCCTGGAGTAGCCCAATAGAGCATAGTCTGGCCCATTAGCCTTGACCCTAACCTCTCCAACACTCTACCTCTTATTATAAATAAGAGAGAAGTAGAAATGTTCAATACGTGATTTCATTCTCACTATAAAGAGAGAGAGGGGCGGCGGCTTCTGGGAGGCACAAAGAATAGATTTCTGTCCACTCAGAATTTCTCTGGTTGCTAGGGAATACTCCAGAAGACTTCGGGGTCGACGTGAAAGAGCTAGATCTCGTGTGCAGAGATCTGGTGCGTGGAAGATCATTTCCTCGACTCAGAATTCCACCGGTGATACGCAAGCAGGTATATATGATTTAGATCGGTTTCCGCTTTCAAGATCTGAATTCATATGTTAATAATTATTGTAATTAATTAAATCTACATCCGAGGGATCCCGGATCCAACATTATCTTCACATCAGATTGACCATGATCGATAATTTTCTCTTTTCCCATTCTAAATTTCTTCACAAACACATTGTTTTCATCTAGCATGGTCTTCAAATCAACAACAATCTCAGCATGTAATTTGTTTATATCCTTTTTTTTCCTAAAAAAACACAAAAATATAATAGCAGCTAGAAAATATGATAAAATATTTTTTAATGAAAGTAAAAGTTAACTCATTGTTTGCATCCTACTTGCAATTTCATTTTCCGTATCATATATATTCAGCTGTGCAAATTGTGGTCTTGAACCTTCAAACGACATTAAACTCCTAATCACAAGATAATTTTGGCCATGCAATTGAAATGTTGACGGTGCATTACCATTGTTCAAACTCAAATCTATCTTTCCTCCCATCAATGTAAAAGCAAACATGCTATTGATGTATGATCGAATATGATCTCGAAAATGTTTGCTCTTTGCGTCACAACCACAAAGCAAGTCATTCAACAATATTGGTGGTCTTTCCATTTTGGGGAGATTTATTTTACCATTTAGGCAACACAATGAATGCTTTAGATTTTGCATATTGCTACTATTTGATCTTTCATCAAACCAAAAGTAGGCTTTGCAAAACTCACATTGATATACTAGATCACCAAGATCACAATAATGTGTAATTCCAATTAGTATTAATAAATGCATCACAATATCTACGTAAATAGATACTTTAAATAAATAATATAATCAGACAAAATAAGCATTTATACAAAATTAAAAACAAAAAATAAAACAATTGATATTAAACAAAGATAATTACCATTTTGTATATCGTCCAAAAGTAATAAAGGTTGAGTACCTAGTGGTTCATCATCAGTTAAATCAATAACTTCAGATGCTCGACTTGTCCCTTCACCAGAATCATCATTCATAACTGAAGAAGATTGTTTAACACATGATTCTTCTTCTGTTAAATCGATAAATTCTATTGCTTGAAAAGTTTCACTACACATAGTTTGGCGTTCACGTCTACTCGTATCCAACATTGTGGAATCTCTATTTAGATAATTTGGCCTAATTTCAAAGGCTGCATCACAATCAAACTCATCTATATTAAAACAAAAATAAAATAAAATTCACAATGTAAATATAAATTAAATAGAAATAATGAATATTGATCAGACTAATAGCATCGCCATTACCATTACGTATGTCATTAACAAATAAGTAAGATTGAGAGTCTCCAATTTCACCGTCGATGTTGTTCTCAAAATGACAACGTTTTGCTTTTTTTTTTGTGTGATCCATGTTAACTGCAAAAACAAATATAAAATATATAAAAATATTTATAATCATATGATAAGTATAAAAATTGTACACATTCCAACAAAAAAATAATATGAAGGAAAAAAATAATATCTATAAATAATAATTATAGTCGATGTATGAGTCTTGGTTGCCTTGGTGAAGAAGTCTCTCTCTTAGTTGGGCCGAGCTTAACTGCTGGGGCCCAATTATATTGAGTCTAATGCTTGGGCCTAAGAGCTGGCCTTATCCTATCAGATAAACTTACACATTTTTCGAAAATGGAAATAACTAGGAATATTAAGTAAAAAATTATAAGAAAATGGGACCATTAACTCTAATTACTTCCTAAACCATAGCTAATATTTCCCTTATTTGTATCTGTTCTCTCAGAATTCTCAGCGCCTTTTAAGGTTGTGATGCAGCCCCATTTTGCTCGATTTTGAGTTCATTAAATTAAATATACATTTTTTTTCCATATGTTAACATGTAGATTAATTCATATGTTATGTTTGTGTAATTTTAAAATTTAAAAGATTTTTTTTTTTGAAAATTGAAGAAAAAATATTTATTAAGAAAATTATTTAGCCATAAAAATATTTAAAACTTTAGATGGTATGTAAAAATATAAATCATTAAAGTAATGCTAATCATATACACTTACAAGTTACAACCTTTAACAATTTTTTTTATTTCTTATGTAAAAGAACACATCTAGATGAACGGGACGGAGGGAGTGTCTTATATGTAGTCTCTCCACTCAATTTCAAACACCACTGACCAAACCAATTTATGAGATTTTACTCCGACTATCCACAAACCAAGAATTCGTCCGAAAACAGATTAACATTAACATCAAAATTTCAATGTTTTAGGATTATTTAGAGTTATTGTAAAAAAAATATTGTATACGTTGGACTGTTATTTGTATTTTATGAAACGTTGGAACGTTTGTGAAAAAATATTGTATACGTTAGGACATTATTGTAATTTTTGAAACGTTAGGACTTTGTTGCAAAAAATATTATACGTTAAGACATTATTGCAAATTTTGATACATGTGACGTTATTATAAAAAAGTTGGGACAATAATTGATGATAACCCTAATCTAAATGGTACCAAGTTTACTCCCTAATGTTTACGAGCCAAAACGACTGAGTGAGTCGCAGCCTGGAGCTAGGCGAGTTGGGAAAGATAAAAAAAAATTGTTTATATGTCGCTAATATTTTATTTCAATTTTATGTTTTTATTTTTAGTTTAGGCGGTGTTTGGCTAATTTTATTTGAGGTGGGAAACTTATTTTTAAGTAGCTTATAAGCTCTTATAGTTGATTTTTTGAACTTGTAAGCTCTTCAGAAACTTAATTTACCATACACATTTTTAGAGCTTTATAAGCTCAGTCAAACACCACCTTAATGAAAGAAAAAAAATTATTTTAATTGCTTTTTTTTTTAAACAAAAAGGTAAAAGGATTTTTTTAAAAAAATAGTGAAGTAAAATCCAACTATTTTGAGTAATTTTGGATGGCCCAACATAAAGTGAAAGAGAAGGCCAACTCAACATTAAACATATAATTGGGGCTTGGCCTCCATATAAAAAGAGAAAAATGGGGATTATTGCGATAGAGAAGAAGTTATGATCGGCGTGCCGTCTGTGTAGAAATGCTGAACACCACGTCACTCCTCCGCCGTCGGATCCTAACGGCGGCAAATCGGATGATGAGCACCTGCCTACCGCGTCGGCTTCAGCTCAAGAAGACCCTAGATCGCCGTGGCTGGTGGTAGAACCGAGCCTTTGTAAAACAACTAGTATCAAATTCGATCTGGTGCAGTGCAGAGCAGAAGAATTATACCTAATACTACCTCCATCCCATTACATTAGTCACATTTGCACTACAACAAAAATGGCCTATAACTACACCCTTTTTGCAACATTATACTAGGCATGTCAAGATAAACCTCCTATTGCGACATAGTATATAAATATATATATTATTTCTTTTTGAAGAAATAATTTATTGACTTATGCGACATTTTATTGGAACTTTGGCGTCACCAATGCTCCATGTCATAATATAACAACAATGACGACATTGCGCCATGTCTTTTGAACATTTGTGGAAAATAATAACTCTAGGCGCGAACTCTCCCTCCAAAATCTTAGATTTTATTATTTTTAAGATTAAAAAGAGGACACAAAAATAAAAAAAACAAAAAGAAAATGAAAGAAACTGCTATTCCCACGTCTGTATTTGCAAAGCAGCGTCAATATTCTTTTTCAAGTTCTTTTTCTCTCATCAATTTACTTCGCCGCAGAGAATTCCCTAGAAAAATGAAAAATTCACAGAAAGGCAAATCTTTGATAGAGTAAAGACGGTACCGGCGCTGCTCCATCAATCTTCAATTTAGTTCTTCAACCACGGGTTTTCTTTTTCCCTTTCCCTTTCTTATTCTCTTTTGATACTTATTGGAGATGAATTTAAGAGGCACTGATTATGTTTTGTTTTTTCTTTATACAATAAGACATATATTTTGTTGCCAAGTGGTAATTTTATTGATTTCTCCATCAGGTTGTTGAAGTTTCTCGATCTTCATCTGGGTCGGTGAGCAAGCTTTTTTCTCATATGTGCTTCCTTAATTTTGATTATTGTTCTCCTATTTGTTTTGTGCGTATAAGAAAAAGTGAACTATTTTATTTGGTTTCTTGTGGTTTTGCTAGGAATTATTGTCGATGTTGAGGAAAATTATGAATGTGCTCTTTTGCTCATGTGGATCGGTAGGTGTGCTTGTTTTCACATTTTGCAGATTGTTTATTCTCTTCTGTTTATTTTTTATTTTTTTTATGATTTCCTTACATATGTGGCCTTAAATTTTATGGATTTTCTCCTTTATATACGAAAATGAGTTGTGAATTTGGGGCTATATTTGATATGAAGTCACATTCATCATGTTGATGTCAGGATGCTTGAGTGTGATATTAGAGTTAAGAAATGGATTTTTTTAGTGGAGAAGATAAGGTTTCTCATCCCAAATAGTATTTTCGAGGCATTTGGAGGTGGAAAAGGATATTTACTAGCTTGTCTATTGTTGTTTTAATTGTATTATTAAGTCTAAACATTGAAAAATCTAACACTAGATGAATTCCCATAGTTTTGATTTGTGGCAGCCAATTGTGTACTTGCAAGAGAAATAGTTGGGTGATTAAGGAAGTTGGGAGAGGTGCGATTGTCCTCCCCTAGAGAAGCATTTGGACATTTTGGCTCCACAATGCCAACAATTGTGTATATGGTGTTTCTTTCTCCACTTTGTTATATTTGCTTCTAGCATCTGTATTGGTTCTGAGGTGCCTTACTACCATGTTAAATCATTAGTTTTTCCTTATTAATTGGTGTGACCTTGATAGATCATTTTTTTGGGCTAATATTCTCATTTTTCATCTTCTTGTGATTGCCATAGACATGAATTGGTTGTGTGAATTGGGAAACTGTTATATGTTTCTAGACTCTTTAAAGGATCTAGATGATTTTGATTGATATTTAATTTTTATGGCACACTCTTGGAATGATGGTAATATAAGTATGGACAATCCTCAATGGAGCAACTTAGGAATTTGAGCAATTGAATTTCTGAAATGTGTAGGTAAAAGCTCTATGGATACTGGAATAAGATCTCCAAGATCGAGAAATTTCGGCAGAAAATCAAGGTAAGATGTTTATCTTTTCTTAATTTTGGTAGTACAATGTTCTTATAGTACTGACAGGTTAAAGTAGATCTTGCTTTCAGATTTAGTATTACTAAACTTATCATATTTTGCTGGAAACTGCATATGGGAATGAAACAGTAGCACAAGAGCACTAGACTAATATGAGCTATTTTTAGTCTGTAGCAAGCAATACTGAAAACAGAGAGAGAGAAGTTTAAGGAAATCGAACAAATTATAAGGGAATAAAAATAAGATGATACACTTATTCTCTTGACGAAGATGCTCAGATTGTGTTCACATTTTATTAAGCAGCGGAGCTCCCATTTTTGTTTCTACTGGTGGATACAAGTATCATTATTTTACTCTCATTTTACAAGCTTGTTTTTAGTATTAATCAACTTATATATTTGCAGCTATCCTATGACAGATTCTCATAACATTTATCTAGCAAATAAACCCATTGATTACCAAGGTGTTATGAAATCTTTATTTTCTTTTATGGTTCTTCAACATGCCTAAAATCTCTTAAGGTGCCATTATTTTTCAATGTTGATGTGTTTTCTCTTTTTTTTATACTTAACTAGTCTTCCCTATCTGTACAGATTGTTCCTTGATAAGTTTTCTGCCAACAAGCCTTCAGATGCTTGCCTCTTTGGTATGCAATATGGTACACTACTATTTCATTGTTGTATATTTCTACTTTTGGATATCGAATTGATATATGAGTTGCATTGATGTGATTTATAGTATATGTTGTTCAGTATAGAGTATCACGATGTAGAGAATATGGCATAATTTGAAGATTTGAAGGTTTTGTACATCCTCTGAGTTTGGAGATTCTTGTGTTACATGGTTCTGCAGAAGGCATCAAGTACTATGGAGGAAGAGCTCAATTACTCCTTAATACTTTTCGCTGAATTTAGCTATCTTAGAAAGTTGGTTAAGTTAGTACGGAGTACTGCTATATAGAAAGCGAGATTGTATAGGTTCTTTCTTTTCTTTTCTTTTTTTGTATAGATTGTATTTTTTATTTTTTTTGTTCTATCATTTTGTAATCAAACGTCACTTTTATATTTGGAATAATAGAATATTGCAGTTATATTAGATATCTTGTAATTTGGTCATTTGTTTAATTTATTGCAATTTACCGAATTAAATAAGAAATTAAACTGAAAAATGAATTAATAATTAAGAAAGATTAAAAAGGCATTGAAAGGTGTCACTACAAACCATGGCACGTGTTCAAGCAAAAATCTCAAGCGACATTTTTTAGTGCGTGCATATCTAGAAAGACCTTTAGCTACACTCCAGCTAGCGACACTAAACGTTAGTGTGGAGATAGGTTAGATGTTGCTATAGGGTATTTCTTGTGACATTTTTCGGTGTTGTTAAAATTAGATTTTGTTGTAGTGTTGCTTTTTGATTTTTCGGCACGCTTTTCCACCGTGAAAAAATGAATACGTCAAAATTATATTTTAAAACCCGTACTAGGTTTCGGTGGAAAAACGTACCGAAAAATCAAAAAGCTAATGTGACTAATGTAATGGGATGAAGGTAATATTAAAGAAAACAACTAGTATCAAATAGGTATAGTTCTTTTGTAGAAATATATATCTAAATTCTTATTCATGTGTGATTTATTTATTGATCTTGATTTTTATGTACAATCTCATTAGGTAAGACATTTTCATTATTTTCACCATCAATGAGACAAATAGAAGAATTTCGATCTTTACGCAAATAGAACAAACACTTGCTAAAAGTTACTGGAGTTGTTCTTTTTTGCTAAGAAATTAAACCTAGGTAACTTGAATTCTTCTGTTCATCTTTTTGTTAAGTTGGTGTGCGTGTTTTGGACATTTGGCGCAAGAGCACAACGGTATCTTGAATTCTTGATTAACGATTAACAAAATCTAACCCAATCATATTAAATATAGTGACGTTATAGATTAGATAATAGGGGAGCATGAAATATTAATAGCGGATAATTGGGCCTTGGCCAAGGCTTGGACCCGTTTAAGGAGGAAGGGATTATTTTTATTTTTTTTGATCGGAGGAGGAAGGGATTATATTGCTTGAGAGAGAAGTAATAATCATTTTCTTATTACGTACATCATTTTTTTATTTTTTATTTTTGTTTTTTCTTTCTTTCTGGTTACTGTTCTCGATTGATAATCCACAATCTCACCATCAATGAAAGATAAATAAAGTTTCAATCTTTACGCAATTGCGCTGTCACTTTAAAAAAAATGAAGAAACTCTTGTTGCTAAATTATTAGATGGATTTTGAATTGTTAAATAAAAAATATAAATGGACTATGATTCCTAAAATAGGGGATGTAGCTCAATTGGCAGAAGCCGCAGAACATTCAAATGATATAGGCTTCAAATCCATCATCTCTATTATTTTTTATAGTAATTAATTTCATGCTCTAATTAATTGGTTATTTAAAATATATATACTCCCTCTGTCTTCTATTTACTGACACTCTTACTATATTGGGACGTCTTTCATTTATTGAACCTTTCCATTTTAGGTCGTAGACCCACAATCAATTTAACACTTTAGCATTTTATCACTCTACTTTTTAACACTTTAATACTATTAAAAAAATTAGATAGATCCACAATTATTCGACTTTAACACTTTAACACATTAATTTATTACTATATCATCAAAATGCAAAACAACTTATGCCCAACATTTTGGTTCACTAAATGGAGGACGGAGGGAATATATTATATATTTTAAACTCCGCACTATTATTGTTTTTTTTTTTTTTTTTTGAAACCCCTCACGATTTTCTTTCATGTTAATTGCATGTGACTTAATATATCAAAGGATTACTATCAATTAGGGGATGTAGCTAAATTGGTAGAGCATTCAATTTTGAAAACTGATACTCCCTTCGTCCCTTTCAAGTTGAGTCATTTCTTTTCAGCATTTGTTGCAAGCATTTTCAAACATCTTGATAATAGGTTTTAAAATAAATTTTTGAAGTATTTTTTCTTTTACGGGATACTACGAGTGTTGTAGTATCCCATAAAAGAAAAAAATATTTGAAAAGTTATTTTGAAACTCATCATCAAGATGCTTGAAAACACTTGCCACAAATGATTAAAAGAAATGACTCAACTTGAAAGGGACAGAGGTAGTACAAGGTTTAAATCCCATCATATCCATTATTTTGCGCAGCCTCGACTATCTCTTTCCCTATCCTTTCAACCCTAATACTCAAGGGGTGAAGAGGGGGCAGTCTTTTCCCTCCTGATCCGATGAACGTCTCAAAAGTCGTCTACTCCCATAGTTTTTTTCTCGTCAGAAGTCGAAGGAAGCACGAAGTGGAATCTATTTGTATAAGGCACTCTCTCCAAACGCCAAAACTATGCATCCCCACAACCTACTAAAACACTTAACAAAAATGTTCTAAACAAATTTATATTTCTTGAAATCAATTTGTGGAAGAACCCATCATGAGAAGGGCTGTTATGTTGGTTGTTCTTTACCACATTATGCAGAACTGATTCCCTTGAAACCGGTTGGAATTGGAAAAACTCAGAAATTGTTGACCTTCTTGAATGTTTGTTGTTCATTACCACATTATGCAGAACTGGTTTCCTTAAACCCGGTTGGATAAACTCAGAAATTCTCAACTTTCTTGAGTTAGAATAAGTACATATAAAAGTAGATTTTTTAAGGGGGGCAGCAGTCTTCAGCTTGCAGATAAATCTTCTGTACCATCCCATGATTTCATGATTCAGGAATTGAAATGAAAAAAAAAAAAAAAAAAAGCAAACCCTAGTTCCTTAGATTTGTTCGCAAGTGACGACGCCGTTCTCGATCTCTCCGTCGTCAGTCTTCACACCTCGCAGGCCGCAGCACGCCTCTCGCGACGACATTGTGGTGGCGGGCGGTGGTGGTGTACTAAATGAAAAGCATAATTCAATTACAGACTGTGTAAGAGATAAGAATACACCTAGGAGTATAATGGCAAACGAGCTCAAGGGAGGCACCGCAAGTGCCAGCTAAGACGCCACCACCCTTGGGATCGGCAGTCCGTCGGCGGTGGTCGGAGGGATTTTGGGCGTGAAATCGGCGGCGGAATCAGTGATGAAGCCCGCAGCGGCAGCGCAATGCTCAATGCCGGTGAAGTGTGGAATTTTAGGAATTAAGGATTTGCAGCGAAGCTTAAAAACCCCTGTTCGCGGGATTTGGGGGTTTAGGATTTAGCCCATATTTGATTCACATTTTTTTGGGTAGGAAAAGAGAAATAATTAATTGATTCTTTTACTTTTTGTTTGTTTTAAGTAATAGGTTATCAATTTTTCTTACTTGGGGTAACCCAATCTATTATATTGATATTGTCACCCCTCGAGAAGGAGGGAAAACAAGGAAAAAAGGAACCCCTTACAAATGACTCATTTCCATATTTGAACCAAACACTTAATAAAAATAATTATTATTATTACAATTTTCATACTTGACTTGATTTCATTCATTTTCTATTACCCTATTTGAACCATACAAGCACTTAATTGGAACCCGCTCCCCCAAATGATTTCAAAGGAAACGGTATTTTCAAAAAAAAAAAAACAGAAAAAAAAAGAAAAGAAAAAAAGAAACACGTATACAATCGCCTCTCACGAGTACATTTTGAATTAACTCGATAGAAGCGAATTGGCCATGTTTCTTTTTTTAATTATACTACTCCCTATGTCCCACCTAATTAGTTTATATTTATTACTTCTTTCGGCTCAGAGATATTAAGTCATTTCTTATTAATATGTGAGGTATAAAATAATAATAGGGGTCAATATCTTTAAGACAGATGAAGTATTTTATACTCCCTCCGTCCCAGTTAACTAGTCATGTATGTTATTTTGGGTCGTCCCACTCCAGTAGTCTTCTTTCTATAAAAGGAAATAATTGGGTCAATCAGAAAGCATATAACTCTAGTGGACCTCTCATTCTTTTAACTTTACACACTCTTCTAAAAGCTTGTGCTCAAAAGAAACAGGACTAGTGAACTGGGACGGAGGGAGTACCTCACATATAAATATAAAGGTGGACTAATTAGGTGGGACGGAGGGAATATCATTTTATTATTTTATAGTTCAAATATATTCAATAAATAGATTTGAATGAAATACGACGAATATAGTATACTCTCTCTGACTTCTTTAAGTGTCATATTTGACTTTTGTTTATATTTTTTTTAAGTGTTTCATTTTATAATTTGATGATATAATAGTTAAATTTTTTACACTTTACCCTTATAATTAATGTTATGTATGTATAAGTTAATGCTCATAAAAAGAAAATAATAAATAGGGATAAAATGTAAATTTATACATTTCATTTGTATGTATAATTTGATAATGTGAGACAGTATAAACAATTGAGGGAGTAATTTATAATGAGGAAAATAAAATAATGCATAAATTGGGACAAAATTATGGGTGAGAAATTAAAATACCCATTTTGAATACAGATCTTGCAAAATCTAACCACCTTCCTGAGATCTATTCAATTTGACTATATTACCCTTTAATGTGTGCACATCTTGTATTATTGTTCGCTTAAAAAAATATCTGCAAATGGCTTTTTTTTAGAATAATGATGCAAAATTAACCCTTTAAAATTATTAGATTCAAAATTCAATATTTATACATCAAAATTAAATAATTTTGTATAAAGAGAATATCAATCTTGTTTGATATTCATGTTAAAAATAATAGAATGAGATCATGAAAAAAATACACGAGAGTTTATGTTTTTAGTTGTATATGAGAGTTTTACACGACTTTGATAAACAATTTGATCAAAATTACACGACTTTGTACAAAAATAGAATAAATTTTTGACATATTTTAAAGGGTAGTTTTTGCATGTATTTACGTAGAGCTAAGTATTTTTTACCCAATCTATATATTCATCTAGTGCTTTAAACATTATAATGTCATATATATATATATATATATATCCATTCTATTTTTCAGTATTGCAAATCGACATGGACGGTTTGGTACGAGATAGAATTAGTCAAAATTAGCAAGTTGAATTGAAAGGTAATTTTGGCAATTTATATATTGGCAAAGGTAATTTGAGTAAATTTTATTCATCAAGTACAATAATTCAACAATTTTGAATTATGGCCACAATAATTAAGTACGAGTTAAGCCCTATTATGCAAGGTTTTTTCTTAAAAAAATAATAATTTAATAAGAAAATTAAAGGACACGTCACGGAAATTAAAATCTGAGACTTTTTAACCTTAGTCATTAACCCACTACTGCTAGGTCAACTCACACATTATGCAAGATTTTTATTTTCCCTTTTGTTTCAATTTGCTAGATGTTAAAGTACGATTAAACTGGATATAGATGGTAGTAAGTATTAAAGCTTATTATCAAAAGTGATTAGATGGTTAACTTTTAAAACAATTCATATGAAATTTTCCGTCCGACGGAAAATTCGAATTTGAGAGATTTAGTTTCATCACGTGGTCAATCGTCAATTGAATCATTATTTTCGTTACTTGTCATTTTCCTTCCGGCTTTTATAATTCTGTATTTATCACAATTTTTAAACGGTAAAGTTTTCTTTTTTTTAAAGAAAAAACAACATTAAAAATTGGCTTATACGAGATGGTCAAACACTAATTTTGCAATGTATTGTCGCCCACTCGAGTTCTTCCATTTGACTTCTCACCAAGAACGAATCTCGTATTTTAGCTAAAAGAAGAAGGAAAAAACAGAACGAATTACGAGGTTTAAATCCAGGGTTTATTTAAGCCACGTGGCGACTCAACAATTATCCTCTCCTCCGCCACTAGTCACGGTAAATTCATCTCTCTCCTCTTTCAAATTTAAACTTCTTCCCCGCCGTCCTTCAATCTTACTGGGTTGTAACGGTCGAATTTTCCCAGAAAGTGTCGCCACCCTAGCTTTTCAATCGCGATCCCGCACCTTGTTAAAACAATTTCCTATCGAATCCGTTCCAGCAAAATTCACCGCCTCGCTTCAGCAATTGAACGAAGGAGACACATGTAATTGCTCCCGATTTTCGATTTGCAGGTGCGATTGTGATCTGTCTTCTCTGTATGATTTTCCGTAATTTGAACTGTTACATAAAATTGTTACTTATTGTTTTATACGAAAATGATTTGAGACTGTTGATTGTTGAAATCGGATGGCTTAAGTACTTGTATTATCTGGAAATCGAAGTCGAACGAGGACGAAAAGAGCGATAGGAATAGGATGGGAAGAAGCTTTCGAATCGATCTGGAATTTACCGCATTCTGTAATTGATTATGTTTGAGAGTCGTGCACATAGACTGAAGATCAACTTAGGATATATGTAGGTTATTATAGTATTTGTTTTCTTTCTGGTAGCTGCGTTCAATCTGACCATCAAGGGTTAGTTGTTTATAGAAGTGGTCATGGAGAATGCCCCGTGCAGCTTTAATTGAAACGAAGAGGAACTACGTACATTTCTTCAAGGATTTCGCAACCTGTGTAGCAAAATACGCTTTAATGTATTTGGCATAATTTAGCAACGTCTGCAGGTCATTTGTTCACCGTTTGCTTTTGGTAAAAGGTAGTATTTTGAAGAGTAAATCCTCTCCAGAAGCTTGTTTTGCTGTGAATCATTCAAAATCACTTGCTGGATTGTCATTTTTCCCACTTGTGACGAAAGTGATTGGACGTATATTCTCACTTTTCGTACCTCTGATAAGAACGGCGTGTGCAGTTTTGGCACTTTGAAAGATGATATTGTATTAAGTTGAGTTGAATGTCTAGAAAATAAAAAGAAAAAAAAAAACACCTCATGCTCGTAGAGTCGTAGTTAAAAGAACTCATCTTTTATCTGGCTGTTGCATATTTTATTGCACCTCTTTTCAGTGGTATGTGAACAATTGAATTGAATGGATTGATTCTGTGGACAGGTCTAGTCACCTTAAGATGTCAGCATGTCAAAGAAATTTGCTTTCGCGTATGCAATCAGCATTTGGATCTCTTATATATGAATTGCAGGTAAGTATTTATAGCTTTCAGTTACAGTTTGCTTATGTTCTCACCTATTGTTGGCTTTCCACCACTTGAAATGCCTGATGTTTGAGATGAGTCCATTGCATGCTTGGATGGAAACTTTCTATGTCAGTACCATTGTTACAGAATTGTAATTATTGTCATTCTTGATCTGCTGCTACCAGATAATATGGGATGAAATTGGGGAATCTAATGATGAAAGGGACAAGATATTGCTTGAACTTGAACAAGAGTGTTTGGAAGTGTTCAGGAGAAAAGTTGATCAGGCAAACAGGTGTAGAGCTGAGTTGAGGCTGGCAATTGCTGATGCTGAAGCAGAGCTTGCTGCTATCTGCTCTGCAATAGGAGAGCTGCCAGTGCATATCAGGCAGGTAAGCCTTTAATCTGGTCAATCAGTGTATATCTTGAACTTCTCTTTCGACCAATAACTTGTACTGCAATGTAATTTTCTCCTTCATCAACTTTTTCTTTTTTATCAGTGTCAAATCTATCTGAAGCTACTCACAGCTTAATTTTAAACATCAATTGCAGTGAATGATATATGAAGACTCAGAGAAGTCAATGCTTTGACTAAAATTGGCTACACAAAAAACATATTAAAAGTTGAAAGAATTTGAAAGTTTTCATTTCCTATATGTTGTTTGTCAGTGACAATGGTCTTACCTTATGCAGTCTGATCACACTGAGAGCTTGAAGGGTGAACTCAGAATGATCCTTCCGCAGATAGAGGAGATGAGGAAGAGAAAAAATGCTAGGAAGAATCAAGTGTCTGAGGTCCTAACTGAGTTGCAAAACATTAAGAATGAAATGTGCATCTCTGATGGGTTTTCTTCAAATGGACTAGAAATAGATGAAGCTGATCTTTCTGTAAAGAAACTTGAAGATTTACAGAGAGACTTGCAGACACTCCAGAAAGAAAAGGTTTATATATGTTTTTCTTTTGCATTGCAATGGAATTTCGATTCTGTATTTTACCGGTTATATATATTCACAAGTGATCATTATTTGTAGAGTAAGCGTCTGAAGATGACACTGGACCGGCGGAACTTTTTGTACTCGCTGTGCGTGGTGCTTGATTTGGATTTCAAAAAAGTTGTCGATGAGATCCATCCCAGTTTAGGAGAAGCTAAAAGTTCAAAAGATATCAGTAACAGTACTATTGAGCTACTGGGAACTGCTATACAACAACTAAGAGAGCTTAAATTGCAGCGAATGCAGCAGGCACGCATTTCAAGGCTGTGCTTATTGTACTTCTTACTCCCTCTATACCTCCATAAAACATCATTTAATGACTGTATTCACATTGGCAGTTACAAGACCTCACAACTTCATTGTTCGAGCTTTGGAACTTGATGGACACACCAACTGAAGAGCAGCAAAAATTTCAGAAAGTTACTTGTAAGCTAGCTGCTTCAGAAGACGAGATAACAGAGCCTGACATACTTTCTATTGACTGTATTAATTATGTGAGTTAAATACTGTATTGTTACGCCTGGCTTCAATATTATGTATGAGCTAAGTAGTGAGCAATTCCACTCATAATTTTCCAGGTGGCAGCAGAAGTTTCTCGATTGGAAGAATTGAAAGCAAGCAAGATGAAAGAACTTGTTTTGAAAAAGAAGGCAGAGTTGGAGGCTATTTGTATGAAGACTCATCTTATTCCAGAAAGAGATAGTGCGATGGAAATAGCAATACATGCTATTGAGTCTGGTATTTACTTGTGATCAATGTATTTAGAAATGTTCCTTCAACGTAGTTCCATATTTTCTTATTAAATTTTCTTGATATAAAAGGATCTGTTGATGCTGCTTGTGTGCTTGATGAAATTGAGCTCAAAATAGCTACTGCCAAAGAGGAGGCCCTCAGCAGGAAAGAAATTCTTGAGAAGGTTGAGAAGTGGATGGCTGCGTGTGAGGAGGAAAGATGGCTCGAGAACTATAACAGGGTTTGGTCCTGCTGCTTGCTTTCTAAAGAAAAAGTTTAAAATGTACTACTTCTCTCACAGTAACCATTCTATTCCTCTAGGATGATAATCGCTACAATGCTGGAAGAGGTGCTCATCTTATACTAAAACATGCTGAAAAAGCTCGTGCTTTGGTCAATAAGCTTCCAGGTATATATAGGCATCATGCTTAAAGAAGCCTACTCATGCAGCAGTTTTATGATGCAATAAAACAGATGATTCTTTCTTCTTTTTTCTTTTTATCACTGTTCTGCTAAAACAGCAATGGTGGATGCATTGGCTTCAAAAACCTTAGCTTGGGAAAATGAGAGAGGAATTGATTTCATGTATGATGGCGTAAGTGCTTCCAAGATTCAAGTTTGAAATTTAAATTTTCCATTCTTTTCATTTCTCAGTATAGATTAACTTTTCCTTTCATCTTCATTCTTTCTTTCCTTTTATTTTCTCTCTCTTCTTCCCTTATATCTAGGTTCGTCTGCGTACTATGCTTGAAGGATATAAAGTTCAAAGAAAAGAAAAAGAACTACAAAGGAAGAGGCAGAGGGTATACATTTTTTCAGTACAGAGTTTCTTTGTATGCTGGTTTTAACTATACCTCGTCCCTCTCTCTCTCTCTCTCTTTATCTCTACATTTTTTAATTTTGCTTTACTTCAGGACCAGAAGAAACATCAGGGACAGTTACTAACAGAGCAGGAAACTCTTTATGGTTCAAAGCCTAGTCCCATGAAGAACTCCAATGTGAAAAAAGCACCTAGATTATCATATGGTGGTGCGAGTACTAGAAAAATCTCTCTTTGTACACCTATGCCCCAGACTCGAGTAACCCCTGCAACAAAAGCTACTCCTACTATTCGAACAGCCTTGAAAAATGAGTGCATAAATCAGAAAGCTACCCATAATATTCGGACAGCTCCCTCTTCAGGTGAATCCTTTTTGTTAATCTCAGCTCTACAATCCCCTTCTACAAAATAAAAGGTGGCAACTTTTTTCTAAAAAAATACTTGTTCTTGATTTGCAGTTCATAGGAGAGGTCTGAGCATGGCTGGCGCCACTATTAAACAGCATTCTTCCAAGTTATCGAGTCATCGCGAAGCAGAGGTAGGAATGATGAGAAAGCCATTCTCTCCTATACCTTCATCAACTCCTCCATCAAAGTCGACTGCAGCAAATAATATGGAAGACCTTAATAGGACACACGATGACTTGTGGCAGAAGCTGCTTGCAATTAATAAGACCCCTCCAAATATAAAATCCAGAGGGGGCCAAGAGAACAAAACGCCTGAGAAGACACCACCAACTGTGTCCATTCCCATGCAGACGGCCATAACGCCGGCTTCCATGAAGGCGAGGACCGGCTTTCCAGTCGATGAAGAGACGGAGTACTCGTTTGAGGAGAGAAGAGCTCGGTTTAAGCTGTGTCTAGATCGCCTCTGGTGAACGCGGCACGAGTTTAGAACCAACTCAAAGTTCGATATCGGCTTCTTAAGTTATGGTACGAATCTGCAAATCCAGCAATCATTTGCGTCTTGGACGTTGTGAATACAAATGAGAGTTCTATGGTTTATTTTATTATTTATTGCGATCGCAGTTGTTTTCTTCCTGAGGTGCAAAATTCTATGGTCCTTTCTCATGTGGATGGTGTGTGTACAAACTCCAATATCTATTTATAAGTTGACACCCCTTTGTCTGTGTGTGTGTTTTGGCCTTTTGAAGGAGCGTCCCCCCCCCCCCCCCCCCCAAGTTTTATTAGTAGGGTGCAGATAGCGGCCTACAAATTTTTTATGTTTGGTTGCATTGATAAGATATAATAGGATAAGAGAGAATCGTGATAAAATTATCATGGCTTCTAAAATTAAAAAATCGTAGAGGAGGATATGATTAAAATTGAAGGAGAAACAAAACTTTTAACCGGGTCAGAAAATTATAACAAGGCCTTCAAAAATGTGGTATCCTGGCAAATTAAACAAGATAACTATCGTTATCTTAAGATATTTACTCTACCAAACTGAATGTAATCTATCTAAACAAGCCAAAGATATTTTTAGCCACAAACAAGCACATATCAAAGTACAAAAGCTGATATTCTAGGAAAGTATCCAGTTTCGGAAATTACATAATACTAGTACCTAATACCGTTTTAAGATCAACTTTACACTTGCTAATTGCTAGCAAAACAAAAGCACCCATGGAATACATTCGGATGTCTTTGCAATCAACATACAAACCATCAAATTCATTAACAAGTGCCCCAAAAGACCATCGAATTCGGCTTACGTAAGTACGAACGTAACCTAGTTAGATTCGAGGAGATGACGGACATAATGAGCCCTTGCAGTTTCAGGCAAGCCCATGAAGATCTCAAGTTTTCCCACGCAAGAACCTAGGATTTCACAAACAGTGAATTTGTCATTTATGGTGAGGTCCGGTATGTTACCTAGTTTCTCGAAGAGACCCATTCTTGCTTTGCCCAGTTCATACTCATATCCGATACGAGATGCCAAAGCCTCCAACCTTGCGTTCGTGCTGCGGTTTATCTCCTCAAGAAGCGCACAGACTTTCTCAATCCCGTCGTCAGACGTTTTACGCTTCTTTCCCTTACATTTTGAGACACGGTCGGGCTGCTGGGACTGACAGACACTGTTGTTATCCCCATTGTCCGGGGTTAAATTGTGATCGAGGTTGGCATTGTTATCACTGGGTGTGTAATCCCCATCCATGGTGGCATCTTCCCTCTCTACGTCATTAACTGCTGCAACTGGAACGTTATTAACTGCTGTAACTGGAATGGCATTAACTGCTGCAATTGGAATGGCATTAACTGCTGCATCTTGAATGTCCTCCGCATCCTCTCCGGTTGCCCGATCTTTTCCGAATATCTCTTTCCAATCATAGTAGAATGGCCAACTCTTTGAACGAATTTTATTGGCATTGGCATCACTCTGTTTCAGAAATACAAAAAGATACACAAAATTGCTATTTGAAATACTTGCAAAATATGACTTCATTCATAATAAAGTATATGCATGCCAAAGCTTTATCCCACACACAGGGCAAGTCCATTGAATTTGAAATACATGTCATGTCAGATTTAGAAAATGCAATAAAACAGCCACAACTTGCATCTCACAAAGCTTCTGACCATTTATTCCAGAATATTGCATTCAAATTGCCAAATTGATGAAGGTGTATAATTACTTTAAAATTTAAATACAACTGTCCATATCATCTAAAGCATAATCACACTTGAGGTTCGGAATATAAACTATTCAAGAGGAATTGATGAGAACCTTGTATTGAAAAAAGAAAGTATAGAAACATGTTTACCGTGACAATGGAATCCCAAGCTGCTTCATCACAATGCACCGTAAAAGTTCCGTCAATATTGAAGCTAACCCCACTTTGGTTCAACATGGTGCTCAATGAGTAAAAGTATTTTTTCCACGTTGTCAGCTTCGAGTTGATGTGTGGATTTCCTCGGAGATCGGTTCCAGGCAATTGCTTCTTGAAAGCATCTTCCAGCCTATTTAAGTATCCGGCCCTGAATCCGTTGTCTGTTTTCCATCCTTGAGTGACTAGATTTTTCATAGCTGCTACAAGTGTCTCTTCTTCCTTCCGCGTCCAAACACGACGACTTGCTTTAGATTTCTTACCACCTGTGCATTCACGGGCAAAAATAGTATCACCTGACATATATTGTTAATAGATCGTAATTACGAATCCTAGCAAATGAAAAATCAAAAAGATTATAATCTCTTTTTACATATATCATTCTATCTGCCATGAAATTTGGAAATTCAAACTCAAAAAATATTCTGCCACTTAATTAAGCCGAATATTCTTTCATACAATGTATTCTAGTCCATTGTCGTCTTCTAGCAAGGAACTTGCCAAAAATCTTTAATTAAGGTATAAGAATAATTATTCAGTTTAACTGAAGATGCTGTTTTAAGGTACTTGAACATTTTATTAGAGAAATAAAATATAATAATCCCTTTAAGTAACTTTCCCCCAGCCAAGGCTGCTCAACATCCATTTACTACAGAAAGATGGTAGCTCTTTTCAACCATAAAGTATCAGACTCTAGCAGACTAAACATTGGAATAAATAACATTATGCAACTTCATTCATTCTAGACAAATATCGGTCTTCTGTCATTTAACTATTTTATGTCAATGTGACGAAGGTATAACACAAATTCACAATAACTATCCAGTTTACACGAAAACAAAAAATTAGGATGGGAGCATACATGAGTCATTGCATGTCAAATTTCATGCCTACAGATTAATTGGTGTATGATTGTGCTGCTATATATGGATCAGAATCTATATCCCTCAATAATAAGCAATATCAGTTACATAATTTAAATAAAATTGTAACTTGAAAATGGATGTGCTTGGAACTCTCATTTTTCTTGCTAAATCGTAATGATAGAAAATGAATCGTGCTATTTAGAATGAAGTATGACAGTTATTATCTTTACCACATAACAGAACAAAATCAGATGAAAAAGCTCCATCTGAAATCGGAAAAGATCATTTGAAAAGGCAAATTAAAAAGAAACCATAATAGAAGCTAGAAATAAGATGAAGCAGAACAAAACAAAATGCAAGCTACTATTACTATTAATGATGAAAACACCATTTCAATCCGGAAATGAGCAAAGAGCAAGTTCATAGTAAGTTGTTAATGCTAGAAGATTTTGTCATATGTGCTACCTGTGACAACTAAGCATTAACATGAAAAGGAGAAGACTGTATTACGAAAATAGCAGCTTCATAAAAAACTGTTGAGAATGAGAAGACTCCATAAGAGATGCTATATATAACAATAAAACAGAGCAAAATTATAACCAAGTATTAGGACGAAAAAGAACTTTTGAAACATGAAAATGGAAGGAGATTCCATGATCGCAGCAAATATAAAAAATTTCCAGCATATCCTATCACGTTTTAAAGTTTATAACATCAGCGGGATGCTAACCAGATCTTCATTCAAAATTTGTGATAATCGCCAAGTTTGTTAGTCTAGGACTCTAGGTTACCAAATCTTCAAAGTTCATTCAAATACATGCGATGTTCAATTATTTCCGACAGCCCAATACAAACCTTGCATGAAATCGACTATGAAGAATAATGTCTTACCTCGCTGGGGTGATTCCATTTTGAATTTGAGCGAAAGGCCGGAGCGTGGTTGAAACTTCCTTTGTAAGAATCTGTCCAAGCAAATACAAAACTGCTGCAAGAGACATACTACAAATTATTAGTAAAAGGGCCGGTTTTTCCGATAAATCAAAGAGGTGAGAACAAGCATCAAATGGGAATCATCTTTCTTCTCACCTCCTACAATGCTGGAAAACGCGACGCCCCTTTGTCAACCCTATTTTTTTCAGACTGATGGCTATCCCGATACATCAGTTGAGGTGAACTGAGCCCTAGGGAATATACAGGTATTTTTATTAATTTAACAAGGTTAATTTTGTAATTCTTTCCCCAAATCTAGGTCTCTGTCTTTTTTACCAAATACTATATTAAGTTATCTAACTTTTCAATCTTACCTACAAAACAAGCACATAGATTAATTATCCTACTACTATTCGTACAAGTTATCTAGGTTTTATCTATCTGGGCTTATCCTAACTTGCCTACCAAACACAGCCTAAAGAAATCAGAGCCAGTGTTTTGGTTGAGGAGTCTACTTGGATTTTGGCATGGGGGAAAAAGTTTAATGACTAATTTTCACCTTAACAGCAGCCGGCCACCACAGATTAATTCTTTTTCTTAAAACCTGTGCCCAAAAGCAACAGGAAAAATGGGGTGGGACAGAGAGAGTATAAGTTATATGTTACATCATAATGGAACTTTCCACGAAGAATTCAAACAGGAACAGTAAGAGAATCTTAGAAAAAAGATGCAGACAAACATATGGGAACTACGACCTGATTAGATTGGTAGTCCCAAACTCACATTGTCCCATCTTCACTTCCACGAGCAACTTATGAAACCAAAATTTCAAAATCCCTCAATAAATCAAAGTCCCTCAACTTATGAGTTATGAGCATAGTTTACATTACCCCAGTAGTTAGAGTGTTCTCATATCCATATGGATTTCTGATTGCGAAGCGGCTTCACCATACTTGTACTTTACGAGACGCCAATTGTCACTAGCTTTAACTCATTCCCTAGTGCATCAACCTGCAAATAGAAATTCAGCGAAACACATACAAAATAACTAAACTGAGCCTTCTTTGCTTGAAATATAGACAGATATACATAAAAACTTTAAACTAATTTAGCAACTTTAAACTTTAGATACAAGGTCATAGGAATTAAGAACTCAACTAATCTAGTAATAGTTCGATTATTTATTGCTGAAACATGATTAAGAACAAAGAGAACCTTACAACGTTGCAAATTTGCAATCCACTCATGTCCATGTGCCCTTCAACTTGTTTTTTAGTGATCCCAAATCTTGCTCGATTAATCATCTCATGCTCTTATGGAGTTTAGTATCTTTTCGACATTTTCTTTAACTCGCAAAGTCGCAATAAATTACTTAAACATCTAACCACATTTAATCATGGGTAAAGTATTTGCTCTTTCATCGTTACCCACTTTTTCTCAATGTATCTAGTATTTTTAGTCCAATTATACTTGTTTCTTGAAACTGTTGAAAATGGAGGGCTATGCAAAAAGGTCATTTTTATCACTAACAGAGGACAGTACAAGATTATTGAGGCTCGCAATTATTTTCAAGCATATAGATATTTTTAATTTTCGAGAAAACATCAGCTGTTCAGAAACCAGACAGCAGCAATCAATTACTGTACTTAATAATCAAACACGCAACAATTTTGCCAACAGAATTGGCTGCAATAGATGTAAAAAAAGTCAAAATAGACATCATGTCTTCAGAATCCCAATTTGCATGCCCTTTTCTGATAAAAATAGGTGAGCATGGCTAAGAGTCACATTCTGTAACTGCATCCAAATTTCAAAATTCACATTTAGATATCAAAAAATCTGCTACTATATATTACGTAGTATGTTTTTATGCAGAACTCCTTCAGGTTAGTTCTCATATTTTTGCCCTCCCATAATCGTTTATGCTTCCGAGCCCTTTTCTGTTGTCAACTCTTACTACCCCAATGCATATTACAACTACACAATGAAATACACAAAAACGCCCATACCACTGCAATGCAAATGAAACACACAATACAAACAGGTGACCTTCAATTGCAGAGAGAGCTTCATAAGATTGCTTTGTCTAGGGCTATAAACAAAAATAACGTGATATATTCATAATTATACTTATGTATTTCATTATATGCAACATTCAAGGAATATTCAGCTGAAGCATGGTAAAATCCTGATTATTGAGTTCCAGTAATCCAACTTACTCTCTAAAATCTGCAGCTCAACGGCGAATGGGAGGTCAGGGACGATTCAAGCCACCGATTATTCTGCAATCCAACCAAAATTAGGGCATACGTGATTGTGCTACAGTATTTCGTATTTTTTACTGTAGAATGAACGAGAAGAAGATGAAGCGCCGATGAAGTTGAGGGCATATATTCACGCCATCTTCCTTTGTTTTTTTTTTTGGGAATGTTTATTTTTAATTTGTTTTCTAGACTTTTTGGAAATACTGCTTTTGTTCATGAGGCCCAAAGCAACGCTAATTGGGCTGGGTTCATTTTTAGTTGCCGTTTTAGACTTCTATTCTCCGATTTTGGACTTCATTTGAGTTTTCTGTTGAAATAAACAATAATAATTATTACTCCGTATATTATTATTTTTAATAATGTTCAATTAAATGCATTATTTTTTATTTTCTTACTGAAAATTAATTTTTTATAGTAACAATCGTAATATGGGATTAGTGAATTTAAAGATCGTGTCATAAATGACTTTAATTCAGGACTTTTGGTCTCAGGCAGTAATTCCTACCACTAGGCCAACACACGTATATTATGATATACTACCTCCAACCCACCAAAGTAGTCTCATTTGCTTTATTGACTTTTTCGACACGCATTTCCACCGAAACCTAGTACGAGTTTTAAAATATAATTTTAAAGTATTTTTTTTACGGGATACTACGGGTTTCATAGTATCCCGAAAAAAAAAAAACTTCAAAATTATATTTTAAAACTCGTACTAGATTTCGGTGGAAACGCATGCCGAAAAAGTCAATAAAGCAAATGAGACTACTTAGTTGGGTTGAATGTAGTATTAACTACTCCTATAAACAATCTTCTTCTACATTTGTTCAAAAAAAAAAAAACAATCTTCTTCTACATTTTTGTGTATGATTTACAATTTATATATAAAAAAATGAAATAAGTTGAAATGTATCTATAGACTGCCTATATAAGTGACATCTTTGATTTTTCTATAAAAAAAGCCAAGGGAAAAATAAAATAAAAATAAGATAAATAAATAACAAAGTGCTTAGTGGGCTAAATTTAGGGCTCAGCATAAGAAATCGGAAAATCGAACAGACCGACCAACCAGACCAAACCCGACCGTATGGTTCGGGTTTTTTTTTTCTAATTTTCAAAACCCGACTCTACCGATTTGGTTTCGATTTCTATTCATAAAAATCAACGGTTAACTGAACATGTACTTATTAAATAAATATATGATTATATATATACATATTATATTAAATTTAGTTTATTAATAAAGTTTGACAGAAAAATCACCCGCTTTTGAGTATTGATGATTAGCCAAAAATTAATAAACAATTGAAGATGGCTCGATTGTTATTTTGAGTGATGGTAAGGCTTATTCTGATACAATTGTGTAATTTAGTTTCAATATTTTTTTATTTTTCAAATGGTTTATTTTGCACGTACATTCTAAGATAATTTAAAAGAAGATATAATTTATTTTTTTTGAATTTTCCTATTATGTATTATAGAAATTGAATATTTCTTTTATTTACAGTTAATTATTAGATAAGTGGTTAACCGACTCAATTTTTAGGTTAACCACTTTAATGATTTTTGGTCTTTATTGTTCAATTTATAACGGTTACCCAATTCGATAAAAATTGTAAGTCAATTTTTTTTAAATATAAAATGGTTGGTTATCCGACCTCGTGCTCACCTTTAGCTAAATGACAGATGTAAAAATATAAGGGACATGAGATCTTTATCTTCGTCTGTGTTTCTCTTTTAGAAAGAAGAATCTTCGCCCTTACTATTTATCTCTTTCTTCTCTCAATTCTCATGCGTCTTTTTTTAAAAATTATTTTTTATTTTTCCGGTCTTTCTTTATTCATACATGTAATTATTATTATTATTATTTAGTTTGAAGAAATCCGAGCTGTCATACTCATTAACTTGGCTCATTTGAATAGTGGCTTTTCTGGCACGTTTTTCCACGCTTCTTAATGATGGGTTTTAAAATGGATTTTGAAGAATTATTTTTTTTACGGGATACTACGACTGTCGTAGTATCCCGTAAAAAAAATAATTCTTCAAAAATCCATTTTAAAACCCATCATCAAGAAGCGTGGAAAACCGTGCCAGCACAAGCCAAAAAGTTTTGAGCCAAGTTAAGCGAAATGGAGGGAGTATGTTGTAAATTTCTGAGTGCGTAAAGTGGCAATGACAGTAAATCATACCTAAATTCAAGGGCACATCTTTTTTAAATCGGTCAACATTTATTTACCCATAAAGACAAAGAACAGGTCAGAGCTTGAAAAATATTAGAATAAACTCCAACCTCAACTTTACAGCTTTAATAATTAAACTCCCATTTCAATATTATTTCATAATACCTTTTCCCCATATTTTCACTCCAATTTATTTAAACTTGTCCCTTTTAAAAATTCAAATCTATTATTTTTCCAAGACGGACCTGAAACCATTTTATTAACCGTAATTAATACTCCCGAATTTCGTAATTAAAATAATGGCTGCTGACCTAATTTATTATGTTAATAATACTATTGAATTAATTCCAACATTTAATTTGAATTTCCATATTTATTTCCTTCCTCTACCTTTTAAATTTTTTCTTACAAAAACCCTAATTTCACTGCTGCTCATGAAAAATAAATTCTGCAAGAAACCAAAAATTATTTAAATTTTCCATTCCATTTTCTGAAGCTAAGTACTTTCCCTGCAATGGCAGAGGTTAAACCGTGATTAGTTTTAAGAAATCGCGGTAAAAAAAACAAAAAAAAACAAAACAGACTTCTTACAGCAGAGCTCTGTTTTGCACTCAACTGGTTTAGAATATTCAGCTACGATCCTCGAATTACAAGATTTGCAGAATTTTTCAAATTGTGTTTTGTGTGAAGTTTCCTCGTCGATTGATGCTCTTTTTTCTGTATTAGTACTGTGCATTCTATAATTTCTATCGTGCTTAGGATTTACTGGTGAAAATAGTTTTTGTAGTTAGCTCTGGGTGTCGGAGCTGAAAAAGATCCAAACTTTAAGGATTTTGCAGTTGAATTTGTGTTTTAGTACATGAATGGAGGAAAAGGAAGGATTGAATAATTCTGGGTTCACTGTGAAAGGCGATGAAGCTCCCGAGAGCTACAGGGTGGAGCCGAGAGTCGAAAACTCCAACCCAGGAAGTGGATCAACCGCGCCTCCCTCGGCGGCGGCTCCGGTGAGCGCGGCAGCGCCGTCGACGGGAGGGAGGAAGAAGAGGGGAAGGCCAAGAAAGTACGCAGCGGATGGTTCGATCTCGACATTGTCTCCTATGCCGATTTCGGCCTCCATTCCTTTCACTGGTGACTATTCTTCCTCTTGGAAGAACAGTACGGACCGACCCATTAACTCTTCTTCCAAGAAAAAGAGTAAATTGGATTTTTCAAGTCCAGGTATGGTTTGGGAATTTCATGTGTTGGTTGACCTTTTTTTTTTACAGTACTTTTATGGGTTTTTGTTTTTTGTTGTATTTATGGAGATGATGATGTGTTGTGTTGCAATTGTTGAGAGATGGAGACTAGATCCACTATTGCACTTTTTTATGGATGATTCTGTGTTGTTTGTGAGTCAACTTTATAATGACCTATGCTATCCAGTTTGGAATTAGGACACTTGTCAGGAGATTTATGTTATGTCTGAATCTTGGTGGTTTGGTGATTTTGGGATAATGGTTGAGAAACTGCAGAGAGAATCATTGGGTGTTGGTTGGTTTCTAATGATGTTCCTTGACAAGACTTAAGAAGATTTGTCTTTACTCAATAATTGCAGTTTGCATTTGGCAATATAGGAATAAATAAACATCTTTGAGTGAGTGAAGGATGATGTAACATGTGAATCTCAACCCATATTACAGTTGGGCTTACAATGAAGAAGCTCAACACTAGAGCATACTCCCTTCTTATCCTTTTATGACATGTTATATTTTCTTCTCTAAACAAGCCTCAAACTTCTGCATTTTTTGCATCGGTAGGCATCTATTTTCTGATATACCCGGACGTATTACTAGTATTATCGAGAGGGAAATAATTTATTGGGATTCCTCTGTTTATTGCATGATTAGTAAAGCTGCAATTTGTTGGAATTCCTCTGATTATCTTGGATAGGAAAATAGATAGGATTGCTTTCATGGTGTTCCTGTTGGTGAACTGGCACTGGCTGAACAAATCTTTGAAGTTGACTTTCAGTTGAACTCGGAACTTCAATTGATTATTAAAAAATCCTTAAGGATCTTCTTTAATATGATTGAGATATGTGATTTGTTTGACTTCCGACTGGTTTTTGTTTTCATATTTTTGTGAATCTGATATTGCGAATGCGTTGATGTTTCTGTACTGTAGGAAGCGAGACGGCACAGTCAGCAGGTGGAAGTTTTACACCTCATGTGATTACTGTTAATGCTGGCGAGGTACGTTTGATTATGACTAATTAGCTTCATAGTAATAGTTTAGTTTCTTTTGCACCCCAATATGTTTCTCTCTACAAGTTTGTTCTCATCTTAGTCATGTGGTCTTGTACATGTTCTGATAAAAGTCGTGAAATCGGAGTAAGAAGATGAATTACGAAAGGGGAGGGGTGTAAATATATTCTCTCTTCTGGTCCTTCACTGCAGTGGTTAATGTTGTCGGCGGTGTTACTTTAGTGAACAAATTAAAGGAGTTATGCTTATCAACTTAGCAAGAGTGCAATTCTTAACTCAATCTGAGATTAAAACTTTGAAGTGGTTAAACTGTGTTGATTTTCTCAACATACTTCTCTCTAAAGATGTTTCAACGTTTTCGAATGTTAGATTACAAGTATCTCGTTTTAGAAACCATGACATTATTATTCAAATGTTGATGTGCCTTCTCATTTATTAAAAGTAAAACAGATAAATTATAGTCTAACACGAGATTATAGGATTGTTGGCACACCTCCTTACATCTCTACTTTTGATCTCAACGGTTAGATCCATCCACGAGAATATTATAACACCGGATCTAATGGAGGCAGGATGGATAAATTAGAGGTTTGTAATTAAGTAGGCATTGCTCGATAGTAAATTAGTCTTTGAATTCCATCTCTTTGAGTTCTGGATGCTTGAATTGCATTCAGAAGTCATACTATCCATTCTACGTTTAGAAATATTGAGGGTTACAAATGATGAAGACAGCCTTCCATCATTACGGTTGTGATTATATTATGACGGTGATGTTGAGAGGCAACGATGGATCTCCTAGGTTCCTCTATACTAAAGCAATATTGCGCATCTAGAAATATCAGATGGTATTGCCACTGACATTTAGCTTCGTCCTTCTGTGACAGGATATTAGTATGAAGATAATATCTTTCTCCCAACAAGGATCTAGAGCAATTTGCATTTTGGCTGCAAATGGTGCCATCTCGAATGTTACACTGCGTCAATCTAATTCTTCGGGCGGTACTTTGACATACGAGGTAACGACTTCTGTTAATACAATTTTTCTATCTGTATACATCAATTTCCCTAATCCTTTTTGTCATATGTATTCATTATTTGCGAAAATCATGCTACAAGAATAGTTTTTTTATTATTTTTATTAAAAAAAATATAACTAACTATATTGGTGTTCGTCCACAGGGGCGTTTTGAGATACTTTCTCTGACAGGATCTTTCATTGCAAGCGACAATGGATCGACGAAAAGCAGATCCGGAGGGATGAGCGTGTCTCTAGTGGGCCCCGATGGTCGTATTTTTGGAGGAGGACTAGCTGGAATGCTAGTAGCAGCTGGCCCTGTCCAGGTTAGATAGCCAAACTTTAGTTATGACATATAATATTCAAATTTGAGTGGTTATAGTTAGATCTTGAAGCTTAATTCCAAATCTTGAAATGCAACAGGTTGTCATCGGCAGCTTTGTTCCTGCAAACGAGGTGGAGGCACCGAAGCCTAAGAAGGCAAAATACGAGCATACTATTTCTTTCGGCGCGATCCCCGTCTCTGAAGAACGATACGACGAAGGAAACTACGGCAGAGCAAGGCCGAACTTCGCCTCTTCCGCTTCGTACCATGGCGAAAACTTGCCTTCCTTGAGCTCCGTGCACCATTCCAAGATTTCGGATAACGAAGATCCTAGAGTGCAAAGCCATGAAATAGTGTGCTGAATTTGTGTATCATGTTGTATTTTTAGCTGTTTAATTTCCACTAGATTTAGGGATTTTAGACTGTACTAATGTCATCTCAGAGCAAAGCATGATTTTGCCTATTTGACTCTTTGCTCTCTCTCTTTTGCCTAGTTTAGTTGCTGAGTTTGAACTTCTGCTGCTTTGCAATATGTAGTGTATGAAACTGGAGACACCATTTTTAGTTGTAGTTCAGCTACTTTTACTCTTTTTTTTTTCTTCTTTTTTTTTTAATTACAAAAATTTGATAAACTTTTACAGGACAGACACTAGTATAGTAGACTTAATTTAAACTGTTAATATCAAAATCTTGAAGAAAAAAAGAAGAAACATGTCATTGTTCTAAGTATGTTTTCACTTTTTCTTCCTTCCATCCCTCGTTCATTTTTTGAATAAATTCTTCCACTCTTCTCTTCAAATCTTCGTCGTCTTCTTCTTTGCCTCCTTCGTTTGCCTCAACCCGAGCCTTCTGGAGCAGGGAAACCGAAGTTGTATTGCCATTTTCTTCGTCGGCGAGGGAGGAGACTAATTTGCAGTTTCCGTCGTTTGATTTCGAACTGCCGACGACGACGAAGGCGATGATGAGATTACAGAGGCAGAAAATCATGTGGGAATTGGAAGCTGCCATAGCGATCAGCTCAAATGTGGACTCCAACATTTTCCTCAAGATTGTATTTTTTTAGTTTAAAGAAGTTGAAATATGGGAGGGTTTTGTGGTGTTTGTTGGTTTAAAAGAATTTGAAAATAGGCACTCATTTTATATAGGCTTTGCTTTGAAGGGAGAAGAAAAGAGTGTGGGGGAAGTTACTCCTTAGCACAACAAACTTGTGAAAGCTCTCCTAACTTCAGTTTTTTTTTTTTTTTTTCTTTAAAGGGAAATTAAATTTTAATTACTGATAATTGTCTCTAATTAAATGGATAAACAGCAATTAACTGCCCTCTTTATCCAGTGCATCATTCCAGAAATTGAAAGTTATTTTTGTGTCATGATTTAACTTACTTCACAAGTATTTAGTGTCTTTTCTTTTTAAGAAAATGTATTTAGTGATTCAAAGATGATGAAATTGACTACCTAATCCGCCACTACTGGAAAAAGTATTCAGTGAATTTTTCTTTTTTTAGTGATTCAAAGTAAACAAGGTTGCTGTTTCAAAAAAAAGAAAGGAAAAAAAAACTAATAGGCCCATTAGTTGAAGGTCAGCCCATTAATCGAAAGCTGGCTCAATTGGTAGCCCGGAATGAGCGAGCCCAAAAATAAAGTTTAAAATTTCCACATTATACGTCAAATAATATTTCTATAAACATTCGAAAATTCGAAATTAACGTTTATCTATTTTTTTAAGGACGATAAATAATGGTTCTCAATTCTCATTCTATTTGAATAATATTGCGAAGGTAGGTTTGATTTTTATTTATTTATTGATTTTATAATGTGTACCTTGCTGAAATTGTTTATATTCTCGGTTATTTTTTATGGAACTGCGGATAAAAATACGTTATAAAATAATATTTCCCCCATTTTTGTCTCATAGAGATAGAGGCTTACAACCCAGAATAGTAGAAAGGGAGAGATTTAGGTTTCTTCGAAGCTTCCAAGAACAAAATAAATGCATATTTTTCTTGTACACAGTAGCAGCAGTACTCCACTTTTAAACTTTTTTTATTTTTATTTTTAAGATGATCAATAATAATTTCTCATTTCTTTATTAAGGTGACTTCAACTCTCGACTTCTTGGTTGGAGGGGGAGCGTTTAACCAACTGAGATGTGCTTCATTGTCACTTCACTTTAACTCTATTCACAATATATAATTTAGTTCTTGACGTAATACGGAGTACTATATAAATAAATAAAGTGAATAGACATTTGTTATGATATTTTAGGCTTAAATTAAGTTAAAAAGTGAAATCCCTAAAAGAAAAATATTTAATAAGTAAATCACACTTCAGGTTACACATTACAAGTTAGAACCAACTACTTAATTGAAATACTATATTTTAAACCAACTTTTCTCAAAAAAAATAAAAAATAATTATTAATATAAAATTGAAGTGGGTATAAAATACTGTGTTTTTCCTTCAAAAAAAAAATTCTGTGTTTATTTTTAATTTGACGAAATAAACCGTACTTTTATTTATTTATAATTAACTATGCAATATGTTTTATAATGTGATTTCTGCACTATGTTTTAGAAGGAATAATTAAGTTTACTTAAAGGTGCAATTATAGTCAGAATTTTCAAACTTTGTTTCCTTGTTATTTAAGCTAAATCTTGTTTACCGACAGAAAAAATCAAAGAAAAATAGCCAAAACCCTATACCTCAGTTAACATGTTCTAGTATCATAATAACTGTTTCTTTCTTTATTGAAAAGGAATAAAAATCAAATTTAATTTGATTAAGCTAATCTCCCTTTTCCAGTAATTGTCAAATCATGCTGCGGGCCCACGGTTATAGTTTAATCAACCACTTCATTAAATCTCTTGGGCTGATTTAGCTAACAACTTTTATAAACATTTGCTTACACTTGTCCCACTAATTTATTACAATAAATTGATTCAAACCACATGTAATTAATTAAATATTCCAATCAAAAGCTTTTTGCTGTGTTTGATATTTGCGTGCAGACACAACCCACTTTTTTTTTTTTTTTTTTCTAAATTATTTCCAGTTAATTATTAGTTTGGCTACCATTACCTTTAATGGTGCATCTCAAAATCCACATACTAATTATCAAATCCTATATGAATTCTCAGATACTCAAAGTGGATCCTTTCCAAAAAAAATAAAATTAAAGTGGATAGAGATATAGTATACCACATGCATAATTAATGGTCAAATAATTAGTATACAGTGTTTCAATTTTGATTGTGTAATATATTAATTCCAATTCGGCTTGTATTTGGATTACAATTCATGTACTTTTAATAAATATTAAATCAGTGCATTAACGTATTTACTAGGAACATGTTCTGCTCTTTATTAAAATAAGGGCCCTTCCCACATAAGCATATCAATTACTCTAAAAAAATAAAATATGGTAGATGCAAATCATGCAATTAATTAATTTGTTGCTAGGCAATTTTACAATTCTTGTAAAAAAAAATAATAATACCCCTACATAATAACCGCCACCTAGATTTTTCAAGGTAAAATCTCGTGTGTAAATTGCAATGACAAAATGTACATATGAATAGGGTTGCAATTAAAACCCACTTTTCCATTTAATTGTACACAAGTATAATCAGGCACATTTTGCACCTAAATTTAAAAGTAGGTATCTACACAAACAGAAAAAAGAGAAATAATTAAAAATAATAATTGTACCTCATTAGCCATAATGTGCAATTTTTCCTGCTTGTCAATTTATAATGAATGAATGATGGTGGGTTAAAAACTAGTAATCTTGCGTACACCATCTATTTGCTTAGAATTTTTCGATACATAATTTAATATATTGAAAAATAAATAATAAGATAAAATTTAAATTTCAATTGATATATACTACTTCCATCCCATATATTTAGACTCTTTTGCTTTATTGATTTTTTTGGCACGCGTTTCCATCGAAACTTAGTACGGGTTTTAAAACATAATTTTGTAGTATCGTTTTTTTTACTGGATGCAATGACACTCATAGTATCCCGTAAAAAAAAACTTTAAAATTATGTTTTAAAACCCGTACTAGGTTTCGGTGGAAATGCGTGCCGAAAAAGTCAATAAAGCAAAAGAGTCTAAATATATGAGATGGAAGCAGTAGTATATTACTCTACTTGATGCATGATATAATACAATATATCAAGTGAGACTTAAACTTTATATTAATATCTAATTTTTGACTCATTGAAATGCATGTTGAGTTCCTTAGAAGGTGTCCCAGTGATAGTGTGGTACGTCTGTGGTCTAAATGGTCACTAGAGCCGGTCACGGTTCCGGTTCCACCCGGGAGGAACCGGAACCGGAACCGCACCGCCGGTTCCGACGGTTCCTCCCCGGTCCCACCCGGTTCCGGTTCCGGTTCCACCGGTTCGTTCGGTTCCGTTTTTTTTTTTTTTTTTCAAACTTCATTTATATTGTTTCAAGTTTAATTGTAAGAGCATTATAATCGAAAACCGTAAAAGAAATTTGTAAAAAAATTGGAAATATAACAAATAAGACGATTATTCAATTTTTTTTTATTTACTTAACTTACCTTTGAAGATCACATTTTGATTTCAAAGGCCGAGCCTCGTTAAAACCTCAATGAGGAAAAAGAGTACTCGTCTAAGATTTGACGGTCAAAAAGATTACATTTACATGTTATCGAAATCAAAATCATAGTCGAACTCGTCAGTTTCTACTTGAGAGGTGTCGGTGTCAGTTCCGGCGTCCGTGGTGCTTAGTGGATCATCTTGAAAGACCTCCTCCCATTTGTTCTCTTGCTCTCATATCTCGGCTAAGGCGTAGTCTTTAAGCAATACTTGTGCCTCGAGATTCTTTGGAGCCATTGTCGAACGTCTTTCGTCGAGTGTGTATCCTCCGCTGCTAAATGCTTGCTCGACCGACACCGTTGAGGCAGGAACGGCAAAGACTTCTCGAGCCATAATGGAGAGGATTGGATATTGTGCTGATCTTTTCATCCACCAATTCAATAAATCGGACTCTTTGGAACCTGCACTTGTTAGTTTGGCAGTTCTAGGTTCATTTAAATACATAGAAAGTTCATCACCTTTAGAGAACGAACCTGAGCCGATGTTTTCGAAGAAACTTTGGAGTTGTCGAGCTCGTTGACTATCACCAGTAATTCCTAAATCAAAAGGGGGCCTAGGTCTACTACTACGGGCAGAAGAAGCAGAACTCCCAACACTCCCCCCATACTTTTCTACGAAGTCATTATATAGGTACCTAAGAGATTGATCTAGGTTCGTTTTAACAAGATCAAGGCTAGGCAATTCTAACCCTTCCCTACCCGGTGCGTTTGCGAATCTCATTTCACCTAAGGCGTTGTAGTAGAAATCTAAGAGTGTGGTGACGCCATCAAGCTTAAGACTAGGGTTCAAGATGGCTGCTACTAAGAAGACGTCGGGTATGACAAAGAAGTACTTTAACCATTTCAATATCATCTTAGAAACGGTAGCATTGAGATCAGAAATGTCTTCTTCATGAATTGGATAATTTATTATCTTTATGTAAATCACTAAATTGTATATTTTGTCATCTTCAATTCATCATCATCATGTGACATTGTTAATTGAATATTTTGTCATTTTTATATGATTTGGTTTTTTGTTTAAATATTTGAATTTAAAGTTTTGACATTATCACAACTCACAAGTGCACAACATCACTAGGCTACTATATTTTAACTTTGAATGAATAGAAATCACATATGTATGTAGTTTTATTCATTTGTACTTTTTTTCAATTTGAATTATAACTTAACAATGAAAAATCTCTTTCATTTTATAATTTGTACATTAAGAATTCATTAAAATGGATGTATAGTTGTATACTAATAAAATGATAGATCAAATAATTAGTATGAAATTTATACACATACAAATAAAATCTAGAAATTAAAAATTAAAAAAAATTAAAAAAAAATCCCGGTTCGCCGGTTTTTAACCGGAACCGCCGGTTCGACCGGTTCCGTCCGAAAGAATGGAACCGGAACCGCACCGCCGGTTCCGACGGTTCCTCAGCCGGTTCTGAACCGCCGGTTCCGGTTCGGTTCGCCGGTTCCGGTTCCGATGGCCGGCTCTAATGGTCACGAGTTCAAATCCCACCAATGTCTCTGTATGTCTGAGTTTGTCACACATGTCATCTGACTCATCTCAAGTGTGGTTTACCTCTTGTGTAATTTGCAGGCTATTGCAAAGAGATGGGGTTTACTCGATGCGTACCAAAAGTAGCGACATCTCAAGTGTGGTTTACCTCTCATATATGGTTTGCCGGCTACTGCAAAGAGATAAAGAGTTTACCTAGTGCGTATTGAAAATAACGACTGCAAGTTCTTATGATATAAAAAAATAAAAGTACGTGCTGAAAGATTCTGAGCACGAAAATGACGGACAAAGAGAGTATATATTTTAATTAATGTTTTTTTTTCTTTCTTTCTAAATTCCAATTCACCTATATTAGAAATCCTTGCATCCAAACACCCCCTATAATTAATGACTTCCACGTAACGCCCCTGTTCTAGTGTTGACCAAATAGTCAATCTGATTGGCTCAATTAACGTGGCCCCACATATTGACGAATCTGCAACTTTTCATCCGTTGATTCCCCACACGCGCCTTAACTAGCACGTGGTACAAGGAAAAGGTACTCTAATTTCGTCAGCGAACCAGAATATTTTTTAATTTTATATTAATAACAAAATCCCCCATTTTTCTTCTTCTCCACTTCTTCCTCCACACACTCACAGACAAACAAGTCAAGAACCAACAACTCCCCTCACTCACTCTCTCTCTCTCTCTCTCTCCCTCTCTCTATATTTATATGTGCGAAGCTAAAACCAAATTTTGATTTTGGCTCCTTTGTTTTGCGGTATGTTCAGCTGAGCAAATCGTCGAACACCTGAGCTCCAATTTCAGCCTCGTAATTCCACTGCTGCCATTTTTTCCGGCAGAACATGGCCGCGGCCGACGGAGATAAAATGCGGCGGAACCAAAATTATACCTCGTAGAAGAACTCATCTACAATCACTTGGAAGCTGTTCAGTTCGGAATGGTGCAGGAACGGCCATAAACCTCCACCGACCGACCAAAGCAAAAAAGCTCCGATTCTTTCGAGGAGAAGACGAACCGCCACCAGAATCTAGTGCCGGAAGAGAAATCGCGTCTCAATGTCTAATTCAAACTCACCTCCGGTCGACGCGGCTGAAGATGTGGCGGCGAGCGCCTTGAATAAGCGGTACGAGAGGCTACTGGCGCTCCGTACGAAGGCGGTGAAAGGGAAAGGAGCATGGTACTGGGCTCATTTCGATCCTATTCTGATCAGAAATCCCGATAACAACCAGCCGAAGGCAGTGAAGCTCAAGTGCACTCTCTGCGATGCTGCATTTTCCGCGTCGAACCCATCGCGAACGGCTTCGGAGCATCTGAAAAGAGGAGCTTGTCCCAATTTCAGCTTGATGTTGAAGCCGGTTACCCAGCTACCCCCTCTAGCTTCGCCGTCGTCGCAGCAGAATCACCGGAAGCGGAGCTCAGAATCTCGGCAAGCCGCCGGCACCTCCTTGGACGTGTCTCCGTTAAACATGTTCGATTCGTCTCGATTTGGCGGCGGAATCAGCTTCCTCCACCCTCAAACCGGGCAATTTCAAAACCTAAGCCCGCCGAAGCCGCCGATTTTGTCCGGCGGTAGAGAGGATTTGCGGCCATTGGCAATGCTGGAGGAGAGTGTGAAGAAGCTCAAGAGCCCTAAGGCTTCACCAACTTACGCATTGAGCAAAGACCAAGTTGATGCAGCCTTCGATCTCTTAGCTGATTGGTTCTTCGAGCTCTGCGGAACGGTGACGTTTTCCAGCCTCGAGCATCCCAAATTCATGGCTTTCCTCAAGCAAGTCGGCTTGCCGGAAGTGTCGAAACGGGAGCTTCTATGCTCGAGGCTCGATTCTAAGTTCGAGGAAGCTAGGATCGAATCCGAGGCTAGAATCCGCGATGCAGCCTTCTTTCAGGTTGCTTCCGATGGATGGAAGAGCAGAATCTGCATTGAAGGGAACAAACGTCTCGTTAAATTCATGGTTAACCTTCCTAACGGAACCCGAGTCTTCCAGAAGGCCGTCTTCTCCAATGGCGGAGCCGTGCCACCGCAGCACGTGGAGGAGGTTCTGTCGGAGACCGTTCGAGAAATTTGCGGAGACAATGCACATAGATGTGTAGGCATCGTTGCAGATAAGTACAAAGCAAAAGCTTTGAAAACCTTAGAACTCCAGAATAATTGGATGGTTAATTTATCTTGTCAGCTTCAAGGATTCTGCAGTTTGATCAAATATTTCAATCGGGAGCTTCCACTATTTGAGAATGTTACTGAAAAGTGTTTGAAAATTGCAAATTTGATTAACTCCCAACTGCAGGTTAGGAATTCTTTCCTCAAGTTTAGGTTGCAAGGGGTTGAAGTTCCTAACTTTATTACACTCCCTACTCCTAAATGTGACATCTCTAAGAATTTAGGTCCTTTCATTCTAATGTTGGAAGATATTTTAACCTGCTCCCAAATTCTGCATTTAGTTGTGATGGATGATTCATTTAAAGTTGTTTGCTTAGAGGATTCTGCTACTGCAGAAGTGGCTGATGTTGTTCAAGATGTTGGGTTCTGGAATAATCTAGAAGCTGTTCATTCATTGATAAAGTTGATAATGGGGATGGCTGAAGAGATTGAGACAGAAAGGCCATTAGTAGGGCAATGTCTTCCTCTTTGGGAGGAACTAAGGTCTAAGCTTAAGGACTGGTGCTCGAAATATAATGTAGCCGAGGGGCTCGTTGAGAGAATAGTCGAAAGGCGGTTCAAGAAAAACTATCATCCGGCATGGTCTGCTGCCTTCATTCTTGATCCACAGTATTTAGTGAGAGATGCTAGTGGTAAATACCTCCCGCCTTTTAAGTGCTTGACGCATGAACAAGAGAAGGACGTTGACAAGTTTGTCACCCGTCTCGTTTCTGGGGAGGAAGCTCATATCGCGTTGATGGAGCTCATGAAGTGGAGATCGGAAGGTTTGGATCCATTGTATGCTCAAGCAGTTCAGCTAAAGGAGCAAGATCCCGTAACCGGGAAGATGAAGATTGCTAACCCTCAAAGCAGTAGGCTTGTATGGGAAACATGCCTAAAAGAATTCAAAACTCTCAGTAAAGTTGCTGTGAGGCTTCTTTTCCTTCAGGCAACTTCATGTGGGATCAAATGTGATTGGTCCTTCACAAAACTGTTTCAAGGACAAGGAAACTCGAGATTAGGGTTCGAGAAAGTGCAGAAGCTTATCTTTGTCGCGGCTCATGCTAAGCTCGAGAGACAGGACTTCTCCAGTGTAGAGGAGAAGGATGCAGAGCTTCTGAGAACTGTTAATGGTGAGGATGAAATGCTCAATGAGGTTCTTGCACATACGTCATCGTCGATATAATGCTTTTTTCTTTCTCTTGGGTTAACTCTCTGTAGAATCATTGTTGTAGGATTTGTTTATTTTTTAAATTTTTTCAATCAGTTTATTTAGTTTTCTGAGCACAAGCATCCAGAGTGAAGGGAAGGATAGATAGTACATTTTATTGCAAGAAATTGCTTAAAAATGGACCACCTCTTTGTTCTATAATTAGCTGTGGATGGAATTCTTGGTGTGTAGAGAGAGAAGAAGAAGCCCATTCTTGGTTATTATACTTCTATTTTTGGATCGGAAATAGAGTGGGCAAATTGTAGAATTTGGTTGGATTTTGCTCCTGACTGTATTTATGATTCATAATCTGCACTTTTGATAATTGATGAGCTTATAATATTTTAACTTTTAAGGCTGCAAACTATGGCTCAATGTTCAATTATTTGTCAAGATTGCTCTCTTTTCTTTGGGTATCTTAGTTATTTATGATGCTATTAAACAAAAAAAAAAAAACAAATCATTCTCTTCTTCTGGTTATCTTATTCTGTCATTTTTCAAGACAAGTGAAATCCCACTTCCAATCATTCATTAGAATTTTAGCACTTATGTTGTCTTAGATTTGGTCTAATTCCTAATTTAATCATCTGATCTTTACATTAGAAATCAATATAGGTTTTTTCAGAAAGCATTATTAGCATTCAAGAATTTCGCTTATGGAAGGTAAATGTCAAATTAATGATCCTTTGTGCTATGATTGTAAAACAATCATCAACGCGTAGTCGTCCCACACCGGAAATGGACGCTGCAACGAACTCGAAAATCGGCTTGAATTTGTATGAGTGTTTAAATTTTGTCAAAGCATTCATTTACCGTATACATGCAACAAAATGATTAGAGGGTTTGCTTCGATATTTAGAGATGGAAATGGCAAAAAAAAAAGAGGTACGTGCACATGCAAGGCTAACAAAAAGGATACTCCATTTTATGCAGGTATCACGGCATCTGTCAAGTAAAAGGTTCTAATCACCTAAAGATTTCCATGATTACCCTTCAAAACACTCTCCCACATCTAATTTGTACAATGGAATATGGTAGCTAAAGTTGGAGAGAGGTACAGAATGTATGGCAACAACACATATGGGGATGGACCTTTCTCTTTAGGTACTCGAATCATTCTTATCGTTTTCTCGAGTGAATAGAATGTCTTGTACAGTTGGAGAATTCCTACGTTAATGGCTAAGGTTCTTGCTTTTGTGGAGAGACACATAAGGCCATCCACAGCCCAGAGCCTCATTAAAGAGAGCTTCTCCTCAAAATCACCTACAGTTCGAGAATTCCTACATTTATTTATTACGTTTTTAATTTATTTCATTTTTTATTTTGTATATTTGTTTAAGAAAAGATCAAATTTTTGATTTTTTTTTATTGAATTTAAACGAACAAGCTACAACAATGAGGAAATGAAATCGAAAAACCTACAACAGTGATGAACTTAATAATTAAACGCCTCCAATTAAACTCGCCCTTTGAGCTATGCTTCTACAACTGCTTCGGCGTCATTGTGCTCGTATATGTCATGAGCAACTTGTGATCATTTTCACTCGAGCTAAAACTGCCATATTTTTGGCAGCTTTGGTGCTTGAATTGACGAAATCGAGAATATTTTCCTCCACGACGCCTTCCAGTTCAACCTCGTGTTCCGCAGTTGTCGTTTGTTTCCCTTTATTTCGAGCCTGAGTTTTTGCTTGTTTCGATTTTTTTTAATTATTTTTTTGCATAATATTTAATTTTTCAAACAATAAAATAAAATAATTTGAGACATCATAATTATGTCACATAGGGACTCGCACAGGGTCTCACTTCGTCCAAACTTGGGAGCTCGCTATGGGACTTCCAGAGCGGACACGGGCTTGCTGACGGGCTCGCTCACGGCGGCATTCGGCAAGCCTGCCAGCTCCGGCCCGCTGGGGGTGCCCTAATAATGTGTAGGTAAGGATTTTGCAAATACCTTTTTTTAAGAATAGGATTTTTGCAAATACTGACTACTCACCAAACTTAAGAAAAAGGAGAAAATGCCTTTTGATTCCTCTAGAATATGGCTCCATCGCTTGTTAATTTCAGTCACGTTCTTTGTTTACAATTTAGGAGATATCATGATTAGTATAGTACAGAACAAACTTTGCTTTTTCTCTCTCATGATTAATCACTACTAAATCACTTTCTCTTTCTACTGTAAAAATTTGCAAATTTATTATTTTTACTGCCTTCTAATTTCTTCTTGAGAATTGACAGATTCGCTGATACTGAACTTTCAAAAATGGGCATAATTATTTACAGTAAAGAGTAAGAGCGAGTGGTTTTCACTCGTCTATTTAAAGCGTATAATAATGTTGATTTGTTGAATTATGTGAGGGAGCATAAATTAAGTGATTTATTGGTGCGGAATTAGAAAAGTGGAAAATTATGGGACTACTGGAAGGGGAGGATAGTGACTGGAATCATTTCGCTACCACGAAATTCCGTGAATTATTATTATTAGATAGGCAATTATGAAACATGAGTTTAACTTTCATTTTCTTAACTCGTCACATCATTTTCCATTATGTCCGCCCCTTTCGAGCTGGACAATTACTAGCTCATTTTCACCTTTTAAAAATAAAATTAATAATTAAATAAATCATTTCCCATTTATTTACTTGAAATTTTATTGTATCATGATGCTCTTACCTCAAAATGGAATCGAGCATATCATATTGTTTGAACCGAAGCCCCAAGGTTTGGGAATCCTTATGGTATCTTATGTATCATGAACAGTGTTCTAATTTTTTTGTCTAAGCGCTAGGTGGCATCCTGCCGCTCGACTAATGCTAAATCTGTCTAGGCGCTAAGTAGCACCCTAGCTATCCATCGGATTAGGTCTGAACTAATCGATACTAATGCCAACTATGTTGTTCTATACGTGATTTAGATGACTAGATGAATTTATTATGGCTAAACTAATTAGATTACATATATTTTAATAGATATAGATATTATGTTGAAAGTTAGAAAAACTTGTTGTAAACTATGAATTTTATGTTTTTTTCCTTCCACCATATGAGCTACATCTCCACTATGAAGTTTATGTTAAGACTGAAGTTTATGAAATTGGACTATTAATTATCATATTCTATATTTTTTATTATGAATTATGTTGCAAAATTATGAATAATATATGTTGATATAGTAGTAGTTTATACTTGATAACAAGATGTAAAAAATAGTAAAAATAAGCATTGTGGTCCTAATCCGCCTAAACTCCACGTAGCCGCCTGGCCCCTCCTTCATCGTCCGACGACTCTTAGCGACTTTTAGAATATTGATCATGAACTCTTTCTTCAAGAATATGCATGAGGTTGCACTAGCATACCTTCTAATATTCACATATGGAGATATAACTATTTGTTGCCGATTCCAAAAATGAAGAGCTGATATGTTTGATTTAGATAATGTCTGTTTCCTGCAACTTCGAAAAAAATAATAATGATATAAAAATCAAATCCAACTTATTAGTTAAAAATTACTAATTGGCAACAACGTAAATGTTAGAAGACATATACTCCATAATTTGAACAAAAATATATAATCATCGATAAGAAAATGCAGAAAAATATAGGTTGCCGGCGATATTTAAAAAGGCGTACCCCTTTCTCTCTCTTCTTCTCTCTCTAAATTAAGTTGAGATTTTGAGAGTACGATTAGATGCTTCCACTTATTGTGAATTTGTGGTAGACCAACATATATTTGAGATGGGGGACCATCCTTCTTTCTCTAATTGGTTTCCATTTTTCGGATTGGGGTTTTGAGGTCCACAATTTTGGTGATGGAGTTGAAATAAAATGGTCGGAAAAAGTATGAAATCTAGTATAACATTTATTTGCTGAAAAAAGTTTTACAAATCGAAGGCGAAGAAGAAGGCCCACTAACTGAATGAAATATTTGGTGCGAAAATGAAATGTACTGAAGGCCCGTTTATTCAAGGGCCCGTTTATTCATACAGGCCTCAATCAAGCTAAGGCCCAAAAGTATTGACTTTTGAAGTACCTAAAATAGCCCCGTACTTTTCCCATATTACCATTCTTGCCCACTTTCCGCATTCATCGATAACAACATAATCAGATCTCGAAAGCAGGAAAAATACAGAGTCACAGAAATTGAAAATCGGACAAAAGCCAACCGCAGAGGAGAGCAAAAAAATCACGAAAAATGGGGTTGAGCGACGACCAGGTTGCATCGATGAAGGAGGCGTTCAATTTGTTCGACGCCGATAGCGACGGCAAAATCGCGCCGTCGGAGCTCGGGATCCTGATGCGATCCCTCGGCGGCAACCCGACGCAGGCGCAATTGAAATCCATAATCTCTGACGAGAAGCTCACGGCGCCGTTCGATTTCCAGAGGTTCCTCGACCTCATGTCGAAGCACTTGAAGCCGGAGCCGTTTGATCGCCAGCTCCGCGACGCGTTCAAGGTGCTCGACAAGGACGGGACCGGCTTCGTCGTCGTGAAGGAGCTCAGGCACATCCTCACCAGCATCGGCGAGAAATTGGAGCCGGCGGAGTTCGACGAGTGGATCCGAGAGGTCGATGTTGGATCTGATGGCAAGATCAAATACGAGGATTTCATCGCGCGCATGGTCGCCAAGTGAGAAAGGTGAAATTTGAGATTCTGCATTGTGAATTCGATTTGTTTTCTTTTGTTTCGTTTGATGCTCATGATGTGATATTCCGCTTTTCGCTGCTTGTCTGTTTCTGCGTGATGACTGTGGAATTCTTTTCTGTTGTGATAAATCCAGATATGTAATTGTAAATAGGAAAAGCAAAAATCAACAAAACCTAGTCTTCGCTACAATTAACCTTTTGTTAAAATAGACAGATCGATCATCTTAGTTGTAATTTTATCTAGGAAATGAAGAAATGAGAAAAGCCTATAACGTGCAATCATCTTACGTAGTGAAACATGTGAAGTTTTCTGACCTTCTGTCTTCTCAATGATATTCGAACACACATAGATTTAGAAACATAGCTAGCTAAGTGTTTCGTGTCTAGTGTTATCAGCGGGCCAATTTTTCTTTGAAGGAAACTTCGCAATCAACTTGCTCATCACTCATGGTTAGTAAGCTTTTAGGTCCTGATCACTCACTTGCATTGTAGTACCTTCACCTCTTTAGAAATTAGCGAGGGAATAAGACTGCTTTCTGCTAGGCCTCTTTAGCTCCATTATGATATCAACATGATATATGTTCATGCGGCCTCTTATTGGAGTTATAATTGAGCTTCCAAAGATTTTTCCAAAATTAGGAAATGTGCCTTTTGTGGTCTGGAAATCTATCAAGAAACTAGTATCTAGCCTCAAGTTCACCTACAGAATCAGGAATTCACACATTTAAATGAGTTTATTCAAATTTTGCTCGTAAAATTTCCATGCCTCATTACTTTGTATGCACAATTTGAGAATGGCATGTGCGAGAGGTTAAGTTACGGGTGTTGGGAACTCATCCTGTATATTAGCTTCAATACTTTGAAATTGGCTGCAGCATTTGTGCCAGAGATTAAATTATGTATCAACTCAAGCACTCTAGATGTTGTTATATTCCAAACACTTTTGTGAGACTCATGCACTTGCTTTCCCATTTGGCATGGTCCACATATTCGTGGTTCTACATGCAAATATGGTATTCGAGTAATAGCCTCAATCTTTTGGATGTTTCTGTAGCTTGTGTAGCCAAGCATCTGATGCCATACCTCACTAGTAGAAGAATTGGCCATGTTACATGTGACAGGGAGTCACAAGATAGCAGTTGTCTACGGATCTGTTCCCAACCAAAATTCCACTCTGTACTTCAGAATCACGCATCGATCTTTATCCAAATTTACATCTAATCCCCTCTCACATTGCTGACCGATGCTTATGAGATTTACCTTTAACCCATAGAGCACCTTCAAGTGCAGTCATACCAGGAATATTCAATGTACCGGATCCGATGACTTTAGCCTGTAACCCGTCTCCAAAAGTCACATAGTCGTTGATACTTTCAACAAGATTTTTTAGAAAGTCCTTATTCCCAGTCATATGCTTAGAACAAGCATGATCAACATATCAAGTATTCACAATTCTTGACCTATTAATCATATAGCTCCTATGCATATTCCCATGGTTTATATGTCTATGAGAGAAGTTGAGTTACCTCCTTTTATCATTAAGATAAAATCTACAAAAAAATCATATATGACGTGGGGAGATTTGTACATTCAGCTTGAATATCACTAAAACCTTCGCATTTATAGCATTTAGGTCCCTTATTTTGTGCTGCTTCCTCGTTTTTGTGGTCTCTTCTTTTTTAGATGATGAGGAAGAACTTTCATGTCTGTTACTTTTCTCTTCCTCTTTCTCAAAATTTTCATGAACTTCTTATTGAAATTCCTTGATACGAATGCAAGAGACTCAACTAGATCCTGATAGCCATTTGGAATATTCTTTGTACTACGTACTTCATTTATGGCCTTAAATGCACATTTTTTTTATTGGATCTCCCCATCTCAAAGTTCTGAGAGATTCAATAAGTTCGTTAATAGTCATTGTCTCTAGATCACGAGCTTCATCAATGGCAACAACCTTGTAATCAAACCTTTCTGAAAGCGATCTCAATATTTTTTGAACAAGCTTAGTTTCAGAGATTTTGATCCCCCTGAAAGAAACTTTCATCAGACATGGACAATAATTTAGAATATAATTCACTAACTGTCTCACCTTCGTCCATCCTTAACATCTCAAACTTAGTCGTTAATTGCTGAATTCTCTGATGTTTGACACGACTATTCCCTTTATATGTATTTTCAAAAATTCCTCATGCATCTTGGCAGTTTGAAAAGTAGAAGTAATTGTAAAGACTTCAACACTAACAACATTATGAACAACATTTAGTGCTTTCTAATTTATACCTGAGGCAGTTAGTTCCTTTGGGCTCCATTTGTCTCTGGGCTTCTTATTTCCCTTGTCATGAACTGGATAAGTCCATCCATCAACCACATCGCTCCGAGCAGCTTCATCCAGAGACCTGATAAAGGGCATCAGTCTCACTTTCCAGTAGCCATAATTAGATCCATCAAGCAGTGGTGGACGAGTAATAGATCCCCCTCTTTGATCATACACTAACAACCTCTTTAAAAATTAGTGAGAGAATGAGACTGTTTTTCCTTTGCCTCTGTAGCTCCATTATGACGTCAAACATAATAAATCATATATGTTCATGCAGCCTCTTATTTGGATTATAGTTGACATTCCAAAGATTTTCCCAAAATTAGGAAAATCTGCCTTCAAATTGTGAACCATGTTTGGTATGCAATGCAAATTGAGTTACATTCAGTATCTCAACTTTAGAGTTGCCCAGGACTAGCTAATGCATTCATTTAGAGACTCCCGAAGAGAAATGGGTTTTTTTTTTCTTACTTCTTTTATCATGACAATCGAAGTTGCCCTAACTATGTTCTTTGTCTCTTCTTTCTGGTTTCATTCTGGAAAGTTACGTGCAAAAGTTTCAAACATTGGAAGCACTGGATTTTCTTTACTTGTTATTTTTCTGTAATATCATGATTGGCGATTAATCTCTTAACAGTCATTACCTTATTGATGGGGATAAATATATGCTCGATTTCCAATTTTTGATGCTTATTTCTTAAGACTGCATACAATTGATTTGATTCTCTGTTTAAGCAGATACACACCTCACATGAAATGCTATACTGTTCTTGCCTCAACTTGCAGGTGTCAAAGAGTGGTGGTTCGTCTTTTCATTCACTGAAGCTTGACCTATCGTTTTCTTCCATTAGGGTAGTCCTTTATTTGGCATGTTCTTGTGCTTTTTCTCAAGCCTTAAAGATGCCAATCTTTATTCCTTTGTTGCCTGGAAATCTGAGGCCTTTGTTTAGCTTTTTTTTGTTATGAAGAAATTGCAGTGGGTCGTTTGTTTAGCATAATTTAGATGTTGTTTGCTACATACAGTTTCTTCAGTTGTTAAGTTGGGTGATGAGATTTCTTGAGAATTTTATGCAGTCTACTTGCTCCGTCAAGCAGTCCACAAAATCCTCTATTTTTTATAACTTCCCTCAATAATTGCATAAAAATCTTCTAGAACGTTTTTTCAAAAAGTAATCGATTTTCATTTGCTCCATAGCTATGTGAACTCATCGTGCCCCACTTCTTTATTTTGTACTTCGATAAAATATCAGACGACGACAACAACAACAAAAAAAACACACACACACACACACGCAGAGAGTAGCACTTCGATAAAGACGAATGTTTCTATCATTTCATTTCTCTTGACATAATTTTTAACAATGATACGAATTAATTTAACACAAACTTGTCCCATTAATTTAATTCAACGCATCACGCTCTAATTTAATTGGTTTTCCTTTTAGAAATTGTAAGCCCAAAAAGAGTTTGCGCGCTAAAATAGAAATTGGGCCGGTTAATATAGAGCCCAAAGTGAATTCAAATATCGCTTCGTAAACATGTTAAAACCCTAATGCTGAAGGCTATTCCAGTAACTAGGGTTCGTGGCCTTTATTCTGTGCATTGAGCTTTAGCTACATCGGAGTGCCGCCACATCTGCAGCCATGGGTCGTATGCACAGCCGCGGGTAACTCCTATCGCCGTCACCTTCTTCTCACTGTGAATTGAATCGAATCTGCTTCGTTTTGTTTATGATTTTCTCCTAGCTTTGGATTTTGATAGATTTTGATTTCAGGAAGGGTATTTCTGCTTCAGCTCTGCCTTACAAGAGAACTCCTCCTAGCTGGCTCAAAATCTCATCTCCAGATGTAAACTGATCTTTTCCCAATCTTGCATTTCTGCAAACATTCGTGTTTAATGTGCTATTGTAATGCATTTTTTTTATATTTTTTATTTTTTAAATTTATGATATCTAGGTTGAAGAGAATATTTGCAAATTCGCCAAGAAGGGATTGACACCATCGCAAATCGGTGTGATTCTTCGTGATTCTCATGGTATTGCTCAGGTGAAGAGCGTTACCGGCAGCAAAATCCTTCGTATTCTCAAGGCTCACGGTATTGCTAATTTCTGCTGTCGAAATTGATAATGTCTACTGAATTAAATGAAGTTTTAAATTCACTTAGGTTAACTGATTTTTGATCGGTGTGTTAGGCCTTGCACCTGAGATCCCAGAGGATCTTTACCATTTGATTAAGAAGGCTGTGGCCATCAGAAAGCATTTGGAGAGGAACAGAAAGGATAAGGATTCAAAGTTCAGATTGATTTTGGTGGAGAGCAGGATTCACCGTTTGGCTCGCTACTACAAGAAGACCAAGAAGCTTCCACCTGTCTGGAAATAGTAAGCCCTCTCTGTTTTCGTTTATTTGTTTGAAGTTTCATATGCATTCAGTTTTAATGTTAACTAGTGTACTAGACTCCTTTAGTTCCCTTGGTTATATACAAGTAAGCCATTGATGTTTGGTAAATTCATGATTAGAGCTTGGTAATTGTTTTAGTTGACTATATATTGCTGTTAGTTACAATCTTTAGGATGGGATTTTGTGATATATATATTCGATTTCGTATTTGAGGCTAAGTTGAGCAGTGGCTACAATTCATTAGCTTGTCAGCTTGTGAATAGATGCTGTGATGTTTTCAACCTCTGTGATCATAGACTACTGCTCGATCTGAACTTCTATTTTAAATCATCTCGAGTTCCCGTATGCTGTCTTGCATGATATAAATCTTAGCTTTTCTTTTCTTTTGAATGTTAAGATATGTGCTCTTTTCAACTTCTTGATCATGTCTTTTCCTCTGCAGCGAGTCGACCACTGCCAGCACCCTCGTTGCTTAGGCTTCCTAATTCTCCCTCAGGTACGCCTTGATGAAGGGTAGCTGAGTCAACATATGGTGGGAAATCCACTTTTGTATTTTGGCAGAGTTGTTGATTTGGAATTTTGTTCTTTTTTATTCGACAGTTTACTTGCAAATCGATGATTACTTTAAAACTCAATTCTTGTTGGCTTCATTTACCTTGTTCAATCCATGGTTATGGTTTATAAGGTATCATTTGCTTCATTTGCTTTGATTGGGTAGAGTAGTAGTGGAATTTGTTCACTTCGCTCGATAATTTAGTTGTGTTATTTTATAGCAAGATATATCAGTTGTCTTTGAAGGTAATTGTCTGCACATTTTCAACTGTTAGTGTTGGTGGATAAGGTTTATGTATCAGTGAATTGTATCTAATGAGTTAATTAATTAGTAAAAACAGTGTTCGCAAATTTCGTTATTTTTACCAATGTTCTCTTCCAAATCATGACATTTCTTTCTTGTGCATGATATTTTCAAATTAATGGCATGAGAAAGTGACCATTTTTTCAGTTTTTCTAAATTAATGTGTTGTATGCAATAATTATAATTAGGCTATTGCGAGCAGAGAAATACATCAAATAATGATCTAAAGTTGAATTTTCAATTATCTTGATGTTCAACAATAATTATCGATTAATCGACTAGCCTTACCACATTTTTTGGTTCCTTTTAATACTACACAAACACGCTTACGCACGGTCACGCAAAACTGGTTAGAGCAAAACTAATGGTACTTAAGTTTTGACCCGACCCATAAGCCATAATTGGATTGGCTTGGACAGTTATGGTACGATTTTATAACATACGTTACTCACTCCGTCCGTCATCTATTAAGCTAAAAATCTAGACACAGAGTTTAATATTTTGTGGTTAATGTGTTAATGATTCTTTTGGTCCCAGACTGTGGAGACGAGGGTGTATTGGTGTCTCACATGATATCATATATTAATATTCTCTATTACTATAATACTTTTAATTTTATATGTCCTATTTTTTTCTTCAATTTTAATATATTAATTTAATTTTGTAATTTTAACTATAATTACTTTTAATACTATTTGATTTCAATTTCACTAGTTAAAAAGATATTTATAAGATTGTTAAATTCAAATTATTATATTATTATATCAACCAACGGTTGTCCTAAGACATCATAAGTATGATTACGAAAAGGACAACAACAGCAAATTACAAATTATACTCACGATCAAGATTCTTCATGCTGATAAGGCTCGTATGTACTCAAAAAAAAAAAAAATCCTTCACAATCGCCATGGTATCCTCTTCTCCACAGTCTCCATCATGTCCCTCTGCTTGCTCCGCCCCAAGCATGTCTGAAGCAGTTTTCATCCTCAATGACTTCAAAATCGGCCCTACATGAAGATCCCGTCCCACTCCATGTTCATCATCCAGCTGCTCGGCACCCTCATCGCCGCCGTCATCAACACAGGGGTGGCATGGTACATGCTCACGGCCATCGACATCTGCCATTCTAACCTCCTCCCCCCCATATCACATAGTACGTTGTTTTATAGAATTACGCGTGTTTAGTCTTTTAGTGTTTGTTGGTCTTGATTCGCAATTTTCAGTCAACCAGTCACCGTTAAATATTCTTAGGAGTACTGTATCAAACGCACAAAATAAAAAGGATAGAAAAAGGATAAGAGTTAGAGAAGAATACAAAATTCCATTCCAAAGTTAAGTCTGTTCTCCATAAGAAATTCTAGAAACTAAACTCTCTTAAAATGTGATATATTCTGGGTAGAAGATACCTCAAATGGGAAACTACTCATATATTATGCACATATCTCGGAAGACGAAAAGCACCCTCTATATCAAATGTTACAGTCGATCTATACAACTTTGCTCAAGTGATTACCGTACTGACAAAAAGGACTCAATCTGCACTTATCTTTTTCTTCTTTTGGACAGCTTCCTTAAGTTTTCGTCCAAGGGCATATGCTAGAGGAGGAGGAACCGCATTTCCAATCTGTCTGTGCTTGTGGATAATATTACCGAAAAATTTATAGCTATCTGGGAAACCCTGCACAAACAAGTCGACAACTGGATTAGAACAACAGTTACTGATAGAAGACGATCCAGTGTTTTTTACTCTTCTAAATGCAGCACAATCAGATATTAGTTTTTGCCAACACGCATTTATTATGCGAGGAGAAGGATGTGAAACTGAATCTGTTGGTGTCCTTGAAAGGAAACAGTTATATTTCTTGATCTGTTTCCAACTTTTATGTAGATATCCATTTCAAGCCAATAAATTTGTTTCCAGTCCTTTCAAAAATTCTCATGAGTTGATATGATTAAAAAAGAAACTTCATGAGAAAAACACATGAAACGTAGATAGGTTTGTAACTATGCAGACATAAACAGAAAGTTTCCTGCAGGCTGCAGCCCCTCCATATTTCTCTTCCGAAAATAGAAAACAACCCTGTCGTATCATTCATTGTTCCTAAATTAATGATTAGATCAATATAGTATTCTACTGTGGCTGTAGCTTATGCTCAAGGTGAAAATACATTATCCCCTCCATCCACAAGTAGGCAGACAAGTACAGAAGAAATTACAAAAGCCAGACATGTCATCTCAAGGCAATCCCACCCCGACCTCCCCCACTATCATACCACATCTACAAAGACGAAGCTCACATTTGGACGCACATTGTACACCGAAAAAGAGTTGAGCTCACATAACCTTTGACCCTCTATACAACACAATTAAAATCTGAAATTCATTTCAAGGGCAAATTGCATTTTATCAGAGGCTCTCTAGATGAATATTTAGGGGAAAGCTTTTAAACTAAACCAGTAGTGCTCCTTAAATGTCCTAGCCAGTGGTTATCTATTCATATCGGGTTCTGTGTTATGTTGTTTGTGAAGAATCTCTAGTCTATAACCCAACAGAATGTGTAAGAGTATCTATCTCGTCAGCGAAAAAGAAGTTGCCAAAAGAAACAAGCTACTCAAGGCTTTAATTAGGCAAACTCCATGATGCAAAGTTTTTTTGTTGAAAAGTTGATGAAGCATGCTTACTTGAGAACGTGCACATTCGCGGACTGTGACAATCCTGTCTTGATCAGGATGAAAGCACATTCCCACCTTACCCATTGGTTGCGGATCTGTTATTGAAGTTGGAAAATTTCCTTCCCAATCTAATCTGCCATAAAGTCCCTTCCATTGATTATGCCTCTTAGCAGTATTTGGCAAGCACCATGGTATCAGATCAGCCATTTGCCCAGAAGATAATTTCACCTGTAAATCATTAAACAAGTTCAATCTAATATTCCACAGAAAAATAGGAACTCAGACTAAGACCAATATTGTTTTATTGATACCTTCTCATCTGGCAGATCTCTCCAATCAGCACCAGGGCGCTTGGGTATTCTCTTACACCTGATCAGATTAAGCTCATTCATTTCTTTTGATATGTGGTCAATTAATTCATCCATGCTTCCACGGATTTTCTTCTGGAACCACGAAATCGGCTCATTTTCATACTGCATCAGTAAACAACAGAGCATATAGTGAAAAAAGTGACCTCAAGAGCATTGCCTACTGGTTTATCGTATATAAGAGTAATCAAGGTTCATTTCAGGATTTACCTTTAAGCTTTTCTTAGTTGCACCATTTTCCACTGGTGGAAGATCTGCAATTGTATCTTTGACTGTAAGGGGACGGAATGGAGCACCTTTTGCAGTACTCCTGACAGCAGAGTATTGCAAGTTCTTCGACATTGAGATTTTCAACTCTGGTGCTGCAAAGACATGAATTGGCTCCGGCCACTCTGGAAGCAGCTCTTCAGGAGATGCTGCCCATATGAATGCTCTTTTTCTAGACTGAGGAACTCCATATGCACCAGCTTCAAGGATACCAAATCTCACCTATTCATAAATAAATAAAGCAAACAAAATCCATGAGGAAAATTCAACCAGAGATCCGTTCTAAAAACAAGGACAACAGCACACACCTGATACCCCATCTCAAGAAGTGAAGCTAAAGTAAGGCGAAAGGTCTGCCCTTGGTTGAAAGATACGAAGGTCCTAACATTCTCGAGAAGGAAATACTTTGGACGATAGTAATCAGCAAAGGATAAAAATGCCAAAATCATCTCACATTGGACTTTACTCCACGTACTTTGATTAAACCTGTTCATTCCAGAAAAACCCTACAAAAGATTTTCGACAACTATTAGCAAGCAACTTCATGATTCACTGTAAACCAGAGATTGTGTGTTGTTTAAATTACCTGACAAGGAGGCCCGCCATTGATAAAATCAACTTGGCCAGGTAGTGGAAGGTTGTCAACTTCCACTTGGTCCAGTTTTTCTGCCAACTCAACAGCCTCTGGGGTGGAAATGCAATCATCTGCATCCCCACACTTCTGCATCACAGCCCTGCATTTACATGGTTTTAGTCATGCTAAGGTTGCTAATGTTCCACAATAGGGATTTCTAACCAATGCAAGAAATCTACCTGAGGATAACATTACAGTTGTTTACAAATACCAATGACTCAGGATGATTGAGTCTGAATGCATCTCCAGCAGCTTCATCATACTCAATAGCCCATTTCGTGAGAGAGACACCTGCAGGCATCAAACACAAAAAAAAAAAATAATTATATTTTCAACAATTGATAAGCCTTTATTTAATGTAGAGTAGGAGTTGTAAGCAAGCCTGCCTGATTGCCCTAGTCCCTCAGATAAGCCACCGCAGCCAGCAAAAATATCCAAGGTACTCAAACAGTTATCTTCAGATGCTACTTTCTCAGGTTCTGAGTCATTCTCTACTGCTTTGCATTTCCCTTTCTTCTTCCTAGATGTAGCATCATCATTCTGTCCAGTTGAGTATTGTAATTTAATATGTGATGGTAACTGCACATGGACAATAAGAAAAGGCAATGGATTAGAAATGAGATGAAATAGTCGCAATGAATGTAAATGGCCAAATCCAGCTTATCCCTGAAGAAAAGGACAAGTGGCAAACCTGCTTGATGGATCCTCTGGAAGGATCATACAGATGCTCACAGAAGAAAACATGGTCATCTTCAGGCCCAAGATCCTTCTTTCTTCTGATCTCACATTTTCCTTCAATAGCATCTACAGGTATGGTTTCTGTTTTCTCACTATAATATACCTGAAAAATCATTCAGAAAATGGTAAGTGCTAGGAAACAATCTTGATAAACATCAATGAGAATTACAGGCAAATGTTTATGTTGTCGAAAATTGCAATCGCCCAATAATCTAAATAAAAAAAAATGCTGGATGTTAATATAAATATATTATAATAGATTATGGAAAAGCTATAAGCAGAACTACATGTCCTCGTAATTCAATATACAAGTTTCACCTCTCGAATATCCAACATGTATGCCTTCTCCGGTGATATGTCCTCTGGCCTTACAAATCTCCTAACTTTAACCTGAACAGAGCTGGCATCATTCTTTTTTGACTGCTTAGGATCACAAATTTTAAGGAGCTGGCATATAGCATATGCCTTCAAGCCCACATTTCTCCCAGCCTTGTATATCTCAGATTCCTTTTCTTCAGATGAAAAGTAGGAGGGACTCACATAGATATAGTCATCTGTAGAAAATTTATTTCCCTGGTATATAAAACTGGTCAAAGATGCATCCAGTATAAACTTTTCCCTGTGCCTTTCAGTTTCTTTAATATCGCAAGACTCGCAAGAGCTAGACCCAAGCCCCATCGAACTATATGGAAGGGCAAAGAAGGCACCTCTCTCAGGCCAGTACAGACTTTTGCAGTAATATTCAGTTGGCAAACCCTGCTTCTTTCTTTCCTCTGCTCTTGCTCTATCGATATTTTCAGCATTAGCATTTGCTTTTCTATGCTGATGGCCCCAAGGTATTGATCTTATATCAACATGTATACTTTCTTTGACTTCTTCTAGTTGGAAGTCCATACACTCATTTGTCAAAAATATCTCCCTTTCATTGGCTGTGTTTCCAAGCACAGTTTGGCATCCCCGTTGCATCATTCTACCATGAAACATTTTACTTCCATTAGACTTTTCAAACATGTATTCGATAAAATAGACGTTTGGGAAATCATCCATTTCATCATCTTTCAGAAGAACAGCCCCCCTGACCACAACTTCATTTCCATGAACAATGGCCCTTTTATATAAAGCCTCGCCTGTAGGTAGTTTCCCTACAGATTCCCCATCCCACTTAACTTCCTTGACATATGAACTTGACTTGGTTTTCCTAGGTGCCAGCTTAGTAGTCTGGGTTTCTTCGACTACTTCCAGTTTCTCCTCCAAAGCATCATCCTCATCGTTTTCTTCTTGCTCTTCAATTTCTTCAACCTCTTTTACTTCACAATTCACTCCTCCATCCAATGCCTCAGGTGAGTAATTTGAGTAGTACTCACCCCAGATTCTGTTGATTAGTCTTGTTGTAGTTGCCTGCATAGCCTTCCTTTTGGACACAACAGGCCCAATAGCAGCCCTGGGATTTAAATTCTGTTCTTCCCGGTGCACAAGCTTCTTTTTCTTGACAAGCCATTTAGTATGGTGCTTCTCTTCCATTTTCTTGGCGAGACCAATTACAAAAGCACACTTCTTTATGAGATTATCAGGATACTCAGAGAATTGCTGCAGAATGATTTGACCATGGACAGCCACATATCTTTCCACTACTTCTGGTGTAGATGATATAAAAGCAGGGTGTTCCTTGGCAAATAACGATATTTTCTTGATTACATCGGCAAAAGAAAGTCTTGAGACCCGGATCTGCTCCTTTAACAAGGTAATGATACTGATGGCAAGCCTTGCGGTTTTGAGGACTCGCTCATACCAAGGAGCATATTGCTTTGAAGGCTTTCCAAGCCTGTACCTGAAGAATAAAAAGAAACAAAATCTTCAGCTACTATTAGTTGGTTAGGAACAGCACAGTACACCTGGAACATTTACTAAGATATTACATAGCTCTGTAACCACATAAAGCCTATACTTTCTTTAAATGTTTTCCCAATGGGTTACTTTAGGCTTTAGTATCTAGCACAACCATTATCAAGAACTTCAAACATATTTAATGCAAAATTCATTATGAAAGATCTATCATCCAAGATAATCCAATGACAAGAAAATTTCTACAGCCAGTCAATCAATAGAGAGAGCCAGATAAATCAGTAAAATTCTACGAATAAACTTCATACATACATATGTGACACGGAGGAGCAACATACCAGGCCATATCAGTTCGTATAGAAATGCAAATCATCGAGGATCCAAATTCAATCACCCATTCTTTTATTGCACTCAAGAAAATCGGGATGCCTTCTACTGCAGAATCCCCGGAACCATTTGAAGAATGAGAAGAATCGCCATCACAAAGGTATCCAGATCCATCATCTGCAGTCATTGTGCCTGACCCAAATATAGTAACATCTATTTCATCACAGGGTTTCAAAGGAAGGAGCTCTAATGGAACCAACCTAGCATCTGAATTGTACAAAGCCCAGTCATGGAGCATGCTTCGTGGAAGGTCTTCAAAATTTAGTACATCTACGCCACTGTCAAAAATAATATATTCATCTGTTTCTTCATTTGACATCTTATAATATGCAGGTAGAGGATAGTCAACAGCTATCTCATCCTCATTGATCATAATGTAAAATTTGCTCGATGAGGAGGAACCCCGACCCTTCTTCTGCTTCATTGAGCGCCAGTTCTCTTCTTCCTGTAGCAGCCTAGCCATTTTTGAATCTTCATCTTCTTCTGGTAAATCAATTTTGCTATCATCCCCAATTTTGGGGCCAATTCTCAAATTCCCAGGCAAAGAGCCTGGCTGAGCGTGTGCAAAGTCAACCAACTTACTACTTTCATCTTTGAGAGCAGTTAGGACTGATAGCTCAACAAAAGGAGGTCCAATCTTTTTTGAAGTCTCATCCAAACCAATAAGTTGGTTATAAATGAACTCACCATGAGAAACAATGAAGTCCCTGATAGATACACCTCGAGAGAAACACTTCATCCCGCTCATCGCACGCACAACCCCAGCAAGCAACTCATCAAGGCTTATATCCCCTCCAGAAGATTTTGATAATATCTTATAAACCTCAATACAAGCACTAGCTTTAGCATAAAAACGGTCATAGAACTTCTTATAGCTTGCTGAGGGCTTAATACAATCATAATCAGCAATATCTGTCGAAACCCATATAACAGGTGATCCTTCTTCATAACCAGATATAGACCATTCTTCAATGCGTCCAAACCCTTCACATCTTATTCCTTTTCCTTTCTCCTTGTCAACACTTCCATCAAGTGGTAGAATAAGGCCAGATATAAAGATATCATCAACCTCCAGCATTTCAAAAGGCTGTGAGATGCCATCTGAGTTATGAAATGTGAAATCAGTGAGCCGTCTGCATGGGCGACCATCCTCTATTCCAGCAGTTAGTTTTACAGCTAGAACTTCTTCCTCAGCAACTCCATCAGTTTTTGTTTCAATTACAGAATCTTTGTCAGATAGTCGAACAGATTTCTCCTTGAAATCTGAACAAGCAGCAGCTCGCTTTGGCATTTTACGAGAAGCGGTGGAGTCATCAACAGTCTGGGAAGCACGCCTCTTTTTCTGTTTTTGGTTAGTTGCCATATCTTTCTTAGATGCAGAACTCCTTCGTATTTCCTATTTCTGATCCACCACCTAGGAAAAACCATAGAAATTCCATAAATAAACACAAGTCACTGAATAATTACAACACGCAAATAAAGCAGTGCGTAGACTAGCTAGCCATTCAAGGAAGTAAACGCACAAAAAAAAAAAAAAAAAAAAAAATCATATTAGAGATTGGATAAAAACATTCTAAATGCAACTACTTATCTCACAGGTTTTTGTGATTCTTGGTACCTGATGGAGATTTTGGAGCTTTAACATGCTGTCTGTTTTAATCTATTATCTATTATTATACTTGATAATCGAATACCCAACAATTTTGCCACCAAAATTGGCTGCAATAACTGCCAAAAATACCATCATGTCTATAAAGCCAATTCAGATTCCCAATTTTCATGGCTTTTTCTCATAAAATTTGGTGAGCAGGGCTAAGAGTTGGTGATTGTCATTGACAACACATTTTATTACTGCATTCAAAATTTCAAACTTCAAATTTAGATATCAGAAATCTGCTTCTATATATTATGTTTTTATGCAGAACTCCTTCAAGTTAGTTCTCATATTTTTGCTCTTCCATTGTTGTTTATGCTTCCAAGCTCTTTTTTTGTTGTCAACTCCTACTACTCGAATGCATATTACAACTACAATGAAATACATAAAAATCCCTAACACTGTGATGCATATCATGGCTACAATGAAATACATAATACAAACAGGTGACCTTCAAATGGCTATAAACAAAGATAGCATGATCTATTTAGTGGTATTCATAATTATACTTAAATATCTCATTATATTCAGCTGAAGAATGGTGAAACCACCCAGATTATTGAGTTCCAATAAACTTACTCTGTAAAATCTGCAGCTCAACAGCGAATAGGAGGACAAAGATTATTCAAGCCACTCATTCCACCGCCTATCCTGCAATGCAAGTAATATTAACGGACATGTGATCCGTCCAATGGTAGAAGAGAATACATATCAATATGAATGGCGCTCGGAAGGTGCAGCGTTGTTCCCGAAATCGAAACAAGTGAAGAAGAATGAGAATGAGAGTAGATCACGACCACTAAAATTAGCCGATAAAATGAGATTTAATCAGCTATTCGAGCGCCGATTGATTAGAATCGAAAAATGGAGTGAGTGAGAGAGATGTTGAGATGAAGAAGGTGGATGGAAAGCGGCAAATTTAAACGAAATGAAAAGAGAGCGCTAAACTAAAAACAGTCACTCTTTGCGTGGGAAGCGGCGCTGGAAAATTTTCAAACAAATCCCTAATTCTCATACTACCTCCTTTGACCGTGTTTATCCGCAACTTTCTTCAATGCCCAACATTCCAACATCTATATTATTAAATTATATTTTTTTTCTTTTATAAATTCATTATTCATCAACCTCCAACCACCTCTACTTTTATAGATTTATCCACAATCATTCCAACCACCCAACCACAACATTATTTAATACTACCTCAATCTCATTACATTAGTCATCTTTGCTTTTGATTGTTCGGCACGTTTTTCCACCACTCATAGTACCCGTGAAAAAATGAATACGTCAAAATTATATTTTAAAACTCGTACTACGTTTCGGTGGAAAAGCGGTGCCGAGCATTTACTTCGCCTCCGCCTCCGCCTCCGCCGCTGCTCCTGCCACCGGCGCACGTCGACAAGAAGGTTAAAAAAAAATTCATTGCCGCGCCTCCCCCATCTCCTTCCCTTACTCCGGCGCCGGCGCCTCAGCCTCCGCCGCTGCCATTTCTTTTTCCAGCCTCTTCCCCTGCCGTCGCGGGCTCCGTCGACATCTCCCACGACTCCGACTCACGCTGTCACCCGCAGTTGCCCCAGCCGCTGCAACCACCACCACTGCCGCCGCTACCCGAGTTTACGCCGACAGCTGCCGCCGTCGGAGTTGACATCGCCGGATCTATGGTCGGTTTACTAAAAGTCCCCTTTTTTTCTTAATTAACGGTTAATTTGGAAAGAATCGGCCAAAAACAAGGCAAGCAACGGCCGAGAAGTGTTAAGAACGGCCAAGATTTTTTAAAGTTCATTTAATTTAATTACGCTTAAATCATGCTTATTTTTAGTTTTGATTTTAATTATGCTTTAATTATTAATTGAATTTTATTATAATTATGCTTAGACTATCTATTGTGTTAGTAGATTATGCTTGAATTTTAGTATGTTTGATTTAGTTGATTATGGTTAAATTATTAATTCAATTTCTAATATAATTATGCTTAGATTATTAATGAGGAAATATAGTGTAATTCCTATTGAGATTAAGTTTTTCTACCTTTTACCTACAACTTAACAAATAATAAAATATACCTAAATTTTCCTAGATGAGATTAAAATACCCTCAAATCCCCAAAATGTATTATGTCTCTCTCTTCATCTCTCACATTTATTCTCGCTCTTTCTCGAGAATTACTCTCTCTCTCTCCTCTCACTCTTCTCTCTCCTCACCCTCATTTCGAAACCCATCCATTGCCGCTGCGTCCTCCTCCACCTCCCTCCCCAGCCGCTGGATCACGCCATCGCCTCCCTCTTCGCCACCGCCACTCCTTTGGGTGGTTGGGGAAGTTCCTGCGACTTATTTAGTTGAAATTCCTGCTCCGATTTTCCTTAAATTATCCGGCGTCGGGTCTTTAAATTCTGCTCTTGCCATAGAGAGAATTCTCGATGGGTTCAACCACTGAAGAGCGGCTAGCACTGGAACAAACCCATCTGTCTTCTCCAATTTGTTTTCACTTCCCCCTCTTTTCTTTTCTGGCTTGCGTTTTTTTTTCTTTGATTGTGAATTTGTTTTATTTATTTATTTATTTATTGTTGAGTGCGTGTCGATTTCTTAGTTTAGAGAGGAATTTTAGGAATTGTTTCTAGTATTGGATTTGCTTCAAGAAAGTCGTGTACATATCTTCTTTTTTAATTGTTTTTTGCCTTTTCCATGTGAGTTGTTTCTGAGCTGACAGCTCATTGTGAGGATTTATGATGTGATTTTGTTTTGAGATTTGTTGCATTTGTTCATAATTTTTGTGAAATCAACTATGTGTTCTTACTTATAAGTATTTGTTATCCTTCTCAATTAGAATTCTTTCCGCTGGTGTTAATTAGAAATCGTCAAATTCTTACCATACGAGTTGGAGAAGGTAATAAATTATGGACACATATAAAATTACGATCACATTTACAAATTAATAAAACCATATAAGAATTGTAGTAAAAATGTTAAATCGTACCAAATAATATGTAATAAATTCTAACTAAATAGGACATAACAAATTGACAAATTCTTACCAATCAAGTTTAAGAATATAAGAAATTTACAAATTATTACCAGACGTTTTAGAATTGTAAGAAATTAACAAATTATTATCATAAAAAAACATAAGAAATTATCAAATTCTTACATATTTAATACAAAGTAAAAACTGAAAGTAAACAAATTAACAAATTCTAACCAAATATGACATAACAAATTGACAAATTCTTACCAATCAAGTTTAAGAATGTAAGAAATTTACAAATTATTACCAGACGTTTTAGAATTGTAAGAAATTAACAGACTATTACCATAAAGAACATAAGAAACTATCAAATTCTTACATATTTAATACAAGTAAAAACTGAAAGTAAATATCAAATTCTTACATATTTAATACTACCTCTATTTCATCGAATATGACCCCTTTCAATATGGCCTATTCTGGCACGTTTTTCCACGCTTCTTGATGATGAGTTTTAAAATGGATTTTTGAAGATTTGTTTCTTTTATGGGATACTACGACTGTCAGAGTATCCCGTAAAAGAAAAAATTCTTCAAAAATCTATTTTAAAACTCATCATTAAGAAGCGTGAAAAAGCATGCCAGAATAGGCCATATTGAAAGGGGTCATATTCGACGAATGGAGGGAGTACGAAATAAAAACTGAAAGTGAATAAATTAACAAATTCTAACCAAATAGGACATAACAAATTGACAAATTCGTATCACTCAAGTTTAAGAATGTAAGAAATTTATAAATTATTACCAGACGTTTTAGAATTGTAAGAAATTAACAAATTATTACCATAAAGAACATAAGAAACTATCAAATTCTTACATATTTAATACAAGTAAAAACTGAAAGTAAATTTGTTTTTTTCCGATTGAATTGATATATCATAAGAAATTGTCAAATTCTTACCAATCGAGTTGAAAAATGTAAGAAATTGTCAATTTCTTATCACATTATTTTTGTATTTCTTACAGTATTTTTTAAAAAAAACAAAACAAAAAACTGAAAAAAGGTTAACCGAAAAAAGGTTTAAAATGAAAAAAAAAAAAAGAAAAAAAAACGTAAAAAGGTTTTTTTGTTTTTGTTTGGAAAACAGGAAAAAAAAAAGGAAATGAAAAGAAAAGAAAAAAATAAATAAGAAAAACAGGAGAGAGTGTGCGTGTGTCTTGTGAAAAAGAAAGGTGGAAGAGAGTGTGTAAGAGAAGAAGGAAGAGAGTGTGTGTAAGAGAGAGAAGTAAAGAGAGAGAGAGAGTGTGTGCGTGCTTCAGTGTGTGTGAGAGAGAGGAGAGAAGTGAGATAAAGTAAAAGTAAGAGTATATTGGGAAGTTATTTAAAAGTTTAGATATATTTTGTATTTTGTTAAGTTGTAGGTATGTTTGTAGAAACTTAGTGCTCATTAGTAGTTATTTTTTTGACTCATTATTAATTGTATTTAGTAGATTATTAATTTAATTTTAAATTAATATATGACATATGCTTAATTATGATATTTTATTTGTTCATTTATTTTAATGATGATATTTGTGATTCGATTTGTATGTGCTAGAGTATGTGCTTATTTATTAAAATTATGCTTAAATTATAAATTGAATTTATAAATTAACTATGATTGATATTATTATTTTTGTTAAGCCGAGATTAGGGATTAGGTTAATTTTATAAGGAGACATATTTTTTGTAATATTCTTTTTATTTGTAATTTTCATAATTAATAATTGAAATATAAAAAACGGCCGACATTCCTTAAAAACGGCCGACAAAACTTTAAACGGCCGGCCGATATTATTAAAACAATTATCTCAATTAATTATTGCTATATGTATGTATTAGACTATCTTCATCAACAACTTACCACAACCCAACCTACAAATAAAATATTAATTTCTCACTCATTCACTTACACAATCTACAACTCAACCCAATTTCACAACTTATATACTCCATCAATGACCCAGCACAATCCATTCTAAAATATAATTTACTTTATATATCATTATATATTAGTATAAAAATTGAATTTGATTATAATTTGAAGTTTATAAAATATATATTTATAAATTATTCAAAAAAATTAAAATAAAATATGATATTTATCTATTTATATTTTTAATTGGTACTTCAAAATATATCAAAGTTGGAACGTATTTATCTATAATTGAAAACTATGAATTTTAATGTATTTTTTACTTTTCAGTATTATTTTTAATAACAATCCATGTTAAAATTAATTATAGAAAACTGATTCCATCATTTAAAATGGAACGACCTTGGGTTGTTCGGCCAACTTGAATCACAACCGGTTGTGGAAGAAATTACATTTTTCATTTTTTAATAAACAATTTTTTTGTCTTATTCTACGACCTATTGAAAAAGTCGTCGATGAATGTAGTCTTAGCTATCTCAATTAATTTATTAATTTACTATATATGCATTGGCTAGAATCGGCCGATAATAAATAAAGCTTTAAAATTTTTTGGCCGATTTTAAAGACGGCCGTTTGTTAATTTTATTTAATTTACCTATGCTTTATTATTTTGCTTAACTCTTAATTTAATTTAACTTAATTTTTTTTAATTACGCATACGAGATTTAGTTGATTTAGTTTGGCGTCTGTTAATAATTTAATTTAATTTAGTTATGCTTTGCCTATGCTTAACTTACGCTTTTTAATTTTATTTTTGAATTATGCATAGTTTAGCGTTTTAGTTTCGTTCATTGAATTTTTCTTATTTTAATTATTCTTAAATTAATTACTTGATCTTTAGTTTAATTCTTAATTTTAATGTCAAAATTAGGCTTTGCCTCAGGTGCCCTATCTGAGACCGGATGATGTAGGTCGAGCTGGAACCGTCCTTATTTGTTGTAGAATACCAATTATGGAAGAAATTCATACAATATTGAATGAGAAAGGGAGTCAAGAATTGGTGGGTCGATTTATTAACGGACCTTTCGGGCAATTTCTTAGGTGGAATCTGGGGTGTATGAATAGTGAAGTGGTACACGGTATCGTGTCCAGAGCTGTCGTAAGTGACGTAGGTATGTGGTTCCATATAAAGGGGTCCTATATTGAGTATTTCATCGCCGATCACGCTTTAGTGACAGGCTTGAAATTTGGTCCACCGAATTACGACGTAACCGTGGCCCGCAATCCTATCAATTCAAATTTCGCCATGAGAGTCTGCAATAGGTATCCCGAAAGGGGAAAGATCTGGTTGAAGTGTTCAGGCAATTGAGGCTCACACATGATGACCCCGACAATTCAATCCACTTGCGCCTAGCTCAGCTGATAATAGCAAATACGTTCGTCCTTGGGCACGATGGCGGGAGGGAACCATACCCTTGGTTGTGGGAATTGTCAGAGAATCCTGACATTTTTAATAATTTCCCATGGGGTGCATATTCCTATAAGACGTTGAAGTATTACGTTGAGAATGCTAAAGGGGGACAGACGTATCATTTGTACGGTCCTGCATGGGCATTGGTTACTTGGGCTTTCGAAGTGGTTCCATGACTTGACGACGTTGCAGCCAAACGAGATGCTCATAGTTGGCTACCTAGGTGCCTCAAGTGGGGATTTAGAAAGAAGTTAGGTGTTACTAACAACCAATTACGGGCATTATTCCAAGAAGATGTACCAATTTATTTCATTTTCATTTGTATCCGTCGTACGCTATATGTTTTTTATTCCAATTAATTTTGCTAATTGTTATAAATTAGTGAATGACAGGGACATGTGCTACAGAACATTGTGGCAACCAACGAGGAGACTATGCAAGCCTACTTTACAAATATTCACAAGCGAGCTCTCGAGGTTCAATTCTCAATACCCACCAACCTCTTAGCGCAAGGGGTGCAGTTGCCGGCGACGGTCCGATTACGACGTGTCAAGCATGACCCCCCCTCTCCCTGGCAGTCCTTCCCTCTCCCCCTGGCAGTCTTCCCCCTCCCCCTCTCCTCCTTCCACAGCACGTCGTGGAAGAAAGACTGGGAAGCGTGCTAGAGCGAGAGACCGTGAAAGCTCTTCCAATAGCTCCGGAGGGAGTTTAGACAACAGTTTGAAGCAAAGTATCAAGAGGTACATTAACAAGCAGCTTGCAAAAACAAATAAATGTTGTGGGTGTAGTGGACCTTCTGTTGCGGTGCATGAACCTGTTCGCACTCATCCCCTCCTATCGTCATATTAAATGTAATTAGTGAGTAATATGCCAGCTAGGATGATTTAGTTAGAAGGTTAGTCAAGATTAGTTACATTCATGTGCATAGCACGTGAGTCTTGTTTCTTTCCTTTAAATACTGAAGTTGTACGCTTTGAGAACAGTTTTTCAATCAATAGAAATGCTACTTTTCTCTTTCTTTCTCTGATATTAACATGGTATCATGAGCCATTCTTAGTTCTAGATCTAGGGTTTTTCTTCGACATTTCTATTATCGGTTAGCGTTTCAATCGCACCTGATCTACAATTTTTTATTTTTTATTTTTTCCAATTTCTCGCTCTCGAATCATGGATGCTCGATCTAACTCTGCTTCCGCCGCTGTTCTTCCATCGCTTTATCCTATTATTCTTAAGCTGGATCGCACCAACTATGCATTTTGGCGAGCTCAAGTTTTACCTACGATTCGTGCCCATGGCTTTGAGGATTTCATCTCTCCTACTGCGATGTCGCCGGCTTCGTTTCTTCCGTCCAACTCTGGTGCTCCACCGCGTCAGAATCCTGAATATGCGGTCTGGATCCGCCGTGATCAGTTCCTTCTTAGTTGGATGCTTGCTTCCATCGGCGAATCGATGCTTGCTCATGTGGTTCGTTGCAACACTGCTCGCGAGGTATGGTCTGTCCTTGAGCGTCTGTCATTTTCTCAGTCCAAGGCTCGTATTATGCAACTTCGTATGAGTCTTCAGACTACTAAGAAACTATCTCTCTCGGTTAAGGAATACTTCATGAAAATCCGTACTATTGCTGATTAGTTATCTGCGGTTGGGCAAGTTGTCACTGATGATGATCTCATGATGTATATTTTGGCTGGTTTTGGTATGGAGTATGAGGCGTTGGTAGTGAATTTTATGCAGCGCTCTGATTCGCCAACACTTCAGGAAGCTCAGCTTGCTTTTCAAGCTTATGAGCAGCGTCTGCTTCAGCACTCACTTACTCTGATGGATCCGAGTGCTAATGTTGCTTATTATGGTGGTAGTCGTGGTTCGATTGGTCGTGGTAGGGGTGCTTTCTCTAAATCTAAGAATGTTGTTTGTCAATTGTGTGGGAAGATAGGTCATCTTGCTCTTAAGTGTTTCAGGAGGTTTGATGTGCATTTTACTGGTGACACAACTAACAGTCCTCAAGTGTTTGTAGCTGATGCATCTCAGGATTTTGGAGATGAGAACACCTGGTATATGGACAGTAGGGCTACTACTCACATTACCAATGAACTTGGAAATTTGCAGATCAGTTCTGACTTCAATGGTGCTGAGAGTGTCATGGTTGGCAATGGTAACCATATTCCTATCCTCTCTATTGGTCATTCTTCATTTTTCTCTCCTGTGTCTACCTCCCATGAGTCCTTGTTTTTGAATAATATTCTTTATGTGCCCTAAATTGCTAAAAATTTGCTAAGCATTTCCCAGTTTACATATGATAATAATGTTCTAATTGAGTTTCATCATGATTATTGTCTTGTTAAGGACAAAACCAGTCACAAGGTTCTGCTGAAGGGAAGTCTGGTTAATGGCCTATATCAAATTGATCTTTCAAGTCTCTCTCTCAAGTCTGCAGCTACCTGTTCCAGCTTGAGTCATTCTGCTTCTGTACCTGTTGTTGGTGTTTCTAGTTTTCTTTGTATTATTGGTCCTAGTTTTCAGAATAATGTTACAGCTAGCAATTTGGAATGTAACTCCAGTCCTGATAGTAATGATGCTACTTCTGTTTTTCTTAGTTGTAAAACTCCAGATCTTAATGTCTTGCATAATGCTCTTGGACATCCAAATTCTGCTATCTTGTCTAAAGTGTGTGCTGCTCTTAAAATTCCTTGTGATTTGTCTAAATTGTCTTTCTGTGCTGCTTGTAAAATGGGTAAGATGCATCAAAATCCTCATATATCTAGGCCTGTTCATTCTACACAGCCTTTTGATCTTGTCCATACAGATCTATGGGTGTCTGCTAATGTTGTTTCTTCTCATGGTTTTCATTACTATATACATTTTGTTGATGATTTTACAAGATTCACTTGGATATATCCTCTTGTGCTCAAATCTGACACTTTTAAGATTGTTAAACAGTTTCTTGCCTTTGTTCAGTGTCAGTTTTCTACCAAAGTTAAAGCTATTCAATCTGATTGGGGGGGGGGGTGAATTTAGGTCCCTTGTTCCTTTCTTACTAGATCAAGGGATTCATTTTCAGCATTCTTGCCCTCACATTCATCCTCAGAATGGAAGGGCCGAAAGAAAGCACCAACACATTGTTGATATGGGGTTAACCTTATTAGCTCAAGCCGATTTACCTTTTTCTTATTGGTGGGATGCTTTTCAGACTGCAGTCTACCTCATTAATCGGCTGCCTTCTCCTTCTCTTAACCATGAATCTCCTTTTTCCATGTTGTATAAGAGATCTCCTACTTACAATCAATTAAAGGTTTTCGGTTATGCTTGCTTTCCCTATCTTAGACCCTATAATCAACACAAGCTACAGTTTAGATCTTCCAAGTGTGTTTTTCTTGGCTATAGCTTGAATCATAAAGGATATAAGTGTTTACATCCTTCAGGCAGAATTTATATCTCAGATACTGTTCATTTCAATGAACATGAATTCCCTTATTCCACTCTTTTTCCAATCTCTTCTTCTACTCAGTCCACTGGAGTTTCTATTCTTATCTCTCCTTTACCTATGCCTGCTCCTGCTCCTGTTATTCCTTCACCCTCTCCTCCTCCTTCTCCTGCTCCTCCACCCTCTCATCCTCCTTCTCCTGAGTCTACCATCTCAGCCTCCTCCTCCACTTCTGCTTCTCACAGTTCTCCTAGTAAGGACTTCTCCTCTACAACATCTGATTCTAGTTCTTCTCCTGTTCTTAACACTCATCATATGGTTACCAGGTCCAAACTTGTCATTTTCAAGCCCAAGCGAGTGTTTCTTGTGGATACCGTTCCAGTAGAGCCATCTAGGGATGCTGATGCCTTGGCTGATCCTGGTTGGAAGGAAGCCATGAGGGCAGAATTTCAGGCTCTTCTTGATAACAAGACATGGTCTCTTGTTCCATATTTTCCTGAAATGAAGGTGATTAGTAACAAGTGGGTGTATAAAGTCAAAACTAAGGCTGATGGTTCTTTAGACAGGTTGAAGGCAAGATTAGTGGCTAGGGGTTTTGAACAACTGGCTGGTGTGGATTATGCTGAGACTTTTAGTCCAGTGGTTAAGCCAACAACTATTCGGTTTGTATTTTCCTTGGCTGCTACTAGAAAGTGGAGTGTGCAACAGCTAGACATCAATAATGCCTTTTTGAATGGTGTGCTTGAAGACCAGATATACATGGCTCAGCCTTTTGGGTTTGAAGATACTCAGTTCCCAGACTATGTGTGTAAACTTGAGAGGTCCCTATATGGTTTAAAACAGGCTCCTCGGGCATGGTATGATACTTTGAAGAAATCCTTGCTTACTTTTGGGTTCAAGAGATGTACCTCAAATTTCTCCCTATTTTTCCAGTATTCTTCCAATGGATTAATATTGATTCTCATCTATGTAGATGATATTTTAGTTACAGGTGATGATCAGGGTGCTGTAATGAAGGTTATTGATCTCCTTAAGCAAGATTTTAAACTCAAACATCTGGGGCAGGTTAGCTATTTTCTGGGAGTTGAGGTGTCTTGTTCTTCTTCTGGTTTTCAATTGTGTCAAAGAAAATATCTTCATGAGTTGTTGGAGAAAACTCATTTGCTGGACTGTAATTCTTGTTCTACACCTATGGCTGTGAACATAAAGTTGTCTAAATTTGGTGGAAAACCTTTTTCTCAGCCAAGATTGTACAGGAGTACTATTGGAGCATTACAATATCTCACCCTTACAAGGCCTGATATTGCTTATTGTGTGAATAAACTTAGTCAGTTCGTGAAAGCACCATCTGAAGATCACTGGTACAAGCTGCAAACGGCTTCTTCGGTATCTCAAGGGCACTGATTCTTTGAGTTTGCACTTCATTCCATCCTCTTCTAACTGTATAGAAGCTTTCTCTGATGCTGATTGGGCTGGATGCCCTGATGACTCTCGTTCTACAGGTGGTCATTGCGTTTATTTTGGCTCAAATTTGGTGATTTGGAGTTCGAAGAAATAAGATGTTATGTCTCGTAGTAGTGCTGAATCTGAATATAGATTTCTTGCCAATGTTACTACTGATGTTATTTGGCTTCATTCTTTGTGTTCTGAGCTTGGGATTTCTGTACATTCACCTCATCAGCTTTGGTCTGATAACAGTAGTGCTATTTCTCTTGCTTCGAATCCTGTTTTCCATGCTAGAACCAAGCATATCGAAGTTGATGTGCACTTTATTCGAGAGAAGGTGGCTTCCAAATTCATCTCTGTTGGTCATGTGCCTGGACTTGAGCAAGTGGCGGATATCTTTACTAAACCTCTTTCTCAAGCTAGGTTTGCGGATTTACGACAAAAACTATGCTTGCATGAGCCCGGTTGAGGTTCTGTGGGGGTGTATTAAATATAATTAGTGAGTAATATGCCAGCTAGGATGATTTAGTTAGAAGGTTAGTCAAGATTAGTTACATCATGTGCATAGCACGTGAGTCTTGTTTCTTTCCTTTAAATACTGGAGTTGTACGCTTTGAGAACATTTTTTCAATCAATAGAAATGCTACTTTTCTCTTTCTTTCTCTGATTTTAACACGTCACAATTAATTAACAACGAAATATAAACAACAATTAATTAATGCATACATATGACAATTAAAGTAAATTAATAATTTAATTAACTAATAGTATAGATTAACAAAGAACGGCCGATGTTTTTTTAATGATTCGGCCGCTATTAATGCATTTCGGCCGTTATTAATGCTTTCGAATAATTTGAAAAATAAAAATAAAAGAATATTACACAAAATAGCTTCGACCGTTTCTAAATTTTCTTTGGCCGATTTTTAAAAACCATCGGCAGATTTTAATTTAATTTATTTAAACAGTAAAATTTTATATTTATCTAAATATCTTACGGCTAAAATCATACTATTACACCTAAGAATCAATATAACATTGAACATGTAAATTCCAAAAATAAAATTAAAAAAATAGAATAATTAACTTGATAATGTACCTTAAAATAGGCTATAATTTCGTGAGCTTTTTCAATTACGTTTGCTTTTTCTTCCTCTTCAGTTTGCGACCAGTAGGTTGTCTTTGATTGCTTCTTGCGCTAAAAAAATACTCAAAATTGTAAGTTTTTAAGAAATGTTTTTCTTAAGATATGACGAAAATATTTTTTAAGGTGTCGTGAGCGAAAAAATGTTCTTCATTCTACCCACTTTATATAATAAAACAGTAGGAATTATTGTCCGATACAATTATTATTTTCACTATTTAGTCTGTATGAATTTTCACAGAATGCATTCAATAATTTCACTGTTTCACCTATCATATTAAATTTGAGTGAATTTTGAATAATTAGTTGGGTGTCGGTGATATAATTTCACCCCAAATATTTTGTTTCATCAAGTAATAATTAAGTTCAAATTATGTATATTAAATTTTTAAAAACTGCCGAAAAAATGTTAAAAACTGCCGAAAATGTTAAAAACGGTCGAAAAATGTTAAAATCGGCCAAATATAAATATTATATTCTTCGGCCGTTTTTAACTTATTTTCAGCCGTTTTTAACATTATTTCAGCCGTTTTAAAGCTTTTTCGGCCTTTTTTTTAATTAATTTTTTCCCAACATTTTATTTTAAGATATAGTATATATATTTGCTGACAAAAAAATTGATTCATTTATTATACTGTTTAGTCTGTGAATTTTTCACGGGTGAATGAAAAAAAAATAGAATTCTCGCTAAATATAAATAGAATTCTTGCCAAAAAAATTGAATAATAGGCCAAAAAAATTAAAAGAAACGGCCGAAACAAACTAATAACGGCCAAACCAAAGTAAAAAATGGCCGAAACAAAAGTTAAAACGTTATTAATTAATTAAAGTTATGGTCTTAGATTAAATTAATTAATAACTTTAATCAATAAATTTTTTAAAAAAAGGCCATTAATTTATTAATGAATAAAGTATTGTGGCCGTTTTTAAGTATGACATCGGCCGTTTTTAATGTTTGTCGGCCGATCTTAATATCTTAATTGATTTAGCAGTACTGAGGTGGCCAAATGCGGGTTCGAGTACAGAACCGTACCCGTACCCGGCGGGTACGGTTCCAACAAATCGAACCCATATCCTACCCGCGGTATAGGAGGGTACGGGTACAATTTCGAGTACGATAGGTGCGGGTACGAATACGAGTACAACCCGGCGGTTTCAGCGGGTTTAATAATTATTATTTTTAATGTTAAAAAGATATTTAAAATTCGATTAGTTGTAACTCGAATTATTTGCAAAAGAAAAATATTATTTTATTATAAAGATTCCAACAACTTAAACATAAATTATACCTCTAAATGCTAAATCATTAGAGATCAAGTTATTTAAACCTTTAATCTTCAAGGGCCGAGTACCGTTAAAGCATAATTAGTGAAAATTTAATGAAAAACATTACTAAAGTAGGAAAAAGAGTGCATATATAATTAAAACTAAGAAATAAAAAAATATTTTAGATGAAATATATATTAAAATTGCAGGTCAACGGGTCGTGGAACCGGCGGGTTACGGTTTCAACTTTCAGTACCCGTACCCGAACCGCCGCCTTCGGCGGGTACGGTTCCGAACCTGAACCGGTGAGTACGGGTACGAGTACAAACCCTCCGAGTACGTGTACGAATGCGTGTACGGGTCGGCGGTTACGATTATTTTGGCCACCTCTAAGCAGTAGCATGTAAATCCCAAAATTAAAATTAAATTAACTTGAACATGTATAATTGTGAAAATAGACTAATTAATTAGAGAATGTACTTTAAAAAGTCTATAAATTTGTAAGCTTTTTCTTCCTCTTCTGTTTGTGATGAATAGTTTGTCTTTGATTGCCTTCTAATGCTAAAAAAATTCTACAAATTATAAGATTTTAAGAATTTATCTGGTAAGATTTTTAAGGTGTTGTGAGCGAAAGAAATGCTCTTCACTCTACCCACTCTATAGCAAAAAAACTTGTATGAATTATGAATTATTTGCCGTTCATACACAATTATTTATTATCTTCACTATTTAGTCCGTGAATGTATGAATTTTCAGTCGGCATTCAATAATTTTACTGTTTCAATAATTTCAATAATTGAATTTTGAATAACTCCAATTCAGTGTTGTCGGTGATATAATTTTCGCCCAATATTTTCAATTTGTAAAAACAATCGTTCAAAATAATAAGAAAAAAAAAATGAAAACCTGGAGGATTTTAAAGTGGTACCCAAAAGTGGGACCCCTCTGCCGGAGCTGTCGATATTGATTTCAACAAATAACATTAATATATTAGAATGAGCATTTTATACATATGCATGTTCACAGTGGGCATTTTATAGATACCCGTTTTCAAATTGGGTAAAAATAATATTCCCAGTAAGGGAAATACCCTACAACGGAACTATTACAAATGAAGGAATTCAAGATCTTATAGAATATAACTAGGGATCAAGAGTCTAATCCCTGAATGAGAAACTATGAAGAAAATTGGATTTCGTCAAACACCAGCTCCACAGTCACCCCTTAATCTCTTGTGTTATTCTCTCAAGATTCCAGCTTTCATTTTCAAATATCACCTTATTTCTCCATATATTTTCACTTCACCCACACCATACAAATCCATTTATAACATACTGCATAAAAGTTTGTTATAACATAACATTATATTTTCTTAAACGATGTGCATACACTAAAAGTTATTTTACTTTTTTTTAAAGGATCAATAATGGTTCCCTATTTCTTACTTGATATGACTCGAACCCCGACCTCTTAGTTGGAGGGGAATCGTCTTACCAATTGAGCTGCATTTTGTTGTCACTTAAAGTTATTGTACTTAATTCTTTTGAATTTCCCTGTATATATGATTATATTTTTATAACTCATAATCGTGTTATTCTAGTACTCCCTCTGTCTCATCATATTTGAGTCCACTTTTATTAATATGAGTCTATTACAATAATCAAATGTCTCAAGTAAAGTAACTCATATTAATAAAAGTGGGCTCAAGTAGAGTGAGACGTATTATTATCAATACATAGATTTTTTATAGATTCGTTTGGTTCTTTTGAGTCTTGCTCGAGCCGGATGATAAAAAATTATCATGTCCGGTTCCGCGGGGGGATGGATCTATAAGAATTCACCTATCCCAATAACAAAAAAACTTGATTTGAATGATCCTGTATTAAGAGCTAAATTGGCTAAAGGCATGGGTCATAATTATTACGGAGAACCCGCATGACCCAATGATCTTTTATATATTTTTCCAGTAGTAATTCTAGGTACTATTGCATGTAACGTAGGCTTAGCGGTTCTAGAACCATCAATGATTAGTGAACCGGCAGATCCGTTTACAACTCCTTTGGAAATATTACCTGAATGGTATTTCTTTCCCGTATTTCAAATACTTCGTACAGTGCCCAATAAATTGTTGGGTGGTATTAATAAAAATAGACTAAGTTGAGTAAGACAGAGGAAATATTAAACTCCATTTTTGTAAAAAAGCTGCAAGTTTGATCTTTTCACTATATCCTTTAATTTCTTTTGAGATTCCTCTTAATAACCTCGACTACATCACCGTCCGGCCATTTTTCCGACGCATGCGGAGGGATCCACGGGGAACATCAATAAGATTGCCCTATCACGAACGCCGGTTTTGGCAAAATGAGAAAAAGAAATTTCCAAAAATTAAAATAAGTGCTCTCCCCAAAAAAAATTAAAAATAAAATAAATGCTGTCAATTGCAAAAATGCTCCTATAAGTTCAAAATATAAAAAGGAGCCACGTGGCTCAGTCTAAATGGACGTGTGGCAGTGAGTTACCCTAAAACGACCCCATACTTTTCCATATTACCATTCTTAGCCCACTTTCAAAATTCACTCTCGAAAGCAGTCACAGTAATTGAAAACCAGAAACGAAAGCAAAAAATCGCGAAAAATGGGGGTTAGCGACGACCAGGTAGCATCGATGAAGGAGACATTCAACTTGTTCGATGCCGATAGCGACGGCAAAATTGCGCCGTCGGAGCTCGGGATCCTGATGCGTTCCCTTGGCGGCAACCCCACGCAGGCGCAATTGAAATCCATAATCGCCGATGAGAAGCTCACCGCGCCGTTCGATTTCCAGAGGTTCCTCGACCTCATGTCGAAGCACTTGAAGCCGGATCCGTTTGATCGCCAGCTCCGTACGCGTTCAAGGTGCTCGACAAGGACGGCACCGGGTTCGTCGTCGTGAATGAGCTCAGGCACATCCTCACCAGCATCGGCGAGAAATTGGAGGCGGCGGAGTTCGACGAGTGGATCCGAGAGGTCGATGTCGGATCTGATGGCAAGATCAAGTACGAGGATTTCATCGCGCGCATGGTCGCCAAGTGAGAAAGGTGAAATTTGAAGATCTTCAGATTGTGCATTGTTGATTCAATTTGTTTTCTTTCGTTTCGTTTGATGTTCATGATATGATATTCCCCCATTCACTGTTTGTCTGTTTCTGCGTGATGATTGTGGAGTTGTTTTCTGTTGTGATAAATTCATATATTGAATTAAAAACAGGAAAAGCAAAATCAACGAAAACTAGCCTTCGCTGCAACTAACCTATGTGTAGAATAGGCAGATCATCTTAGTTGTAGTTTTTTTTTTGAATGAAGGATTGTGATAAGCCTATAACACGCGATCATCTCATTTAGTCATATATTGTCTAACATCATTTTACATATCCTGTCAAAAGAAACATGTGTATTTTTCTAATGCTCGTCTTCTCACTGATATTGGAAAGCCATTAGTTTTAAGAAGATAGCTGGCTAACCTTTTTTGTCTAGCGTCCAACGGTGGGGCAATTTTCGGTCTATGAAACGTGGTAATCCACTTGCTCACAACTCATGGTTTGTATGCAATTAGGTTCTCATCGCGCACTTGCACTGTAGTACCTTCTTCTCTTAAGAAATTAGCGAGGGAATGAGAGACTACTTTTGATGTCAAACATGATGTATGTTCATGCAGCCTCTTGTTTAGGAAATGTGCCGTATTGGTTGTCTGCAAATCGAAACTAGTGGTGTCTATCCTCAAGTTGACCAATGGAATCTGGAATTCACACACTTTGATTTATACAAATTTACTTGTGAATTCTGTGTTCTGCTAATATGTATGCACAATTTCAGAATGGGATGTGCCAATGTTGGATATATATATATGTCTAAGTGTTTGAGCATGGGAGGTCATCCTGACAAAAAGCTTCGAAAATTTAAAGTTGGTTGAAGCAAGTGAACCATGTTTGGCTTGTAATGCTTGTCGCCCTCAGACTAGCCAATGTGTTACTTTAGTTCTTATTAGTTCTCAGAATCAAATTTGTGCTACCTATGTTGCTGGAGTATATTTTTTGTTTCTTCGTTCGCAGACAAGATGTGATCTTTAGTAATGTGGAAAGTTATGTGTAAAAGTTTCAAACTCTGTAATTTCTTGGAATCTTGTTGTTTTTCTGTAACATAATAACCAGGCGATCTTTCTTTCAACAATCATTTCCTTATTGATGGAAGCAATTTATGCTTGATTTTCAATTTCGGATGCTTATTGCTTTAGACTGCATCTCTGATTTAGCAAATACCCTCACTTTAAATGCTATACTGCAGGTGACCGAGAGTGCCGGTTTGTCTTTTTATTCACCGAAGCTGGTCGTATGGTTTTCTTCTATTGGACTAGTCCTTTATTTAGTGGATATCCGAGTTCATGTGTTTTTACTCTAGCCCTTGAGGCTGGATATCCGAGTTCTTTATTTGGCATGTATTATGAAATTTCAGTGGGTGGTTGTTTAGCATAATTTAGATGTTTGTTACATACAGTTTCTCACGTTGTTGAAGGCTTGAAGCTGTGTGTATAGCTACTAATTTTTATTTATTTTTTCGGAAGGCCTATTTCTTGACTTTTCCTTTTTCAGCATATTTGGTACAACTCCGTCAATTGTTGAGTTGGGTGATGAGATTTCTTTAGATTTTAATGCGCCACTAATAATTCTTCAACTCTAATTTTATTTATAAGTTCCCCGAATAATTGCATACATATCTTCTTCAACTTTTATTTTAAAATAAATTCCTGAGCCTCATTTAGTTCATATAGGTGAATACTCAATTGCGCTAATTGCTAACTACTTTCTCGGGAAGTTCGATTATAAAACATTTCTTATACAAACACCCTCAATCTGACCGTCCATGTGCAAAATAAGTTATTTGGCTTTATTTTTTAAACTATCTACAGTACCTAGTTTTACTTTTGGACCTGGTGGTTTTGTCAAATCATTATCTTTTCTCACACCTTCTCTCTTTCTTCATATTTATCTTTTTCACGTTTTTTCTTTTCAATTTTAAGTGCAATTTCAGTGTAAAAAACATATCTAATATACATTTCAAATTAAAGAGCACGAAATGATCTATAAATTGATACTACCTTTGTTTTTTTTCATTTGACACCTTTTTTTATTTTACAACACTCATATATTCAATAAATGTGTCAAATGAAAAAAAACGGAGGGAGTATATCATAAGTTAAAAATGGATTTTAAATGAATAAGTTCTAATAATCTGAACTTTACCAGACAAGTTATATATATATATATACACACCATACATACACGTTATATATATACAATCCATTCACAGTAGTTCTTCTTTAGATGAAGTAATTTTTTTAATTTTTATTCTTGCCTAATTATTTTTCCTTGGATTAATAGTAGTATTATGTATGCCTTTTAATTTGAATACAGTATTTGCGTATAATATTAGTTACGTTTACTTTCTAATTAGAATTTTAGTATTGATAATCTGCAAGAAGTTTAAATTTAGTTTGTTTACAGATAAACTAATTAGATTTTATTTTGTGTGGATTGATTATAATGTAGTAATTTTTTTTAGATGTTATATATATATATATATATATATAGTTTGGTTCATATAGAAATAAATCGTAGTGTGAGAAATGCGAATTATGCTTAAAACTATACAAAATCATGCTTAAAGCTAGACAAGATTATGAGCACAATTATGTACCATAAGCATAATTTTGTGTAGCTTTAAGCATGATTTTATATAGCTTTAAGTATAATTCGCATTTCTCACACTAAGATTTATTTGCATACGAACCCTTCATATATATATATATATATAGGTGGCCAATATATATATTTTTTTCCTCACAAATACTGTCATGCTGAATATCAATAACTAATCACTTCTAACAAAAAAATCAATAATTAATCATCAATTCTGAAAATCTATCAACCACACATATATAATTCATTGTATATGACCCATGATACTAATTAATTTGCCACGTACATAAAAGAATTATGAAAAATGAAAACGGTTCAACAACACAAAATCATGAATCGTGAGACGGGCCTAATAAAGTAGGTTAATGAATTTTGAGATGGAAGGAGAATTAAAAAGTGACTCATCAAATTGACTAGTCACTAATCAAGTTACTAATCCACTTATTCGGATCTACTCTTCGATTAGTTGACTTCGTGTTTCATTAATTATACAAGGAAATCTACCGATTTGACTCGATTAGCGAATAATCGAGTGAAATTCCTATTTATTTTCATTAATCCATTAATCCATGATCAACTCTTTGACTAGTGGACTTCATGTTTCACTAATTATACGAAGACCTCAACCGATTTAATTGAATTAGTGACTAATTACGTGAAATTACATTTATTTTCACTAATTTTGGCCGCGTACTACCAAAGTTGAATTTTTCATTTTCATCTTCAATTTATCTAAAAAAAAATTGATTTATAGGCCAAAACCAATATTTTTTTCCAATTTGTTTGTTTAAGTTTTTTTTTTTTCTAAAAAATAAAGCAGAATAAAAAATAAACTAATTAGAAATCAATTAAAATTCATAAAGTCAACTAAACTTTTTGAACCATCTACAACGGTACTAGTTGACTAATGGATTTCACGTTTCACTAATTATCTGAGGATTTAACATTAGACTCGATTAATAACTAATCAAGTGAAATTTCTTTTTCATTTTCACCAATCTGCTAATTTAGGATCGAGTCTTCGACTAGTGGACTTCACGTTTCACTAATAATCCGAGGATCTTCACCGACTCGACTCGATTGGTGACTAATCAAGTGAAATTCCTTTTTGTTTTCACTAATCCACTAATATGATATCGACTCATCGAATAGTGGACTTCACTTTTCACTAATTATCCGATCATCTTCACCGATTCGACTCGATTAGCAACTAATCGAGTGAAATTCCGCTTTGTTGTTGCTAATTCACTAATCAAGTAATCAGAGATCGACTCTTCGAATACTTTGCTTCTCATATCACTAATTATCTGAGGATTTGAACCGATTCGACCTGATTAATGACTAATCGAGTGAAATTTTGCTTTGTTATCTCTAATCCACTAATTTGGGGTCGACTCTTTGAATACTTTCCTTCCCGTTTCACTAACTATTCTGGGATTCAAACCAATTCAACCCAATTTGTGACTAATCGATTGAAACTCCCATTTGTTATCGCTAATACACTAATCTGAGGTCGACTCTTCGAATACTTTCCTTCTCGTTTCACTCATTATCCGAGGATTCGAACCGATTCAACCCAATTAGTGATGAATCAAGTGAAATGCTGCTTTCTTGTCGCTAATCCACTAATCCGGGATCGACTATTTGAATAGTTTCCTTCATGTTTCACTAATTATCCGAGGATTTTAACCGATTCAACTCAATTAGTGACTAATCGAGTGAATCTTTTTTTTTAATCTCTAATCCACATATCCAGGATCGACATTTCAAATTATTTATTTCTCGTTTCAATAATTATCTAATAATAATAATAATAATAATAATAATAATAATACTAACAGTAATAACTATAAATAATTAATCATATGGCAATTAAATAGCTTAAAGTAAATGGTCGTTAATAATAAAATGATAGTTAGGGCCCGTTTGGTTCGATAGATTAGATTATGCAAGATACAATCTGGGATAAGTCAAGATTGAATCCCGGATTAAAAAAAGTTGTTTGGTTGACATGTTAACTTTTATATGATTGATACTTATGTTTGGTTTGTAAGATTGTATAATGTAATATTATTGTTCATTTACTAATATACCATTCTATAAGTTATTTAATATCATCCCAAGTTATTTTAATCATATGTAATTGGAATATGATTGAAATAATATAGATTGCAATTCTTAATGATAAAATTAATTATTTAGTAAATCTATTGATTGCAATTCTTATACATTTTGTTAATTTTATTTATGATAAAAAAAATTCAAATTTCTTCCAAATGTAATTATATTTAATTTATGATCCAAATATCCTCTCTAAACTATTGTCTGCTTTTAGAATTCATGGGGAATTTGAATGAAAAGATACTTAAATCATAAAATATTGTATTTCTAATAAATAAATACATTTTTTGTTAATTTCATTGATAAAATATTGCAAACCATGGCACATGGCAATTGGAAAAGACAGGCGATGGCAATTACTAAAGGATAAAATAGTATTTTATTCTATGTTTTGTCCAAGACCGATTAAATCGGTGGGTAAGGGCTGCGACTAAAAATGGTGGTAAAAGTGAGATTAAGTCTCGGGCCGGCTATTCATGAGATTAAGTCTCGGGCCTATCTGAAAAAGAATCTTGGTATCCAAACAAGATATATAATCTAATCTGACCTATAGTCATGGCCAATCTTACCAACCAAACGGGTCCTTAATAAATTAAGCTTAAAGTAAATGGCATTTAGTAAATAGAATTAAAAACAAACGAAATCATCCATAACATAAATTATTTAATGTCATAGTATAAATTAATGTGGGTTAGTGGGATATGTGGGTCCCAACCTAAAAAAAATCAAATACTACCATTTCAGAAAACTACCCCAATTTAAACCACTTTTTCAATTTACATTTATTTTTATTAGCCATAAATATATAAAATACTCATTGTACACATGTAGCGCTAGGATTGCCGTTTGTTATACACACGTTTTCATAACTAATTTGCCCTACTTTCTCTATCCCACTCTAATAGATCTAATTTTAATCAAATTTGGTCTATTATAATATTCAAACTTCTCTCTGTCCCACTGTAATAGATTTGATTTTAATCAAATTTGGTTTATTATAATATATTCAAATAGTTTTATAAGGTCACATTTGGACTATTATAATATTCAAATAGTTTTATAAGAATGAGATGGAGGGAATACTTAAAAAAAAAACACTTTGATAAGTCGAACGTTTCTATCATATCATTTCTGGCTTGGTTATATATGAATGTAGCGTGTAATCAAGTAAATGGTACGGTAATAGATTAGCCTATCAATTAACACATAAATTTGTCCAATTAATTTAACACGAGGTGCTCTAAATTTAATGTATCTTCCTTTTCATTTATTGTGATTTCCCAGTTAATTTATTGGGCTTTTAACAGAGTTTTCTGTGGTTTCAAATTGGGCCAAAAGTTTTTTTAAGTCCAAAGTAATTTCAATCTCGCCTCGTAAACATATTAAAACCCTAAAAGCTTATTGCTATTCCAGTGACTAGGGTTCGTGACCTTTATTCTGTGCATTGAGCGAGCTTCATCGGATTGAACACCCAGCCGCGCCGCCACATCTGCCGCCATGGGTCGTATGCACAGCCGCGGGTAACCTCTACTACCGTCACCTTGTTCTCTCCGTGAATTGAATTGAATTGAATTGAATCTGCTTCGTTTTGTTTATGATTTTCTCCTAGCTTTGAATTTTGATAGATTTTGCGCGTTCTTTGTGTGTGTTGATTGATTTCAGGAAGGGTATTTCTGCTTCAGCTCTGCCTTACAAGAGAACTCCTCCAAGCTGGCTCAAAATCTCATCTCCTGATGTAAATTAATCTTTCCCCAATCTCGCATTTCTGCAAACATTCATATATAATGCTATTGTAATGCATTTTATTTTATTTTTTTAATTTTTTTGAAATTTATGATTTCTAGGTTGAAGAAAATATCTGCAAATTCGCTAAGAAGGGATTGACACCATCACAAATCGGTGTGATTCTTCGTGATTCTCACGGTATTGCTCAGGTGAAGAGCGTTACCGGCAGCAAAATCCTCCGTATTCTCAAAGCTCACGGTACTGCTAATTTTTGCTGTCGAAATAGATAATGTCTACTGAATTAGATGAAGTTTTACATTCATTTTGGTAAATTGATTGATGGTCGGTATAATTGAATCTTCAGGCCTTGCACCTGAGATCCCGGAGGATCTCTACCATTTGATTAAGAAGGCTGTGGCCATCAGAAAGCATTTGGAGAGGAACAGAAAGGATAAGGATTCAAAGTTCAGATTGATTTTGGTGGAGAGCAGGATTCACCGTTTGGCTCGCTACTACAAGAAGACCAAGAAGCTTCCACCTGTCTGGAAATAGTAAGCCCTCTCTCTATTATCTCTTGTTTTTGCTTATTTGTTTTGACTGCTTTCACTTAGAATGCTAACTAGTGTAGTAGCCTCCTTAGTTCCCTTTGTTATGTAGTAAGCCATTGAGGTTTGGTGATATCTCCCATGTTTAATTGATCATGCTTAGAGGTTGGTAATTTATTTAGCTGGTTTTATGCATATTTGAATTGGATTAGTGTTTTAGCTGGTTTTATGCCTATTTGAATTGGATTAGTGATTTAGCTGGTTTTATGCCTATTTCAATTGGATTAGAGAGTTATCCAACTATATATTCTACCTCCATTGGTATTCTACTTCCTTCGAAAAGGTTTTCTACCTCCATCATCGGAATAAGGTCTGCCACTTGATCAGAACTTGATTTTGTTTTTGTCCTCGATCAATTCTATTTCTTGCATGTTTTCTTGCATCACATCATTCTTTTCTTCTGAATATTACTAATAAGTAGATCACTTGTTGATCATTAAGTTACATAAGAGGCTCTTTTTAACTTCTTGAATGTGTCGTTTTCTTTTCAGCGAATCAACCACTGCCAGCACTCTTGTTGCTTAAGCCCCCCAATTCCCTGAGGTATGTCTCCACAAGCGGAGCAGTGGAGAGGTAGTTATGTCGAGCAACATATGAGAAATCCATTTTGTATTTTGGCAGAGAGTTGTTGATTTGGAATTTTGTTTCTTTAGTTCAACAGATTTATATATGGATGATTGATTAAAAACTCGTTTCTTGTTGGCTTCATTTACTTATGGTTGCTCCAATCGCCTTCGTTTGATCCGTGTTTTTGTTTATTAGGTATTTGCTTCATTTCCTTTGAACCATTGTGATTCCATATAATAGTAATCATTTTTCTTTCCATACTACACCAATTTCATGTAACCCATTAATTTAGTTCTATTTGAAGTCAATTGTCTGCACATTTTTTTAAACTACAGTAGTATTGTTTGTAGCAAAAGTTTTGACCAGTCATTACATGGTATTTTGATTTTAGATTGTTTTCTACTAAAGTCGCATGAAACTAGACTTCCCTTCTCTAATATTCGATTTTCAAATCATCAATTCATTAGTGATTAGGTGGTATAATATGAATTGAAGAATTGTAGACGTATTATTTTCTACTATCTTCATCCCACTTAATTGTCTCATTCACTTTTTGACATTTTCGACACGTGTTTTTATTGAAACCTAGTACGAGTTTTAAAATATAATTTTGAAGTATCGGTTTTTTTTTACGGAATACTACGATTCATAGTATTCTGTAAAAGAAACGATACTTCAAAATTATATTTTAAAACTCGTATTAGGTTTCGGTGGAAACGTGTGCTGAAAATGTCAAAAAGTGAATGAGACAATTAGGTGGGATGGAGGTAGTACAATGTATTGTGGGTATGGAATGCAAGAAGCTCTAATCATCCCACTAACTTCATGGATGCTTATTTTTTTGCACAAACATTTTGGATACTTGATGTGTTCCGATTATTTTTTGTATGAGGCAACTTTTGATTATAGTAGTCTGGATTAAGTATAAATCTTGATGAATCGAAAGTATGGAATGACACGAGAATGGGCCCTATTTTTTTTTCCAGATTACTGCATTAATGTATTATATTCATTGTTATAATTTAGTTTCTTGGATCAGAAAAATATCAAACAATAATCGCTAGTTTAATATTCAAAATGATGTTAAAATTCAACCAAATTTTACCCAAAACCGACTTACCAATACCGCGTCACCAAAATGTGTTTAGTACGACTTCAACCTCCTCAATAGTAAATGAGTAAAGAATATGTTAAAATTAGAATATAGTTTTGGTTATTATTATTAACGTGAGCTTTTTCATTTATTTATTAGTAGTAGATTAAATCTATTTAATAAACAAAAGAAAAAAAGAAAGAAAAAAAAACTAATTTTACGGTGCATTTTATAATTAAACCAAACAGCGGGGTGGAAAACGCAAATACGAAAACCAAAAAACCCTAGTTTTTTTCGCTAGGTTTAAAATCTCGTTTAGTTTCAGCAGCTCTTCTATTTCGTCGAACTCTGCTCAGTTTTCTCAGCTCTACCGCCGCAATCGTCAATCGGCCACCGGTAAGCTCACTCGCTTAGCTACGATGCTTCGTAATCGGCTACCTATTTCAATTTTGTTTGTCGATTGTTCATATATTGCTGATTGATTGATTTGTGTTATGTGTGTGTTTGGGTTAGGCAAAACAATGGCGTTCGCAGCAATGAAGCCGACGAAGCCGGGTTTGGAGGAGCCTCAAGAGCAGATTCACAAGATCCGCATCACTCTCTCCTCCAAAAATGTGAAGAATCTCGAGAAAGGTAAACCCCTCTTCTTTTCCCCCCTTTTTCTTCTAAGATAATTTCGGTATCGTCACTCGAATGTTCTTTTGTTATCGATAAGCGCTGAATTTTTGCGGGTGATGTGTTTCTAATGTCTGCATATTTGAAGATTAATTCTTTTATTGTTTGAGGCCTAAATTGCTGAATAATTATATGCTAACCATTCATGGCTTTCTGCTTAGTTAAAAGGACAACCGAAAATAGATTGAAAACGCATTTGGAGAGCCCGAAGATGTTTCTATTGTTTTGCTAAGTAGTCTCGCACTATCCTGTTATTATACGCTTGCTGTAAATTTGCTAAATAGATTACATTTTACAAAATTGAATCTTTTTGTGGTTCGTCTTAATTTGCTTGCTAATAGTAGTACTGATTCATTTGAAATTGGGAATGAGTCATTCATGTTGCCTTTTTCAACGAGATGTTTCTTAGTTAGTTAAGTCAGCGTCTGTCTATGCTTATATTAAGAAGCTCGTGTATCTTCATGAGGACAATTTGGTGCTAATAAGTTCTTGGTCTATTTGCATAGTGGCATATTAGATGATTGTAGTGTCAATGCCCATAATTCTTGGAGTATTTTGTTTTCTTTGTATTTCTAATGAATTGATTACTTGCTTGTCTTGTGGAGCTGTGATTCTTGGCCCAATTTTGGTAGTTCCTATAAGATTGAGGCACTGTTTGATCTGAAGTCTGTGTTAACAGTTTGTGCTGACCTCGTCCGTGGAGCGAAGGACAAGAGGCTGAGGGTGAAGGGACCAGTGAGAATGCCTACCAAGGTTCTTCTTATCACAACTAGGAAGTCTCCTTGTGGTGAAGGTAGGAAACCTATATTTACTGTATTATATCCTGTTCAGTTTCTGAGTATAAATGAATGTCATATTGTTTTTTTTTGTGCTTATATATCTTGTATATATAAAAGTTTGTGATAGCGAAACATCATATTTTTGTGAGTTCTTCAACATCATGAATATCTTAGATGATGGTGTGTACACTGGAAATTTAGAAAATATAGCCATAGCATAAACCATGATGACCATCGCTAGTTTTTCTTGAGTTTCCTCTGAGGTTGCTCACATATTCTTGACGCGGTTTACAAATGTATATGAAATACTTGCGATATGTGGAATTTACTTTTCAGGAACAAACACGTGGGATAGGTTTGAGCTGAGGGTGCACAAGCGAGTAATTGATCTTTTCAGCTCCCCGGATGTGGTGAAGCAGATTACTTCAATCACCATCGAACCTGGGGTTGAAGTTGAGGTTACCATCGCTGATTCCTAGATGTATTTTGTTCCGTTTCTGTATTTCTGCATTTGCTAGTTAAATTTAAAACATGTTTATTGATTTTGACCTTTTAGATCTATGAATTTCGAATATATGAGTGTTGCTGAACTGACGAGTTTTAGCTTTGTAACAAGGTTTTTTGTGGCCTTCCATCCATCCGTTCTATAGCTTTTTCTTTTGTCTTTGCTTGAATGCATTTTAAGTGGTAACGGTTAATCGTTTGTTTTGATTATGATGATTACTTCTCGCGTGTTTACTCAGATAAGAATTTGCTTCTTGCCCTTAGGTGAATTTCTAAATATGTTGTTTATGTCCTACTTTAGTTTAAATATTTATTGATTTTTTAAATGGATTAATTTCTTCTTGATAGATCGATTCTAGTGTAGGTTGTTGAAATAAATCATTTGAATGTTCTTCAACGACTCGAGGGTCTAGTAACTGTAAGCATATTTTGCCTGAATCATTTTTAAGATTGCTAAATTATTTTAATATCTCGAGTCATAGTGTTTTAATTATGACATAGGAGGCTGATGGTCCAACACTCCCAACACCTGAATATATATGGGAATGATTTATATAATAATAAAAAAAATGCGTGTGAGAATATTAGGAGAATATTTATATGTATGCATATTTATGTTTAACAGAATTGATCCCGGCCTACCGTGGGCACACTTAATGTGCCCACGGTTGATATGGCAGTGTTACGTCAATAATTTTTCTTTTTGGGGTTTATTTTTTTTTAGTAGGATTTAATTTTTTATGGTAAAATTTTATTTATATAAGTTACATTAATTACTATTTTCCTAAAATATAATGCTGTCACTTTAGCTGTGAGCATATTAAATATGCTCATGGTGAGTAGGGGAACATTACTCTTATGTTTAATACTCCTTCTGTCTTGAGGTAGTTTTTTACTTTTTGCACGGGAATTAAGGAGGGAATGTTAGAGATGTAAAATATATTATATTTAGGAATGTAATGTGGTTTAGGCATATTTTAAAATTAGAGCATCATAAATGTAGAAAAATATATTGATATCAGATCTTAAATGAAATATCGTATCAAGACTTTTAATTTTGTATAAAAATCATAAAAAATGGAAAACAAACGAGTAAGTTATGATAATTTAAATTTTTAGAAATCAAATTATATTGCGATACGTGCTGAGAGGTGAGTGAATGATGTGATTTAATTAGAGAATATTAAGTGTAATAAGGTATTACTAATTGTACCATTTAAATTTTAATTCTTTCCCCATAAAAAAATTTGTCAATTGGTGTGGGACATTTCATAAAGAAAAATGCGTCAACTGCTTTGCGACTGAGGGAGTATATATTTATATATGTAATGATTCTTATCTTATTATCATGATATTTACTACAATTTGATCCTCGAGTAGAATTTTGAAATATATATTTTTTTCAGGATATTATGAGATATACGGCCTTCATGCTATACATCTTGTAGAATGATTCTCTACGTATTGTCTATGGTTTATAACAGTATTGTAATTATTTTCCAAATCAAATGGAGTATGTTTCCTGATCCATTCTCTCTATATATAACACTAGCGAGTTTATACTGTTCTTTGATTTATGTTGAAATCTCTATAACAATGTATTTTGGATTTTGAGCGATTAATTTATATGAAACAAAATAAAGTGAAAAATCTGCAAAAAAGAAAACGAAAAAAAGAAGAAAAAAGAAAAAAAGAAAAGCGCAACTCAGGCGGCCCACTAGCCCAAACTATTCCCTGAACAAAGGCCCCACTGTCCCCTCACCTGCATCGGCGGAGCGTAGGGGCGACGCGCGGACACACGGAGGTGTCTGCCAGGTGTAGGCCGCAGCGGAGAACAGGTAGTAAAGTTTCCGCTGAAGGTGTCGAAGAATCAGCGCGTGAGAAACGTGACAAAATTAGCAGGGGCGCGACCGCACGCGAGGCCCGCCTTTGACTCGCCTCCTTCCTTCCAAACATGCAAAACAACTCTCCTCCTCCTCCGAAATTCCATATTCTCTCACTCAAAAGGAAAAAAAAAAAAAAAAAAAAAAGAAGGAAAAAAAAAAGGCTCACCTCAGAGAATGGGCCCCGCAGGCAGCACAATAAAGTTTTGTTCGGGAGCTGGGGGCCCCACACCTCTCGCTCTCTTGCTCAGCTGGAGCAGTGGGGCTCTTGATTTCTCACTTCCTTACATTTCACACACACACTACCGCCATTCACTCCGTGATTCCCTTCTCATTCGTTTCAATTCAAATATAATTATTTTTATTTTCTCAATGATAATTATCTAATTATCATTTCTCACCATCTTCCAAAATATCGGATAATTTTGGATTTATCTTGCAAAGATTAAATACAAAAACATATATATATATATATATATATATATATATATATGTGTGTGTGTGTGTCAAAAATCAAATAAAAAATAAAAAATAAATTTTCTATACAAAATGAGAAATTATCTGAACCATTGATGATAGTCATAGTGTGATTTAAGGTCTAAATTAATAGGTGTATTATAATTTTACTAAAAATGCATTATGACGACCAATGCATGATAATGGTATTGGTAATGCATTATAATTGTATATATCATATATTATAGTTGTGCATAAAATACATCATTTTTAATTTTTTACGAAAAACTTATTTTGTATCGGATGTCACTCCTATGAGATTATTTATATATAGTATTAATTAAATGGCTTTTTCTAATTCTTCTTCCTTCCCTAGGGAACTCAAAATAAAGCTCACTATATTTATGTGTTGTGTGTTCAACTTTAAGGACAATCCTTTTTCTTTTTTCCTTTCCACTCTTCTAGAGGCATGCAATGCAACATTGAGTGTCGAACCATAAATATAAAAAATAAATTCAGTGCCTAATAAAAGGGAAAATAAATTTAATGGATTGACATATTTGGGCATGACCGACTTGATAGTTGATAATTGAATTTCATGGGCGAAGAATTAAATAGCATGCAGATGGATTAATGTAGTAGAAAATGACGAACAAAATTATGTGTGGGGATGGCAACATAAGAAAAGAGAGTAAAAGAGTGTGGGTGAAAGTGGGGCACATCTCACTTATGAAATTTTGCAGTACATCCTATCTCTCACTTATTTATATTTCTATCTGTATTTTAATTGGGCGGTCAAGACTTTGCATATATTACAATTATAGATCAAAGTAGCTACCTTAGTTTACTGCTAATAATTTCCGCGGACTACATTCCATCAATAAATGCATTCGAAATTTATAAAAATTAGGGATATTAATTTGAATTGTATCAAATATATTTATTTGGGTTGAATTTGCTTTTGATTTCTCTAAACACGCTTCAATTATTAAACATTAATGTAAGAAATCTTGTAAAACGTTGATTTTGACTCCCTAGTTTAAATATATGTGTGTATATGTGGAGGATAATTCAATAATTGGTACTTGAAATTAGATATCTCTCATGCATCAAATTGTACTTCTTTGTTTCTTGACTAGCGAGGTCAATTTTTTATAAGTGCCATCTCTTGAATTAACTACTACTACTACTATTATTATTATTAAAGATCGCACAGTAAACAACTTGAACCTGAGACCTTTAGTTTCAGACATTAACCTTTCTTTCGCCGGGCCAAGATACACATGCATCCACGAATCACGAATCATTTTTGAGTTTGTTCGTGTTGTAATAAAATAAGATTAAAAAATATATATAAAAAAAAGTTTTGTGCACAAAATAAGTGAAATAAAATGCATATATCTATACTTTTTCACATAATAGAAATCTTTCACCGCCCACTGAAGGCACACTTAATATGTCCACCGCAATGTAGCAGTAACACGTCAGTAATTTTTTCAATTAGGGTTCAATTTTTTTTAGGTATGGTTTAGTTTTGTTTAGCAAAATTTGATTTATTTTGGTAAGTTTTTATTAACTTCTTTATTTAATCAATTATCAGATCACTCGTGAACACATAAAACTCGTCCACGCGAGGCATTAGAGCATTCACGTAATACTACCTTCTCTTGTGCATAAAGTGAAAAAATAAGAAATTTATGCATCAAGGAGTCATAATTGGGACATGCCGCAGTCACTTGCTTGGATTGAATAGAGAAGAAAGATCATTCAATTTTCCGATAAATAATTGCATTAAAACTGATTATCTCTTTATTAAGTTAGGGTCCTCTCATCAATTCCGAGTTTGAAAACGTCGAGCTGCCCATAAAGTAGTTTTAAAATTAATACACATTAATATGCCAAACCTTTTGTTAGACTATCCATTCAATATAATATAACTCTGGTGGATTAATTGGGATAATTCTTGAATAATATTCGCGTACATCAATCACGTGTGACATTACATTTACATGTATGAAACTCTTACCTAGTATCAATATATTTTAATCCTAACAATATAACAATCAATAAGTACGGCTGATTTAGTGCCATTTAAGATCATATTTGATTTTTCCTTTCTTACATATTTATCATCGAAATAAATAATAATAAAAAAAATTTCCTACTCAACGTGAATATATTTAATGTGCTCATAAATATAAGTTTAGCATTTGAATTTGCAACATAGATAACCAACTGCAGAGGTACGCACACGTGACTAACTAATTGTTTGTGGGGCATTTCTTTTTCTACGAAAATATTTTTCTACTAATTAATTAATATTTTCATCCCTACACTGTTAATATTCATATCATTAAATCGAGCTGATCAATTTCGTTAGGTTAAAAAAACCAATAATTCATACTTCAATCCTATGTAAAATCTTACACATCAAATTAATTTTACTATTGCATTTAACAAAATTAAACGCAGGCACCTTTTCACAACTAAATGCAGACTGAAATATCCTATTCACAGGTATACTTGATTATAGTATTTTCATCGACCTTATAAATAAATAATTAAATATTAGTATTAAGTTTCAAAGATTTTAATTACCCACATCGAGATGTCTATTCCAATATGCAAAAACATCACATCCACTGAAACCCTTGTTTTTCTTTTTGCCTCTTTCATAATTACTGTCTCCGGCCGATCCACCGCTTTATCTCAATCCTCTTATAAAATCTCATACCCAAAATAAAAACAAAAAAACAAATTATATTAAGCTTATATTAAATACCACATAATATCCAATGATGAATACTCTATTAAGAATAATCTTTTAACAAATAATTCAAATATCTTAGTAATTTTATAATAAAAAAAAATCCTTTGCAGAGAATTTCAAAGCATTAGGCGGTCCCCAAAAAAAGGTGTGCTCCAACTCCAACAAACTATATTTCCGAAAATACCCCTCCACCCCGGCCCCCACATTTTTCCCGCCAAAAAGAACGAGCGGACCCGAGATCGAATCCGGGTCCGCCACGTCAGGAGAAGGGAGTACACAATCATACCATCGCGGGCCCCACGCGTCCACCTACGCTTTTAAGAATCCATCTGTCCTCCATTACCCACTAATCCCCCCCAATTTCACTACTATTTTTTGTCCTTACGTGCTTCAAATTTCCATCACTATATATCCCTTCCCCCTTCCCAATTCCCACTCTCAAACCTTCCCCACTTCTTCCCCTCACTCCTCCGCACCTTCCTCCTCCTCCGCCGCCGAAATCATGTCCCGGCCACCGCTCGCGGTTGGGCTATCTCTCGCGCCGCTGTTATTTTCCCTCTTCTTCGCCGCACCCGTCGCATGCTGGCGGCCGTGGCCCAATTCCAAGCCGAATTCCACCGATTTACTCTACGGCGGTTCCAAAAAGTACGAAGGCTCGTCGGAATTCGTCCACCTGAAGTACCACATGGGCCCAGTCCTCACCGCCAACATCACAGTCTACCCAATCTGGTACGGCAATTGGCAGAGCTCGCAGAAGCGGATAATCCGCGAGTTCATCGACTCCATCTCCGCCGCCGACACCAAGCCCCCCTCCGTCGCCGGCTGGTGGAAAACCGTCCAGCTCTACACCGACCAGACCGGCGCCAACATTTCTCGGACCGTCCACGTCGGCGAGCAGAAGAACGACCGCTTCTACTCCCACGGCAAGTCGCTCACGCGCCTCTCCGTCCAGTCGGTGATCAAATCGGCGGTGACGGCCACCACCCGGCCGCTGCCGATCAACCCGAAGAGCGGCGTCTACCTCCTGCTGACGTCGGACGACGTCTACGTCCAGGACTTCTGCGACAACGTCTGCGGCTTCCACTACTTCACCTTCCCTTCGATTGTAGGGTACACGCTACCGTATGCCTGGGTGGGTAACTCCGCTAAGCTGTGCCCGGGCGTGTGCGCCTACCCCTTCGCCGTACCGGAATATATCCCCGGGTTGAAGGCCGTTAAGTCGCCTAACGGCGACGTCGGGGTGGAGGGGATGATAAGCGTGATTGCGCACGAGATAGCGGAGATGTCGACGAATCCGTTAGTTAACGCCTGGTACGCCGGTGGGGACCCGGTGTTCCCCGTGGAAATAGCGGATTTGTGCGAGGGCATTTACGGTACTGGGGGTGGAGGGTCGTACACCGGGCAGATGTTGAACGGCAGAGATGGCGCCACGTATAACATGAACGGAATCCGACGGCGGTTCTTGGTTCAATGGGTTTGGAACCACGTTTTGAATTACTGCACTGGACCTAATGCACTCGATCAGTAACCTATGTTTTTTTTTTTCTTTTCTTTTTTTTTGAATTTTTAATATATGGATTTTCTAGTTTCTAATTTGTATTGGCTTTTCTTTTGGCTATAAAGAAACTATTGTTTTGTTTACTTCCTGAATTTTGGCTGTTAATGGATAAATTAATCAATTATTGTATTTATAATTTTATATGTTTATCGATTTCTTAAAGCTGATCGGCATTGGCAAGTGATTTTTTTTTTCTTGGAATATGTCCGAGTTACTTTTCGAGTATCAAGATTTATTTCTTAAATTAAATACTGATTTAAAAAGATGATTTAAGTGAGCTCTGAAATGATTTTTGAATATTATCATAAGACGTAAATTAGGTGCTTATTAATATTTAATCCAATTTTATTATTTGAGTTTAAATGACACCATTCTGGGTTAGTATAGATTTTCATATTTCCACGTCATTTTCTCAAATTTGCGGGTGAAAATTACGTTTGTCCATGTAAAATTTGTTTCGAATTACTCGGAAAATGACTTTTACCAAAGAAGTCCGTGACATTATAATACTAGAAAACGATGTTATGTAATAGTAAAATTATTCTTTTTAAGGTGAAAACGGAAAACACCCAGAATTAGAAAATGCAATTAATCTATCCACTTAAGGGACGAAAATGCCCTTAAAGATATTTTTTTCACAATTTTATACCCTCTTTGAATTTTGTGTGAGAGAGAGTTAAAAGTTAAGTTTTAGCGATTATAATTAAACCCTAGACCAAAAATGGCCGAATCTCTCAAGCCCCAACTATATTGCGAAAAAATTCAAAATCATACCCCGAATCTCTCAAAATCGAGCCAAGATGAGCAATTGTAGTTAACTCAGGTTTAAGTTTAAATTATGAAGCGAAGTGTGTAGTTGCAAAGCAATACTCCCTCCGTTTTCTCTGACTTGACTTGTTTTTTGAAAGCGAAACAGGCCAATTCAGAGAAAACAGAGGGTGTAGTAGAATTACCACATCCCAAGGGGGCCGCAGCGCTTTTTGGGATTTGAGCCCTACTCCCTTTTCCTTTCCCTGTTACGCATATTCTCCTTTTACTTTTTACTACTACCTCCATCCCATTACATTAGTCACATTTACCTTTTTGCACGTATTTCCACCGAAACCTAGTACGGGTTTTAAAATATAATTTTGACGTATTCATTTTTTCACGGGATACTATGAGTGTCATAGTATCCCGTGAAAAAATGAATACGTCAAAAATATATTTTAAAACCCGTACTAGGTTTCGGTGGAAAAACGTGCCGCAATAGTGAATGTGACTAATGTAATGGGATGGAGGTAGTATATAGTATTTCTATCTCAATTATTATCATCAAATTCTCGGAAACACACACATTTTATAAAGCTGCCTTTTTTGGCCAAGTGGCCGGGTAACTAGTTTTACCTCCGTGTAAAAAAGTTTACAGTGGTAATGATTGTTGCAAGTAGATGGGTAGTTTCACAGCGCTTCAGCTTTTTCTTACATATTGAAGTTCAGTAAATGTTCCATGGATGGGAGTACTAATTTAAGATTTTGTCTTTCATTTTACCAGCTGATGTTTTTTATGAGTCAATTTCTTTTACTCTCTCTCTCCTACCGTTTATCAATTTTAAGTGATTGTGAAGGGAGAAATGAATTCACTGAAGTAAATAAAAGGTGAGAGTAGAGTTAGGTGTGATATTTTTATAAATAAAATGTGATAGTTAGGTAAAATAATAAGAAAGTAACTGTGGGGTAGTGTTTAAAAAAAATGCATATTCAGTTCTGACGGTTCAAAATGAAAAACTAGCCATAAACAGGCGGGACGAATGAAGTATTTTACGCATCAAGTTAAGACCAAATCTATTGATCAAGTTTTGATGTTTTCTATTGCAACGATAGATAGTTGTTTTAAAATCAGTCATTTTCAATTCTAGAATTTTTTTGATTATTGTTGATTCTAAGAATATTATAGATACATAACGATTATTCATATATGTATTATGAGATGTTACGTGAAAAATGCAATAGATAATCTGGATCGGTAAAATCAGATAGCTTTGAAAAGTTAATTTCTGCCACTTGCGAAGACTTAACATACTGTACTGTCCTCTATAACTTGCTCTTCACCACTAGCTAGCTTACCAAAACCTTATGATTTGCATTTAAGTTTATGTTGAAGTAAGTCTTTATTAACAGAAATATAGGCTAGAGTTTCTTACATTGCAGAGCTAATCGTCAATGCCATTTATTATAGAGAAAAGTGTCAACATTTATTATGAGAGTTGAATTTTAAATTTCGGTTGTCACAAAATTCACCCAAACTTCTCTTTTAGTAATTACTTATTGTGATGCATTATTGATATGGACTATGGTTGGCCCTCCAAAAGAACCAATCAAAATCAATGTATATAATGATTCTCTTTAATTATTTGATTACTTTACATAAATGTTTTCTAAAAATCTAAACAAATTTCTTCATAAAACAAGCAAATTAAAGATGTAGAAGATTCAATTATATGTAGAAGAGTGATAATCGACAACGAAGCACGGTTCTATTGATAAGACGTTTCTTCTCTCTGTTCGACATATCAAGGTTGGAGTCAATTAATACAAGATGTGTTTGTATTTTTTTGTGGTACTAAATTCTAAATAAAATATAAAGGATGATAATCATTTATAGCATCTATTCAAATTGACCAAACATTGACTATACATCAGTAATCATTTATTATCAAAGTAAATGAGGACATGGAATGCTTTAGTAAAACGTACCTAGCTAGATAGTGTGTCCTATCTCGCGTGCTCAACACTTACTAAACTGTATGTTATTAATTCATTAAAAATATACATAGAAATATTTTCATTCTCACCGTAAACATATTTAATATGCCTAAATACTAACATGATAGTGTCATGATGATATTATTAAGGTGATATATATATTTTTTTAATGGAATTGAGATTATAAGGTACATATTTGTTGCATTGGTTATGTTTTGACTTTTTTTTAATCGGAAAATAAAAAAATATCATCAAGAGAAAATACGGATACACGAAGTACCCAATCTCAGACAATTTAAAAGAACATCGATGATGCGAAAAATATTCCTCTAGATCCGGAAACCAATCTTTAAACGAAAAAACTTGAAATGGAATCGGATTTCATCAACCACCGTGGCTAGAGCCGGTCACGGTTCCGGTTCCGGTTCGAACCGGAACCGGAACCGCCGGTTACGGTTCCACCCGGGAGGAACCGGAACCGCACCGCCGGTTCCGACGGTTCCTCCCCCGGTTCCGAACCGCCGGTTCCGGTTCCGGTTCCAACCCGGTTCCGGTTCCGAACCGCCGGTTCCGGTTCCGGTTCCCGGTTTTTTTTTTTTTTTTTTTTTCAAACTTCATTTATATTGTTTCAAGTTTAATTGTAAGAGCATTATAATCGAAAACCGTAAAAGAAATTTGTAAAAAAATTGGAAATATAACAAATAAGATGATTATTCAATTTTTTTTTATTTACTTAACTTACCTTTGAAGATCACATTTTGATTTCAAAGGCCGAGCCTCGTTAAAACCTCAATGAGGAAAAAGAGTACTCGTCTAAGATTTGACGGTCAAAAAGATTACATTTACATGTTATCGAAATCAAAATCATCGTCGAACTCGTCAGTTTCTACTTGAGAGGTGTCGGTGTCAGTTCCGGCGTCCGTGGTGCTTAGTGGATCATCTTGAAAGACCTCCTCCCATTTGTTCTCTTGCTCTCGCATCTCGGCTAAGGCGTAGTCTTTAAGCAATACTTGTGCCTCGAGATTCTTTGGAGCCATTGTCGAACGTCTTTCGTCGAGTGTGTATCCTCCGCTGCTAAATGCTTGCTCAACCGACACCGTTGAGGCAGGAACGGCAAAGACTTCTCGAGCCATAATGGAGAGGATTGGATATTGTGCTGATCTTTTCATCCACCAATTCAATAAATCGGACTCTTTGGAACCTGCACTTGTTAGTTCGGCAGTTCTAGGTTCATTTAAATACATAGAAAGTTCATCACCTTGAGAGAACGAACCTGAGCCGATGTTTTCGAAGAAACTTTGGAGTTGTCGAGCTCGTTGACTATCACCAGTAATTCCTAAATCAAAAGGGGGCCTAGGTCTACTACTACGGGCAGAAGAAGCAGAACTCCCAACACTCCCCCCATACTTTTCTACGAAGTCATTATATAGGTACCTAAGAGATTGATCTAGGTTCGTTTTAACAAGATCAAGGCTAGGCAATTCTAACCCTTCCCTACCCGGTGCGTTTGCGAATCTCATTTCACCTAAGGCGTTGTAGTAGAAATCTAAGAGTGTGGTGACGCCATCAAGCTTAAGACTAGGGTTCAAGATGGCTGCTACTAAGAAGACGTCGGGTATGACAAAGAAGTACTTTAACCATTTCAATATCATCTTAGAAACGGTAGCATTGAGATCAGAAATATGGCTGAGTTGTTCAAACTTAACTGCTATAATGGCAAAATGATATAGTACACGAGGAGAAGTAGGATAATAAACACCGGAAAGATCCTTAGTGGCAGTATGAAAATCTTCTAACAATGAAGTCACTTTCTCACAATCCCCCCAATAAGACTCTAAAAGTATGTGATTTGAAACCTCAACTTGAAAAAAAGCACACAAATCCTCTTTATACTTTCCGGTGTCCCTAAGCATGTCATAGGTTGAGTTCCATCTAGTGCAGACATCTACATTGAAGCTTTTACTATGACCCCTCCTAGATTTAATGAACTTCACCCAGGCCCTATGGAGTTTGGTTTTATCTCGAAGCATTTGGACAGCTTTCCTAATGGGCTCTATAGACTTCTCGAGCAGTTTAAGACCATCTTGAACACAAAGATTAAAAATATGACAAATGCAACGTGTATGAAAATATTTTCCAGCCAAAGAGGGATTACATGCAGCGATGAGTTCGGGGACACTTGCGGTATTCGCGGTTGCATTATCAAAACCGATTGAAAAAATTTTTGTAAGGATATTGAATTGTTGTAAAACTTTAATAATGCAGAGTGCAATGTTTGTTGCAGTGTGTGAACAATTGAATTTTCTAAAACACAAAATTCTTTTGCATAAAACCCAATTTTGATCGACCCAATGCACTGTGATGCCAAGATATGAATTTTGCTGCCATGCGCATGACCAAATATCAGAACATATGGAAACTCGGTAAGGAAATTTCGTAAACATGTCTCTAAGAGCCTTCTTATACCTAAGAGAGAGTTTCATAATGGTTCTAGTCATAGTAGATCGAGAAATTTTTTTAGAAAGAGGGTTGTAACCAGTTTTCATTGTATGTTCAAAACGCAAACTATCAGCAAATTGAAATGCAAGTGACTCGGTTGCAACAAACTTAGCCATTACCTCTCTAGCGACTGTATCATTATACTTAAATAAAGAAAGGTTAGATGTACCTCCCGCCGTGGCAAGCTGTGTTTGTTGGAGAGGTTGTCCGCGAGCATTTTCCTTAGCCAGGTGCTTTGTTCTAACATGTTTTCTCAAGGTACCATATCCTCCTCCGGTTCTCCATGCGTACCTCTTATCGCAAAAATTACAACATGCCTTCATATAATCCGCACCGCCATCTTTTCCAGCAAATTTCACCTTCTTGAACCAAATTTTGAATATCTCCGAGCCGGGAATTTCAGCATCTCCTTCTTGTTGCGGCTCCGGCTCTTCGTGTTGAGGTTGATCCGCACCTAGACCGCCATCGCCTTGCTCGTCCATTTCATCTTCTTCGTCGAGGTTGACCGCATCGGCATGGAAATGACCCCTTGCTCGATCTCGAGCTTGTTCCTCCGCCTCCATTTCCCGAGCTAGACGGGCGTCGTTTTCGATTTGCTCGAAGTCGAACGGTGGAGAATCGTACGGCGTATCTTCACGAGTCGGGGTGCCGTACCCCCCGAAATCTGTTGGAGAGGAAGTGTAGGGAGAGTAGTATTCATTTTCTTGATTTTGTTCATGGATGACAACACCTTTTCGAGGGGCTCTTCGAGAAATACGTTGGGGTTGTTGGGTCGCCTTACCCTTGCCTTTGTCAGCTCCGGAGGAATTTCCGGATCCACGACCAAATAATCTTTTCATGATGATGATAAAAATGAAAGCTTGAGAGTGTGAGTGAGGGTGGAGAATGGAGATGAAAAAATAAAGTATGCTAAAGAGTATAAAAAATGAAGTGTGAGTGAGGGTAGAGAATGGAGATGATAAAAATGAAAGCTTGAAAGTATATCAAATCAAAGTATGAAAGCTTGAGAGATTGAGAGCTTGAGAGCTTGAGAGATTGATGATAGAGATGAGATGAGAGATTGAGAGTTGAAGGTGTGAAGAAATGGTTTGATATAGGGGGGTATTTATAGGTGTAGATTGTGGGAGTATTGGGGGGAAAATTTTTAAATTTGAATTTGAATTAATAAAAATAATAATAATAAAAATAAAAAAAAATAATGGAGCATGGGCTGCTCTGCCGCCTCTGCCATGCTGCTCCACCCGCGCCGGTTCCACGGTTCCCCGGTTCCACCCGGTTCGCCGGTTCGGAACCGGTGGAACCGGCGGTTCCACGCTTCTTTTTTTTTTTTTTTTTTTTTTTTGTTATAAATAATATTAATACATGATTAAAAAAAAATATTTCATATGATATGAAATTATAAATTGATAATTAAATATGCAATGTTCATTCAAATTTAACATGTTATCATTAATTCATTATTAATTGGAATGAAAAATTACAAAATTGACACTTCATCTTGTCTTCTTCATGAATTGGATAATTTATTATCTTTATGTAAATCACTAAATTGTATATTTTGTCATCTTCAATTCATCATCATCATGTGACATTGTTAATTGAATATTTTGTCATTTTTATATGATTTGGTTTTTTGTTTAAATATTTGAATTTAAAGTTTTGACATTATCAAAACTCACAAGTCACAAGTGCACAACATCACTAGGCTACTATATTTTAACTTTGAATGAATAGAAATCACATATGTATGTAGTTTTATTCATTTGTACTTTTTTTCAATTTAAATTATAACTTAACAATGAAAAATCTCTTTCATTTTATAATTTGTACATTAAGAATTCATTAAAATGGATATATAGTTGTATACTAATAAAATGATAGATCAAATAATTAGTATGAAATTTATACACATACAAATAAAATCTAGAAATTAAAAATTAAAAAAAAAAATCCCGGTTCGCCGGTTTTTAACCGGAACCGCCGGTTCGGAACCGCCGGTTCCCGGTTCCGGAAGAATGGAACCGGAACCGCACCGCCGGTTCCGACGGTTCCTCAGCCGGTTCCGAACCGCCGGTTCCGGTTCCGGTTCCGGAACCGCCGGTTCCGGTTCGGTTCCCGGTTCGGTTCGCCGGTTCCGGTTCCGATGGCCGGCTCTAACCGTGGCTATCCCATCACTTAATAAATAACCTACATTAGATCTCAATTTTATACTATCCGATTATAATTTTTGTACAACTTCAGAATATTTAGAGCCGTTGTTATTTACTATTGTGAACTTATACACACAACGATCATTTGATTCAATGAACATTTAAATAAAAAAAAATACTTAAATTACTCATATTGTGTTAATACATTTTATAAAATGCAGATATATATATTTTTTAATTTATGAATGAATGCATCCGGCCCCAATTATAATCCATGCTTCCACCAAAAGCAAGGAAGCACATACAAAAAGCACACGTAATAAAATTGTCCATATATATAATTATTATTGTACATGCAATATATATATATATATATATATATATATATATATCTAGATAGTAGATCATACTAATTATTACGTGAAACCTGCAACCCATCATAAAATGATACATTTTGTGCATAAAATGTTGCATAATAAAATATATTATTTTATATTATTTTTATGCATATAATCCATCATCATGAGAATTTGCATAATAAAATATATTATTTTATTTTATTTTATTTTATTTTTATACATATAATGCATCATCATGAGAATGCAACATTTTATGACAAAAATGCAATACTTTTGTGCATAAAATGCAATATTTTATGATGGGTTGCAGGTTTCACGTAACAATTAGTTTTCACCGTAACACATCTATATATATATATAAAGACAGTAATAATAATTAAATAATAAAAAGAAGGAAAACAACTGTCTTTCCACTAAAATTGAAGAATAAATTAAAAGGGCACCAGGAGTCAACATCGGCGGAAAAGAGGAGCACCGGCGCTTAATCAAAGATATATTGTTTGACATCCTTTCATTTCATGCCCAATAAAAGGGAGCAATTGTTTTTTTGTTTTGGTGTAATTACTTATTCATAAACTAATCATTTCTTAGGATTTACTATAATCCTACATTTTTGCAATGTTAATGATGATTTTGTCTTTGAATTTATAATTTGGAGGCTAAACTCATGACCCCACATTTAGGGATGGCAATAAGCCGGATCTGGACCGGATCCGGCTTACTCCAGATCCAGATCCGTAAAAAGAAATTTGGTCCGGATCCGGTCCAGATCCGTCGGGTCCAAAAAATAGAAATCCAGATCCAGATCCATCGGATCCACGGGTCTACGGATCTAGACCCGGATCCGTAGTCTTTTTTCCCTAAAATGAATTTTTGAAATAATAAAAAAAAATATAGTACAATAATAAACATAATAAGTTTCTCGATATATCAAAATGAGTTGTAAAAATCTCAGATACATAGATAAAAGTCAAAAGTAAAATGTCTCCCAAGTAGTGAAGTACATAGATACAAATTCCAAATTAAAATAAGTTTCTCAAAAGCTGGAATCTGCAATATCACTACTACTTATCTTCAGTTCTTCACCATTGAATTTACACTTTGCAAGAGTCCACAAAACTAAGTTGCACCACCCACCAGGCCACCAAACTAAGTGATAGAGGGCTACCGTTGTATGCTTGTTTTTGTTTCAATCAAATTAGGTTTCAATATGTAATTTTTAAAAATTAAAATAATTAGAAAATATATATAATATTTATAATATATATATAATATATATAATATTTATGTAATGGATCCATGGACCGGATCTGGACCGGATCTGGGTCTAAAAAATTCAGATCCAGATCCAGATCCGAAAATTGACTATTAGGTCCGGATCCGGTCCAGATCCATCCGGTCCAATTTTATAAGACCCAGATCCATAAAATCGGATCTGGACCGGGTCCAGGACCCACTGCCATCCCTACCCACATTAGTCTTTAATTCACTAATTAATTTGTGCAAATTATTGGTTCATATATGGACTACAGCTACCTCAAAGTTGACAATTTTTAATTAGGACAAAATTTAAAATACCCCTTTTATAAATCAACATGTAAAATATACCCCATTTTTCTTAATCATGTAAAAACTATCCTCTTTTTAAAATAATCCAGTGGGGCTCATTTTTTCAGCTGAAGCAATCTTTGAGAATTGAATGTGTCGGGCTTGAAAGCTGGGTTGGACCGAATCTGAGGAAAAAACAAAAAAAGTGGAACAAACCCTAAACCCTTATCTTCTTCTTCGACTCCTCACCGCCGAGATTCCTCTCACCGTCGAGTTTCCTCACCCTCTCACTCTTCATCGCCGGCGCCTCCCTCTCACTCTCACCGTCGCCCGACTCTCTCTCATTGTCACCAGCGCCGGCCTTCTCCTCTCTCTCAGCGCCGACTTCGCCAGCCAGCCACCCACTCTTCTCTTCCTTCGCCGTTGCTGCCAACCGCCGGAGTAGGAAGCCGCCCCCGCCGTCGCCGGAGAAGTTACAATGGCATACGAGGAGGATGAAGAACTCACCACCGACATATTGGTGAGTAAAAATAAATATATTGTTCGGACGCCCCCACCACCGGCAAACGTGGACTTCTCACCGTCAGCCAGAAAAATTTTCGACGGCGGCGGTGGAATGTCCGGAGATGGTGGTGGGGCGGTGGAGGTTCCCATAAAATTAATAGATACTTTTAACAAGTTTCAGTCACATTCATTGCCGGCGGAAGTCGCCGGAAATGTTTCACCGCCGGCGGTGGGATATTTCCGGCGACTTCCGCCGGTGGTGAATGTAACTGAAAATTCCCGGTTATTTCAAAAATGATATTCATAATTTTTTTTTGTTTTTTTTAAATTTGGTTTACATAAATTTTCGCATTGACTAATTAATTATATTTCCTAATATTTGCACTTAATTGATTAGGTTAGTTTTCCTTTACGTAATGTTTCTTAATATTTTTAATAATAGTTAATAATTAGATGAGTACTTTGTTTATCATAGAAATTAGTTCATTACTTGTTAAACAATTATATTAGATCTAATCTAATTTACATAATTTAAATAGTTTCGAACTTTTTCACATATTATTAGATTAGATTAGATTAGATTAAGTTACACAATTATTCATTCATTGCAATCACTACCCGAGGTTCTTATAAGAAAATATTATATTAGTATTAATTACTTATATATACATATATGATGACCGAATAGAGATTAGTTCTTATAAGAAAATATTAGATTAATTCACTTTTTTAAAAAAAATGAGATTTATGAATTTTTGATATATTTTTTAATTTTGTTTACTTAAATTTCTTAAATTTTTGCATTCATGAATTGATTAGTTTAGTTTTATTTTCAGAAATATGTTTTAAAAATTAGATCCAATCTAATTTACACAATTTATTTAGTTTGGAACTTCGAACATATATGATTAGATTAGATTAATTAACTCAATTATTCATTAAAATAGAGAATAGTACTTCAATTTATTAGATTAGTATTAGATTAGTTCTTGATTTATTTGGAGCAACATGTTGATAGCCCATAATTTCCTTCTTGGCCACAATTCACGAAAACCACCGTACACTTGGCTGTGGTTCTTGGCTGACGAGATGCACACCTTTATCGAATTTCGTGGGTGCATACACTCACAAGACTCTGCGGTATTGTTTGAGAATGTTTGGTGGGACCGATACGAAATACCATTTTTGTGCTCCGGCGTGGGCGCTCATTGTATGGGGGTTTGAGATAATTCGAGGGCTCGGAGTAGTAGCTGGGATTGAAGTGGCTGGTCATTTGTATCCCCAATTTTGAGATGGCATTACAGGGTATCGCTCAGACGTACGACTGATGAGGAGTTGTACCAATTGTTTGATGACATTCAGTATCTGCTTCAGAATGTAATACCCGATGCACGTGAGCTTGAAACAGTTTGGTATCGCTCCGTAGATGTCGAGGGTTCTTACTCCGTAAGGTTTCACGAGCCTGTTAACGCAGTGGATGCCACACAAGAGATTACTAATGAGGCTCTTGATCCCTTACCGTCACAACTGCCTATGCCCCATGAGGACACAACCTCCGGAGCCCGACCCAAAAGGAGCGCATGCAATAGAGTGCCTGAGCATGTTCCCGATCACGGCATGTCCACCTCCCGACCGCGTCGGGAAACACGCAACACTGGGAAGCGTGTGAGGGAGTCCTCTTCCAACGGCAGTGGTGGGCACCGTCGGGATTTAGCTAGCACGCGAGAATAGTTCAAGGAAATCATTGAGGAGGTTGTGGGGAAACATACTGAGAAACTCCTACAAAAGATGGAAGACGGCAAGAAGGAGGTGCAAGCGGAGATCAGAAACTCCGAGAATCGACTGATGTCTTTCATAAAAGACATCTTTGGGTGCAATTCCTCCCGTCGTTCGCCTCCGGTTTTCGAGCCACGTCGTCGGAGCCCACCGATCATTTCATTAGCTTGGGATTTAGGGGTAGACCTCATTGAGCCATAATCTTCTGGGCTTGTCGAGACGGTCGGGCATCGTAGGGACACATCTCTCCCTATTTATACACATGATGCCACCACATCTGGATAAGTGGAATCCAGACCTGCAGCCGAGCGTATCTTGACTTCGATTTTCAGGGAGGTAGAATCTTACATAAAACTACGTTTTATTTTTTGCATTAATTTTTTTCTATAGATTAGTTTTTTTGAATTTAATCTTTATGATCTGTACAGACGCCCCCCGTCACTACCGCGCCAACATCATCATACATTCCGTCATATGGAGTCCCCTATGAACCACCTTTGAGCTATGCTTCTGAGCCGCCGCGACATTCGATGTTGGAGTTCTCCATCTCCACACCGGAGTTCTTGACACCGACGGCAGGGTTCTCGACTCCATCTGCACCATTCGATACATCTCTCCCTATTTATACACATGATGCCACCACATTTGGATAAGCGGAATCCAGACCTACAGCCGAGCTATCTTGACTTTGATTTTCGGGGAGGTAGAATCTTACATAAAATTACGTTTTATTTTTTGCATTAATTTTTTTCTATAGATTAGTCTTTTTTAATTTAATCTTTATGATCTGTACAGACGCCCCCCGTCACTACCGCGCCAACATCATGATACATTCCGTCATATGGAGTCCCCTATGAACCACCTTTGAGCTATGCTTCTGAGCTGCCGCGGCATTCGATGTTGGAGTTCTCCATCTCCACACTGGAGTTCTTGACACCAACGACAGGGTTCTCGACTCCATCTGCACCATTCGTTACAACTCGGCAACCTGCGCGTAAATCTGCATCATCGGTGGATCTTGGCCAGGTACTCTTAACGATTGTGTTTAAGTTATCAATTAAATAAAGGTATAATATGCAAATATTAATAACTGCATTCGTCCCAAATTAATTAAGACACTTGCTGAATATATTATTCATTCATTCATATTTATATTAAAAGTTCTAAATGTGTAGTTAATATTATTTGTAATTAAAATTAGAAATAATAGTAAAAGTAACACGAGACCTATAAAGAGAAAATATTTGAATATGGACACATGCAAGAAAACTCTATCTTTTAATTTAATGAGATAAGATGAATGACGCATATTAAATTATTTCATACATGAAGATAGGTGTCTCATATATTAAATTCATATTTAAAATAAATGACTTTTTACTTTTTAGAATGCTCATCTCCAAAGATAGGTCCAGAATTAAGGATTGATTTTAAACGTTGAGTCTATCCGATAAATTAGTAAAAGAAAAAGTTCCAAGGTAAATACAAAATTGTTTGATGAGTATGATTTATATTTGATTTGAATAACTGATAGATGGAATGAAACGACGGTTATTTGATGAGTATGATTTTTATTTTACTTAGTCTTCTAATTCAACCAAGAAGGACAAGCCAAAGAAAGCAAAAAACACTCTCTTGAGGCCCTCATTCCCTGGCTCCCCCACCGGATGACGTTGTCAAGCATTACAATAAAATATAAATTCATGCGGAACGATGACGCAACGGCGCTGGCGGTGATGGAGGCTACTGAATTGGTTTCAGTAGCCGACTTCAAGCACATGTGTAAGGAGTGAATTGATTGGGATCCGCTGGTATGTAATTAGACAATTTAATTGAATTTAGCTTTACCTATATTTTTAATGATCTACCGTATTTATTCGTATTTTCTCACCCTTATCCACATGTCGTGCTCATATGTTTAACTTGGCCATGATGACATTTCGCACCCGGCTTAGGAGCGGTGTTCAGGTGTACCCACAATTTGGAAACCGATGAACCATCATATGCAATCTCGATGTGATGGTAATTATTTTTTTTCTTGAATCAGTTAAACTTTTTGACATTTATATATTTAATTATAAATTTTAATTTCTTATGATTTAGATGGAATTAAAATTCGAATTTGAAAAGCTAAAAGCAAGAGCAATACATGAGTTGCTAGCACAAATTGGACATAAATTAATCAGGTCGTCACTTCGATGTGGGTACCCGGGCCACAATTGTGTCAAATCGCATAGGGTCAAGACGTCCCTTATAAGACACCTAACTGGTGAAAGCAAATAAGGTAACAATATCATTTCACATTCAATTTCATTAATTTAAAATTTATATTAATTAAGACTGTCCCTATTTAATGTTATTGTTTGTTTTAATACTTGTATAGATTTTCATGCCTTGGATTGTTACCGATGAGCGATACATTTTCGTCATCATCGACCTGCGCACAAAACAATTAATCGTGCAGGATCCACTAGATCGAGGCGCAGAAACGCTGGATGAGCTACGTCCCTTGATCACTATGGTACCAATTTGGGTTGAAAGCACAATGTATTGGAAGATGAACGAACTAAGGTTGGAGATCGAGGACAACGTGTTCCAAGTTACTTTTTACCCAGTTTCGGGCCTGATTAAGTATCCACAACTTAAATGTAGCGGTCCGGTCGCTTGCATGAATTTGGAACAAACCATCAGTGGGTGTCCTGTGCTAGAAACGAGGGCTCCAAGCGTAACCGAGTACCGAAAGATTATTGCTCAGAGGATTTTCAGGCATGCTAGAGCATGAATTCGGTTTTGCATTAACTTGGTGTTTAAAATTTATGTTTATATTTTTATTTATATTCCAAAATTTATCTAAAATTTAGGTTTTTATTTTTATTTCTATTCTATTTGTTTATAGATCGATGTTTGTAGTCAGGAAAGAAATATAAAATGACAAGTTAACAAGACATAATATTAATACAATCGATTGACTCTAAACACTAATCAACTATATTCGGGCAATTTTCTGCTTTGTGATCTGTAAGACCGCAATGACGACATCTACGACCACGACGACGAGCGCGACGATGACCGCGACCGCGACCGCGACCACATACTCGTTCACCTCCTCCCGGGATTCTTGACTCTCTCGGTCTACCGGGCAGATGAATCCTTAAGTTGGGCAGGACTTTCATACTTTTGACGTCGACCGGCAGTCTCCATTGCGCCTTTATAGGAACTTGAAAAATTTGCGTCTTGTAAGTTTCGACATATGTTGTCCTCCTGTAATAGTGTGCAATGTATTGTAGGACATCATGTCCATGTGCACTGAGATAACACAAATTAATAAGTTAACCACAAAAGGAAAATCTGTAAGTTAATCGTTAAGTAATAGGAAAAAAAACTCACTTCATTACCGCAATCGCATGCGCACTGTGACAATCGGTCTGCCATTCACATCATTGACAAAAAACCCCTGTAGGTCCACATGCACTGTCCTCCCAGATGTGACAACTTTATAATTAGCCAGATCATCAATCTGTGTGGCGGTATACTCGTGGGATCGTTCTAATTGCACACAGATTTTCTGCCGTGCCTCCACTGTTACGGGATGATTGTCGTTTCGGGCCTTTGTTCGGCAGTCAGTGAACCAACGGCCAATTACGATCCTCACGGCATCTAGACAAGCATAGATTGGTAGACGTCGCACCCACAAAGGGACTTATTGAATGATTCAGCGGCGTTTGATGTCATGTTGCTAAACCGTCGAACATGGCACATCGATCGGGACCACTTCTCTACTCCGATATCAATCAACTCTCGATATGCTGCACGTGCCTCTCCTTGAAGTGCTGCCATGATGGTGTCAAAAACGTGCTTATCGTAAGTGTAAGCAGCTCGCTGGAAGTAGGCGCTAACTTCGGAGCCGAAGCCCATCATTTTTTTACTAAGATGATAATAGCATAACCCGTGGTGGGCTTCCGGAAACACTTCGCCAACTGCATGTATTATTGATGCGTGCTAGGTCCGACACGAACAACCAATCCCGCATTGCCCCATATGCCATTCTAAGAGCTGTCATGAACCAAGTTCATGAGTCGTTGTTCTCAATCGGTCCTATACCATAGGCCAAAGGGAACAACTGCTCGTTTGTGTCTTTCGCCACAGCTACAAACATTATGCCACAGTTCTTTCCCTTTAGATGCGTGCCATCAACACAAACAACCGGCCTAAGACATTTGGATCTGTAAGCATGTCGAGATGCAGCTAATGCAACGTATATGTGTCTGAATCGCAAGTCAGGCTTGATGTCAATCTGGGTTTTCGTTCCCGAATTTGACATCTTCAGCTTGTGGAGATAACCGGGCAAGTCCTCGAAGGAATCCGTAAATTTGTCATATATCATTTCGATTGTACAATTCCGCCCCTTCAAGCAGACATCATAGCTAACATCAACGCCGAACACCGTACGAAGCTCGTTTTGAATTATTTTCAGTTTCATTACCTCTGAATCACGCCAAATTTTCTTTGCAAAAAATGCCCGATCACCTTCGAATGGGTTTTTCTACGAACCACATTTGTTATACCAAAATCATTGCACGTGTGTTGCAGGTGAATTTTCTTAACCGTCCAAGGCCCGCCGAAGCTTGTTGCTCGTAAATGGAAGCGACACTCTGTAGATAACTTGCAGCATTTCAACACCACTCGTGTAGTATCAGATTTCTTCACCTTGTATTCTTTCCTCATCTCCAAATGCCACAAACCCGACTGCAATACCGATATCTGCCTTGGTATAGTAAATGGCATTTACAGCCAAATCTTCGATATTCAAGTTCTCTTCGTGGAAAACTGTTCACGGTCCTATCACCAGCATATAAATTCGACTTGCCTTCGCTCTCAGAGCTCTCCTCCGTTTCAAGAACATAATCTTCATCCTCGTTCTCATCATCGTCGTCAAATAAAGACCGTTCATTTCCAACATCCTGATCACGTTCGACCGTATGATTGAGGTCCGGGATAGTATGATGAAATGAATCAAAACCGATGTTGCTCTCTCCGTGATAGACATTCCCCGTCCAGTTTGTAGAAGCTGCAACTCTCCGGATCAGCTCGAGCTCGGCCTGCAAATTATCGGTGCCCTCGGTGTCAAGGCCAAATGATACGTTGTACGGCTGCTCCTGATCGAATGTAGGGACATATGAAGAAGATGCCCCTGCATGTGAAGATGATGCTCCGTCGCTCGAAGACACGTACACTGTTGGGAATGACTCTGTGCGACACAGCCAAATTAGTTGCTCATCGGTTCTGAGACGTGATTTAATAGTCCTATGTTCTCCGATGTCGTCAGATAGAAAATATCATAATCACTACCGGAGGGGTTGTAGTAAAGAGATACATGATATCTCAAGTTGTATATTGAGATTGCATCTTCGAATAAGGGGATATCTAAATATGTGCCGCCATTATAGGTACAATGAATCCAATGGCCTCCATAAATCACTTTCAAGTACACGAAAGACATCTGTAATCAAATAAATTTTAAAAATATGCATATGTTAGATAATAATAAAATTTTAAAATTGTAACATATCCTTAACTTAAGATTTCATAAAATAGAGAGACTAATTAAAGTACGTCAATTTAAACTATTGAATTTACAAGTACTAAAACCGAAATTAATCATTTGTATACATATACTATGGAAATTAAACATGTAATTATAGATAAAATAATTCAATACGCAATAATCTAGTATCCACCGCCCGTGGAAGTTGCCAAAACTCTTCCACCGCCGGCGACACAAGGTTGCTGGTGGTGGGCAAGCTCCGGCAACTTCCACGGGCGGTGGATAACTTATTACTCACTGAATCATTTTTTAAACTCAATTCATGTATTATTTTAAATTGAACAATAATATTTCATCGATTAAGAGATTAATTAAAGAAATTAAATTTAAACTATTAATTTATCAAATACTAAATCCTAAATTAATCATTTAAATACATATAATATGACAATTAAATATGTAATTATAGATAAAATAATTCAGTAAGCAATAATATAGTATCCACCGCCCGTGGAAGTTGCCTAAACTCTTCCACCGCCGGCGACCAAGGTTGCCGGCGGTGGGAGAGCTCCGGCAACTTCCACGGGCGGTGGATAACTTATTACTCACTGAATCATTTTTTAAACTCAATTCATGTACTATTTTAAATTGAACAATAATATTTCATCGATTAAGAGATTACTTAAAGAAATTAAATTTAAACTATTAATTTATCAAGTACTAAATCCTAAATTAATTATTTAAATACATATTATATGACAATTAAACATGTAATTATAGATAAAATAATTCAATAAGCAATAATATAGTTACCACCGCCCGTGAAAGTTGCCGGAGCTCTCCCACCGCCGGCGACACAATGTTGCCGGCGGTGGGAGAGGTCCGGCAACTTCCACGGGCGGTGGATAACTTATTACTCACTTAATCATTTATTTAAACTCAATTCATGTACTATTTTAAATTAAACAACGATATTTCATCGATTAAGAGATTAATTAAAGAAATTAAATTTAAACTATTAATTTATCAAGTACTAAATCCTAAATTAATCATTTAAATACATATAATATGACAATTGAACATGTAATTATAGATAAAATAATTCAATAAACAATAATATAGTTACCACCGCCCGTGGAAGTTGCCGGAGCTCTCCCACCGCCGGCGACACAATGTTGCCGGCGGTGGGAGAGTTCCGGCCACTTTCGTGGGTGGTGGATAGTTTGTATTCGTTCTCTATGTTTATTATTCTCGTTTCATGTATTTTTTTGAATTAATCAACAACATTTTCTAAATCAAGACAATAATTAACGTAATTAATTTTACCTAATTTATCAATTACCAACCATAAATTTATTGAATAACTACAGCTTAAAATATAAATTTAACCTCACTAATTCTTGCACTCCTTCGTTGCTCCGCTTCTGACGAACTTTTCTCCTTCACTTATCTTACACACAATTTCAAAATAATTTTGAGCTAATATTTTTTTTCTCTGATGGATAATTGAACTTTTACGTGTCTATGTATAGTATATATAGTGGAGATTGTTCAATCGCATAGGATACCTGCTTCGAATATTAATTCAAATACAGTTCCTACTTTAATAGAGAGCATGCATGACAATTTTTCATGCATGTGTCGAGTCGAGGGCCCGATCTGAGTCGAGTGCGGACGCATGCATGCATAGTCAATTCATATTAAAGTAAAAGGGGGTATTGACCTTAAAAACCATGAACTTTGGAGCGTTTCTGATTTTTTCCATGAACTTTCAACTGTCATTTTTAAAATCCTCAACTTTAAATTTGGTGCAATTTTCCCACAAGCTCAAATTTGGTCAAAATTGAATCATACGTGGCGCACATGTGGCGTCCCTTTTAATAAAACGATGTGGTTCCGTCTCTATAAAAATTATAAAAAAAAACCAAAATTTTTATTTTAAATCCACCTCATCTCTTCTTCATCATCTTCCTTTCTTCTCCTCTCTCTCTAAACGGCCAAGCCCCTTCTTCTTCTTCAGGAGAGCCTTCCAATTTCGTCTCCTTTTCCTCTAAAAAATAATCAGATTGAAGAAAATTATTGGAGCCGTAGATACTTACATATACATACAACACGACTAAGCAATCTGAAAAATGGAAACCCTAACCACCAGTGCCACCACCAGTGCCGTGTCTCTGCCGCTGTTCTCCCCCTTCAATCGCAAAGACCTTTCTTTCCGGCGGCTACTCCGATTTTCAATTTTCTCTAAGAGTAAGTTTCCTTCTTGCCCTAAATTTTATCATTATTGCCCAATCTCAATCCATTTCAAAATAGTTAATTTACGGATAGAGATAACAACAATGGCAGAATTGACAACGAAAGAATCCCAATTCCGATTCTGCCCTCGTCCCCACATTGAGAAATCGATTTCTCTCGAAGGTGAGTTTGTGTTCTGTTCTTCGTTTTTGTGATTACATACTTTGTTGGGTTTAGGAATGATTAGATGATAAATATTGTGATTTGTTTCGCAGGGTGATGCGATGGGTCTGGTGCTTAGTGCTGCGCACGTGAGAGGGTGGACGACCGGGTCGGGTATGGAAGGCCTGCCCGTTCCAGCTGATTCGGATTCTGATTCCGTGCGGTGTGTATCCACTTTCCCCTGGTCTTTGTTCACCAAATCCCCTTGGCGGCGGATGCGCATGGCCTTCACTTGCAACGTCTGCAGCCAACGCACAACTCGCGCCATCAATCCCCACCGTTTTCGTTTATAGAGAGAGAGAGAGGGGGGAAGAGGATGAAGAAGAGATGAGGTGGATTTAAAATAACAATTTGGTTTTTTTTTAAAATTTTTTATAGAGACGAAATGACGTCGTTTTATCAAAAAGGACGCCATATGTACGCCACGTAAGATTCAATTTTGACCAAATTTGAGCTTGTGGGAAAATTGCACCAAATTGAAAGTTGAGGATTTTAAAAATGACAGTTGAAAATTTATGGGAAAAACTGAAAACGCTTCAAAGTTCATGGTTTTTAAGGCCAATACCCTAAGTAAAAGCAAGAAAAAAAATTAATATAAGTTACCGACAAGAACATAAGTGGGCCCAATTTTATATTATTTTTAAAAAGGGGGTATTTTTAACATCTCTTTTGAAAAGGGGTAGATTCAACATCTACATTTAAAAAATGGGTAATTATAATTATTAAGACTTTTTAATTCTAGTAATCTTGTAGAACTCCCTTCGTTTTTTTAAGTGTACTAATTATTATTTTTGTTATTTATTTTTAAGCATTTCATTTCAGAATTTGATGACATGGTAGCTATATTTTTCTAATTTTACCCCTATAATTAATGTTATATATAAATTGGTGCTTAGAAAAAGAGAATACTAAATGAGGTTAAAATATAAATTTATATATTTCCTTGGTATTTACAATTTGACGGTTGAGACATTTAAAAAAAAGTAGAGGGAGTAATTTAAAAAGTTATTTATAATAAAAAGTAGTCCGTCCATTCTTTTGAAGTGTTTTGTGCCGAAATTTGATGATAAAATATTTAATTCTTTTTCGTTTATCCCTATAATTAATGTTGTATATAAGTTGGTGTTAATAAATTTTTTTTTAATAAAACTAAAATGTAAATTTACATACCTTTCTTGATATGTGCAATTTGATGACAGGGATACTTATAAAAAAACAAAGGTAGTAATTATTTTGGTCATTGGATGTATGTTTGAAAGAAGAAAGGCAATTGGTGAGGATAGGATAACACCAAACAAGACTTCAATTTGGACTCGGCTGTGATGTTGTGACAAATTTGAATTTTATGACAAATTTGAATTTATATATATGGAGTAGGTTTGAAATGAAAATTAGTAGGCATGAATCTGCAAGGGATTGATTGGGTAGTGAGAGCAAACAAGAAAAAAAAAAAAAAGACTGGAAAATGACATTTTGTATTAGCTGGAAAAACTAAGGTTGCAACTTGAGCCATTCATCATTTCCTTTTCAGATAATTGATCATTTCATATAATTATATACATAGAGAGAGAGAGAGCTAATACTTGGATCAAAATAAGATGGGTCGATATCAAAGACAGAGGTTTCCTATTAGGGATGGCAATGGGCCGGATCTGGACCGGATCCAGCTTGCTCCAGATCCAGATCCGTAAAAAAAAATTGGTCCAGATCCGATCCAGATCCGTCGGGTCCAAAAAATCGGGATCCAGATCCAGATCCATCGGATCCACGGATCTGTACCCGGATCCATAATCTTTTATCCTAAAATGAAATTTTTAAATAATAAAAAATTTATAGTGCAATAATAATCGTAATAAGTTTCGATGATAAATCTAACGAGTTGTAAAAATCCTAAATACATAAATAACAATCCCAAATTAAAATATCTCCCAAGTATATAGATACAAATTCCATTCCAAATTAAAATAATAACAATATATATATAATATATGTAATATAATATAATATATATATTGAACGGATCCATGGACCGGATCTGGACCGGATCCGGTTCTAAAAATTTGAGATTCAGATCCAGATCCGAAAATTAGCTATTAGATCCGGATCCGGTCCAGATCCATCGGGTCCAAATTTTAGAAGATCCAGATCCGTAAAATTGGATCTGGACCACCGGATCTGGACCGGATCCTAAATCTATTGCCATCCCTATTTCCTATTATTAAAACTAGCACTCTTTACGTCCGTTTATGCTATAATTTATTTTTTATAATTTGTATTACTCGTCTTACCATATTTCAATTCTGATTTTTGACGAAATATTAGCTCAATAATTAACCATTGGGTTTAGCCCAATGGCCACGGGACTTGCCTGCAAAGCAGGAGGTCCCGGGTTCGATCCCTGGAGGGAACGAATTCTAGGAGAAGTAATTCTGGGAGTCTGGGAGATGTACTAACTGCTAACCGCTAACTACTAACTTTGCCCGATAAAAAAAAAATAAAATAAAAAAAAATAAAAAAAAATTAGCTCAATAATTATGCCGTAATCGGGCCCTAGTTAAAAAAATAATATAACCATATGCGGCTAAACAGCCACAAATCCTAATTATAAAATTATTTCTATTAAAAAAAAATTCAGTTAATTCATTAATCAATAATTCTCATCCATAATTATTTTCTCCTTAAAGTACGTATCCAAAAAATATGTAAAGATAAACGGGACAAAGGGAGTATTGATGTTTCCAACTTTATAGTGTAGTTGTTTATGAGAAGGGTAATTCTATACACAGCCCCCCTTTTACTCCACACAACCCCCATATTTAAAAAATTAATAAAAGTATTAATCAATTTACCATAGCACCCCTACAACCCCCAATTCAATGTTATAGCATTCAAATATTCAGAAAAAAAACACGTTAATGCCCAGAAATCTCCAAATACAAAGAAACCACATTAAGTGACTCATGATTCGTGAAAGAAGATAACCTGTTGATTTAATACAAATAAAAAAAAATTCCCAAAAATGAAGACATCAAATACGAATAATAAAGATCAACACACATGAATTCATTAATAATAAGAAAAACACATACATATCCGATAAAAGAAAATTGAATTAATATGAAATTTTGGACTCAACAAGAATGAGATATATAGATTACAACTTTAAAACAAAAAAATTAAAAAATATATTCAAAGATCAAAATAATAGAGAGAAAACAATTGAAATATAAAAATTTAAAAAAAAGAAAAAAAAAGAAAAAAACAAAAATAAAAATAAAAAACAAATCTTCCAAGCCATAACTTTTAAAACCTAATTCGGTGGTTTTCCAAAAACGGTTAACAAGTGATTTTCAATTTGCAAGAACTCCAAAAAAACCAAGTTTGCTTCCGATTCTTGGGGTTGTTACTTTGCGTCAATTTTTGGATTCTATGATTGCTACAAGGACAAAATTGTACTTCAAAATATATATATTTTAATTTTTTAAATATGGGGCTTTGTGGAGTAAAAGGGGGGCTGTGTATAGAATTACCTTATGAGAATTTCTTAAAAGGCTAGTGCACTAAAATGCACAAATCCAAACACTAAGGCTGCGTTTGGTAATTATCTCAAGATGAGGAAATATGATTCATCTCAAGATGACTCATATGAATAGTGTCAAGATGAATCATTCATATCTCCATTTGGTAGCAAAAAATTCAGACTCGGATGATATCATATTGTGTTTGGTACAAATTGTAAAACTCTAGATTAAAATCTAGATTGACCAAATTGCTCTTATTAAATACCCCTACCGATTCCACTTTTTATCGTTGGGAATAAATAGTACCCTTTATTATTTATTATTTATTACTCTGTATTATTATTATTATTATTTTTTTGGTACCAGTAAATTTTATTACCACAAACCCAACAAAACCGTTACAACCCTACTTCATCTCCAACCGCATCCGTATGCTCAGTATACCTAAACTCTATAAAACCTATCAATATACTAGATGTTTAAGCTTCCTATCTTTCTTCTTGCATATGGCCATCATCACCTGACATTGACGCGCTACTATCTCTTCCCTGTTCTTCATGTTCTGCATCCTCCTCCCATTTCTTTCTTTCCATAGATTATAGCTAACAATAGCCAACATACAACGGTACAGTCTCTGCTGCGTGTTATTGTTTGTGCACATGGTCTCCATATACTGTTTCTCTTCCTCCCACCTTCGTGCAGTTCTTTGCATTCCGCATCATGCAACCACCTGCCTCCACACTTCCTTAGAAAATTCACATCCAAAGAACAAATGATCTAAGGTTTCTTCTTCCCTTTCACATAGGCAGCACTTTGGATCAGTTGTTACTCCCATCTTTGCCAAATAGCTACAAGTAGCCAATCTCCCATGAAGTAACAACCATGAAACAAACACACACTTTGGTGGTGCTGCGTTTTGACACACCATCTTCGCCCAGGTTACTCTTTCAGTCTCTCCCAACAGTATATAATACATTTTCTTGATAGTGAAGGCACTACCACTGATCAGCTCCCTTCCTTCCCTTATGTTCTGCACGTATTCTCTTGCTTCTAGCAGTTTCCTCACTACCCAAGAGCAGTGCTGAGGTATCTGCATAGAGAAAATATCTCTCCCTCGAATGTAGTAGCCGTGGATCCATTTGATCCATGTTTGATCTTTCCTCAGATTCACATTCCAAAGCAGTTTGCATATAGCCGCTTTATTCCACACCTTCAGGTTACCAATTCCCATCCCACCTGCCTTCTTTGGCATTGTTACTCTCTCCCATGCAATAAGTGCTCGCTTTGAAGCTGCTGTCCTTCCAGTCCAAGAAATGTTCTGCACGCAGCCTGTAACACTTTGACAATTTTTTGTGGTAATAGAAACACCTGACACCAAAAAAGTTGGATACCAGCAATTACAGACCTAAGAAGCTGGATTCTTCCTGCATAACTGAGCAATCTAGCAGCCCAACCCTCCATTCTACTAAGAATTCTTTGGATCAGAGGCTGATACTGTGTTATACTCAACTTCTTAGCTACTAAAGGTACTCCCAAATACCTAAAAGGTAACTCTCCTTCAGTCATACTTGTCATGTGCAGTATTTCTTGTTTAACTGCTGGCTGTACTCCACCAAAATAGATACTACTTTTCAGCTGGTTGGCTTTAAGACCTGAGGCATTTCCAAATTTTTCCAAAACTCCCATCATCTGTTGAACATAATTCAAATCTCCCTTAGAAAACAACAACAAGTCGTCTGCAAAACAGACATGAGTAATATCAAACTTCTTGCACTTGGGATGGTAGTGGGATTTCTTATTTTGTTTCAACTCCCCCAGACACCTATTAAGATACTCCATGCAAAGCACAAATAAGTATGGAGAAATTGGATCTCCTTGTCTCAAACCTCTCTTAGCTCTGAAAGGGTCTGCTAATTCTCCATTAACCATAACAGTATAAGAGACTGTAGTAAGGCACTGCACTATCCAGTTTGAAAATCTATGTGGTATTCGAATTTCTTCCATGACTTGTATGAGAAAAGGCCACTCAACCGAATCATAAGCCTTTTGAATATCCACCTTTATCATACATCTTGGTGAGATATTCCTCCTACTATATCCTTTTATCAGCTCATTACTTAACAATATATTGTCAAAGATTATTCTCCCCGGCACAAAAGCTGATTGGCTTTGTGATATAACTCCATTCAAGACTCCTTTCAACCGGTTTGCCAATACTTTGGATATTATTTTATAAAGCACCGAACAACATGCTATAGGCCTAAAATTCCTCACCATATCTGCATTTGGACATTTTGGAATCAATGTCAACAAGGCAACATTGATCTCCTGTGGAAGAATACCTGTGGAGAAGAATTTCTGTACTGCTTCTGTCACCTCCTTTCCAATCCATTGCCAGCTTTTCTTGAAGAAATAGACATTAAAACTATCTATTCCGGGTGCCTTTAATGAGCTCATGCTGAAAAGTGCATCTTTTACTTCTGTTTCTGTGCAATCTGCAGCTAAGGTTCTCATCTGCTGAATATTCAGTTTGGCTCCTTTTCTCATCACATTCCTATCCAACATTGGGAGCTCTTCATTTGCAGTACCCATCAATCTTTTATAGAACTCCCTAATTTCCTCCTTGATAGCCTCCTGTCTGTCCTCTCAATTCTCTCCCTTCAACAATAATCAACTTATATATAGCATTGCTATTCTGCCTTTGTTTTACAGCTGCATGGAAAAACTTAGTGTTAGAGTCACCTAAGCTAATCCAATCTATTCTGGCCTTCTGCTGCCAGACACTTTCTTCAATCTTATCCCACTTCTCAATTTGTGCTATCAATTCCTTTTCTCTCAACATCATATCTCTTTGCTGTTGTTGCTTTTGTAGCTCCTGTAACTCCCTCCTCATCTCAGCAATCCTATCTGTTACTCCAGTGAACCATCTAGTGTTTAGTTCTTTTAATGGCCTTTTCAACAACTGACATTTCTTCCACACAATTCTCAGATTGCTATCTCCCTGACTCCTCTTCCACCTTTCTTGTAAAATTTGAGGAAACTTTTCATGATCTGCCAAAGCATTAAAGAATCGAAACAAGCTCTTCTGTGGCACATTTCTATCAAATCTCACTAGCTGAGGGCAATGATCCGACACTCCCTTAACCAATCTCTCCACTACTACACCTGAATATGTATCCAGCCACTTCCCATTAGCAAAACACCTATCAATATTTGAGCAAATCTTATCTCCACCCTCCTGATTATTACTCCAAGTATATTGTGGGCCTATAGCTCTAATTTCTTGCATTTCAACCTCCTCAATGCACCGTTGAAACCCCTCCACATCTTTCTGTTGAACTGGAGTACCATTCAATCTATCTTCAGGTTTTAGAACAACATTGAAATCCCCACCTATCATCATCGCTTCATGGTTGTTACTGCAATGTAGTTTAAGAAACTCCCAGAGCTGCTCTCTTTGCTCATGTGTGTTTAAAGCATAAACACCTACTAAAATTTGAGAAATTCCAGTAGAGACATCCAGTATCTCACAGACTAAAGCCTGTTCATGACCTTGGATCTCCTTAATGATAACTTTCCTTGGATTCCACCTAATCCAAACTCTACCATTTGTTGCAAACTCATAGTTATTAATACTATTCCACCCTCTACTAATCTTCTCTTGTATTTTTTGTGATTTTTCTTTTTTCACTCTCGTTTCCAACAAAATAGCAACATCCACCTTATTCTCGTGCAACACAGCTTTTATTTCTTTCTGTTTAAAGAGCTTGTTGCACCCTCTCACATTCCAAAACAAGAACCTCATGGCACACCTTTGGGGAAAAGGTCCCCGCCCTCAAGAGTATTCTGCAATTCATAAAACACATTATCCATAGGAATATGGAGATGTCCCATTTGAATAGATGCAAGTGCAACATGTCTTGGCCTCTTCCATTCCTCTTCCTTCTCTTCAGACTCCTCCTCCCCTCTATTTCCTTTGCTTTCTCCTTGGGTATCCATTGTTTTTGTGGCAGTTGCTCCAAGATAACTTGCTTCTTCTCTTTACATATATGTCCTAGCTTCTGACATTTAGGACAAAATATGGGCACCCATTCATAATATACCTGTTGTATTATCTCCTCCCCTTCTTTTCCTGTGATCGGGACCTTATAAGTAAGTGGTTTGGTTATATCCACCTCCACCAACAGTCGAGCGTATGATATTCGACTCTGCTGGGTGGTGCATTCATCTGCACATAACGGGGTTCCCAGCACACTGCCGATCCGGCTAAGCGAGTCTCCACTCCAGCAGTGAAGAGGGAGGTTCGGCAGCCGAACCCATAGTGGCACTTCCTTCAGTACCTCATCTTCAATCCTAAAATCAATTCTCCATTCCTTGATTATAACAGGTCGACTAGCAATCATATAAGGCCCCTCAAACAATAATCGTTCCTGCTCTTCTCTAGTTCCACATTTTACGACAAAATAATCTTCGTTGTGATAGAACAGCTCTACTTCCTCCACCTTACACTGAGTCTTTAGATAATTCCTCAAGTATGATATCGTAGGTGACTCTCCAATTACATAAAGTATTACAACATACTTCCATTTTGCAGCTTCAGACTCAATCTCATCTAATTTCAATTGTGCAGTTGGTTTTCCTTGGATTAGAATAGGAGCAACATATGAGAGACTCATACCTTTCCTGCGCAATGGCTGAGGTCCATCTTCAATTTTTGTAGCTTTTTCCTCCTTTTCCTGCTCCTTCTCCTCAAATTCCGATTGTGTATCCATAGATACCTTCATTTCCAGCTCAATCTTCTTCACTAATTCATTTCCAACCGATTCTTCTACACCCTTATTCACCTGCGAAACCCTCTCCTCAGCTGTTCGCGAGCTCTCAGCTTCATGATTCTTCACCAGATCTACCACCTTTGGGGGGGTCGTAGCTAGTATCTTCCGCGGCCGTCCCTTTGGCCTTCCGCCGCCCTTCGCCATGGTTGCGGTGCCGGAGTGCGCACGTTAGCGCAGATCCACTAACATGCGCTGGGAGAGAACTTGGGAGACTTAGAATTAATAACTGTCATTATTAATATTATTATTATTGTTATTGTTATTGTTGAGTTATTATTTTTATTATTCTTGTTATTATAATAATTATTACTATTATTATTATTATTATTATTGAGTTATTATTATTATTAATATTATTATTGTATTATTATAATTATTACTATTATTATTATTATTATTATTATTATTATTATTATTATTATTATTATTATTATTATTATTATTATTATTATTATTATTTGAAATCGTATAAATACATAAGGGTAAAATAGTAAAAAGAGAAAATATTGTGTTACTATTCGAATTAGTTGAAGTCATCCGACCAAAAACGTCGGATGAGTTAACAAGTGAAAACAGTAAAATAGCAGCGGACTTAAACTTCATCTCGGGCCCTCCAGTTTATTTCATTTCGGTACCAAACACTTAAATGAACCAAGATGATTCACCTCATCTTGATTCATCCTACCCACCAAACACACCCTAAGGCTACACACAGAATTTGTGGAAGCCCAAATTTCAATTCATGTACTGCGATAATAGAAAAGTAAAGAAGCATTTGTTAATAGCTGGGCCACTATGCACAACTTGTTATCGTATGGGCCTATTTGCAAACAAATAAACATGGGTTGTGTGTTCAAGCACTGTAATGGTTTTTATTTCTTGGACGAAATTATTAATACCTAGTCAACATTTTTTTTGGCCAATAACGATTACATAAAAAATATAATTATAAAAAAAATAATCAATTATTAAAATAATATTTTCAGTAATACTGCAGATTAACCAAAATTGTGAATCTAGTCAAACTGTTGGAATCGATTGAATTCATAGAAATGAGATGAATTGAAGTAAGGGTTTAGCGAGAAAATGAGCTAAGAACATCAATTATTATTCTATTCATTCAAGTAAAATCCCTCAGCTTACAAGAGTTGTGCTTTTCCCTATTTATACATTGCTGGAAAAAACGTGTTTAGCTACTTGAGTAATCTGAACCACACAATACAACTAAAACTAAACGGCAGAGATGATGCCACATGGACTTCACGCGGATCCCGCTCTAGTTAGCCACTCCAGTTCGATACTCAGCATACACAGTTCTTCACCATTTTGCATGAAAGTGCCCAGTAACCTGCAAAATGTGAAACACTGCTCAATACCCCCCCTCAAGAGGAAGATGTGTAAAAATCCACCATCTTCATCTTGGACAACAAGAAGCGGAATCGAGGCCCAGGCAGAGGTTTGGTGAAGAAATCTGCAATTTGATCAACGGTAGAAACTTGAAGAGGAGATAGAAAACCGTGAAGATAGTGATGCCGAACCAAATGGCAATCAATTTCCAAGTGTTTGGTTCTTTCATGAAAGACATGGTTCTTGGTTATGTGCACAGCCGCTTGATTGTCGCAATAAAGAGGTATAGGCTGAGAAATGGGAAGGTGAAAGTCATGAAACAAATAAGAAAGCCAAAGCATCTCTTTAGTGGTCATGCTGAGAGCCCGATACTCGGCTTCAGCAGAAGATGCAGACACTGTAGTTTGCTTCTTGCATCTCCAAGAGACAAGAGCACCTCCCATGAAAACACAAAACCCAGTAATAGATTTGCGAGAGTCAACACAATTCCCATAATCTGCATCGGAATAGGCCTCCATATGTATAGAACCCCCAGCAGGAAAGTAGAGACCAAGAGAAGGGCAACCTTTCAAATAGCGGAGGACATGAAGGGCAGCATCCCAGTGTGAGGTGCAAGGAGCAGACATAAATTGACTGAGTTGCTGAATAGCAAAACTAATGTCCGGACGAGTGAGATTGAGATAGAGAAGTTGCCCTACTAATTTTCGATATTTCTCGGGTTCAGAGAGGAGGGTACCAGATGTAGTATGTAAGATTAGGCCAGGAGGGAGTGGAGTAGCAACTGATTTACACCCAAGAAGTCCCACAGTGGACAACACATCAAGAATATACTTGCGTTGGTTGAGAGAAATACCTGATGAACTGCGTACAATCTCCATTCCAAGGAAGAATTTTGCTTCACCCAAGTCCTTGATAGTGAATGCTTCATGGAGAAATTGTTTGAGCTCATCAATAAGAGGAAGAGAGGGACTGGCAATCAACACATCATCTACATAGATGATGAGAGCAATATAATAGTCTTGTGATCCTTTATAAAATAGACAAGGTTCAGCTGATGACTGTGTGTAGCCATGAGAAAGGAGGCTCTTACAGAATTCAGAATTCCACTCTCGAGCAGCTTGTTTTAAACCATAAAGGCTCTTGACAAGCTTGCAGACTTGTCCCTTTGTAGCTCCTTTATACCCCTGAGGTGGTGACATGTAGATTTCATCATGCAAAAAACCATGAAGAAAGGCATTATTTACATCTAATTGATGTATGTGCCAATTGAGAGAGGTGGCTACTGCTATTAGAACTCTTACAGAAGTGAGTTTAGCCATAGGAGAGAACACCTCCTCATAATCCACTCCAAACTCCTGATTGTACCCTTTAGCCACAAGCCGAGCTTTAAACCTTTCCACTGTACCATCTGCCTTGAGCTTGAGCTTGTAGATCCATTTACTGCCAATTGGCCTTTTTCCAGATGGTAGATCTGTAAGTACCCAAGTTTTGTTGTGTTCTAAAGCAGCCAGCTCAGCATCCATGGCAGCTGTCCATTCAGGTGATAGACAAGCTTCCTTATAAAATGTAGGTTCTTTAAGGGATTGTAGATTAACTAGGAAAGTAGTGTAGGAGGGAGTGAAACCTGTGGAAACAAGATAAGGGAAGGTTGGTGGTGTGAGCTTGTCTGCTGAAGGCAGAGTTTCTTGTGTGAAGGAAACATGCCCTACATAATCCTCCATCCACTTCGGAGGCTGCCTGTGTCGAGTTCCCCTTCTAAGTGGTGCTACTGATGTAGCAGCTGGCTCAGGAACTGGTAAAGTGACTTGATCTTCCTCATGTTCAGGTAAAGTGGTAGTTGCAGTGGAAGTATCATGCTCTTCATGATTTGCCACTGTGCAAGAAGTAGGAATATGAGGGATATCCATAATATTATCTTGAAAACAAGGAAAAGGTAGTGTGGAAGGTGTAGAATCAAGAGTAGCCCCAGAATAAGGAAATACATCAGTCATGAATTTGACATCTCTGGACACTATAACCTTTTTATTATCCATGTCAAATAACAGATAGCCTTTATGAGAAGCTTCATATCCCAAGAAAAGACATCTAAGAGATCTACTGTCAAACTTACTTCGATGTGAAACAAGATTGACAGCATAAGCCAGGCATCCAAATGGCCGCAGCATGTGGAAGTCTGGTGGCTTCCCAGTGAGAACTTCATATGGTGATTTCCATGCAAGCACCCTGCTAGGTATACGGTTGAGCATCCAGGTAGCTGTAAGAATGGAGTAAGGCCAGAATTTGAGTGGCACTGAGCTTTGAAACATCATAGATCTTGCTGCCTCCAGTAAGGTTCGATGGCGTCTCTCCACAACACCATTTTGTTGTGGTGTATATATACATGTTTTCTGATGGATAATTCCAAATTGAGTGAACAAAGCATGCACCTTGTTGTTGAGGAATTCAGTACCATTATCAGTGCGGAAGAACTTGATTTCTTTCTTGAAATGAGTCCTCACCATGTGAATAAAGGAGGTGATCACTGAACAAACCAAATCTTTTGAACTCAGAAGGTAAGTCCAGATAGTTCTACTATGATCTTCTACAAGAGTCAGCACAAATCTTGTATTACTCACACTTTCTTGGGAGTAGGGTCCCCAAACATCAGCATGGACTAAGTCAAACAAGTTTTCAGACCTCCTTTGTAAGAGAGGAAAAGGATCTCTAGTGTGCTTAGCTCTCATGCATACTTCACACTGTTCGATTGCTCTGACTGCAGCCTCTCTAAATTGCCCAGTAAGCTGGGGCATATGTTTAAGTGTAGATAAAGAAGGGTGTCCCAGAAAAGTATGCCACTGTCCTAGAGTCATTTCTTCTGTTCTGAAAAGATGGGTGAAATGGTTCTCTACTACTGTATCAAGAATGTATAGATTGTGCTGCATCCTCCCAGTTCCTATGAGTTTTCCATCACTGATTCTGTGAAATTCACAGTGTGTTTGATAAAAAACGCATCTGATCCCACTATCTTGTATTAACTGTGCTACTGAGAGTAAATTATGTGTGAAGCCAGGCACATAGAGAACATCACTCAGCACTATATCTTGATTGAGTCTTACTTTTCCTGCCACACTGACTTGCCTAGTAGCTCCATCTGGTAAATGAACAATAACAGCCCTATCCAATCTGTATGTAGTATGTAGCATCTCAGTATCACAGCAAACATGAGTACTAGCCCCTGAGTCTATAATCCATCCACTGCTCTCCATACTAGGCACTACACTGAAAGCATAATGTCCATCAAATTGCTCTCCTTCATTCTTCTTTTCATGCACAAAGTTGATAGCTGTCCTTGGCACACCATTTCCACCATTCTGATTTCCCAGATTACCCACACACCTTGCCACTTCAGCCTGAATCATCCCAGCCATATCCATATGCTGACTATACCCTTCCACTGATTGCTTTCCTTCAAATCTCTCTCCATTTCTCGAGTATGTATCTTCCTCAGATAAATGATCTGATACATAGTTCACCTGTGTCTTTCCTTTACTCTCTCTATATACTTTATACCATTCCGGATACCCATGGAGCTTAAAACACTCATGCTTCTCATGTCCACTTTCTCTACAGTGGCTGCATCTGAGCTTCTTTTTCTCCTCCTTGCTCAACCGCCTCTCTCCCTGGTTTCCCTTGTACTGATTTCCTGAATAAGCACCATTGTATCCACCTTGCTTCTGCATATACATTATCATTTCACCTCTTCCTTCATGCAAGTGCTCATGCACTGATTTTTCATCCTCAACCTGGACTACCATGGAATAAGCTTTGTCCACAGAGGGCAATGGATCCAGTAATAAAATCTGACTGCGTGCATGCTCATAACTTTCATTTAGCCCTAGTAAAAACTGAACTAGGCGCCTATCCTCTTCTCTCTTATCCAAAATCACCCTTGCTTGGCAGGTACATTCGACTGGTGGTAACACCATGTCCATTTCATCCCAAAGCATCGTGAGATTGTTAAAATAATCCATCACAGTCTGATTTCCTTGTGTGTAACTCCTGATTTCTTTCTCCAACTTTGATATCTTAGGACCATTCGATCTATCAAACCTTCTACATAGTGCATCCCATAGCTTTTTGGTTGTAGTGTAATGCGAGAAAGAGTTAACTAGTTCCTTCGACATGGAGTTTAGTATCCAACTAGAGACCATGTAATCCACCCTGATCCATTGTTTGTAATACTTAGAGCTAGATTCTGGTTCCCCAAGAGTTCCATCAAGTAATTCTAGCTTCGACTTAGCACCTAATGCTCGTTTAATGGAACGACTCCAGTTGAGAAAATTTGTACCTGTGAGATGTGTAGCTACAAGCTGCATTCCCGGGTGGTCTGCATTATGAAGATGAAGAATCTCTCGGATCTGCTGTGCCTCTGGATCTAGATCTCCTTCACTTTCTCTGTCATCAGCATATGCTCCATAGTCGTTGTAATCTCTCCTTTGATTCTTTCCGTTTCCGCTTGATGTTCCTCCGTGTTCTTCATCAAGCAAGGATGCCCAGGATTGGACTCGATTTCCTTTCCCCATCTTCAATTAAAGCGAAAAATCTACAACTCTCGATCTAAGCGCAGAAACCCGCTCTTGATACCATGTTGGAATCGATTGAATTCATAGAAATGAGATGAATTGAAGTAAGGGTTTAGAGAGAAAATGAGCTAAGAACATCAATTATTATTCTATTCATTCAAGTAAAATCCCTCAGCTTACAAGAGTTGTGCTTTTCCCTATTTATACATTGCTGGAAAAAACGTGTTTAGCTACTTGAGTAATCTGAACCACACAATACAACTAAAACTAAACGGCAGAGATGATGCCACATGGACTTCACGCGGATCCCGCTCTAGTTAGCCACTCCAGTTCGATACTCAGCATACACAGTTCTTCACCATTTTGCATGAAAGTGCCCAGTAACCTGCAAAATGTGAAACACTGCTCAATACAAACACACAATTCTTTTTTTGTTTTTTTTGGTATAAAAATGAATTATATTGCACCTTCAGGAAAAATTTCCAAATCCTGTACAACTCACACCATACACTCACAAGAAACTCACCACCATAAACCAGTATAGTTGCTAATCTACTGTAGAAACCTTGCTAATTTCCTATCCTTGTGGCAACAGAGACAATCACAAGCTTGCATTGCTTCACAATATCTTCCACCAATCCTGTTTTCCCTTGCATTCTCCTATTATTCCGTTCTTTCTATATATAATAGACCAAAATTGAGATAACACATTTGTATAGTTTCTGAGTACCTCCCTTTGTTGTGCATTGAGTGAACAGATAAGGCAGCTCCTCACCCCAAGCTCTTGGCTGTCGTTTGATACCACACTAGCTAGTCACTGCACTCCAAATGTCTCTCACTAGGCTACAAGCAAAGAATAGATGATCAATTCCTTTTCCCGGTTACAAAAGCAACAAGTATAATTAACTGTGAGACCAATTCTCTGCAAACACTGACAAGTGGGCAACCTCCCATGCATTAACAACCATGTAGTAAATAGGTATTTAGCTGGGGCAGTATTTTGGAGCATCATCTTAGCCCATGGAACCGGCTGGATAGATCCATGTAGTTCAATATATAACTTCCTCACAGAACATTCGGTACCTTGAATCCATCCTCTTCCATTTGCTAAAGCTTGCAAATGCTCCATTGCACCAATGATTTTCCTAACAACCCAAGAGCTTTGTCTCGGTATAGGCATCTCAAAAACATCTTTCCTCTTTATGTAGTATTCATGCACCTTGTATCCTTTTCTCTGCTCAAACTCCATAATAATTTGCAAATGGCAGCTCTATTCCAAAGTTTGAGGTTGATGACACTCAAGCCTCCAGCTGGGGCAGGTAGCATCACTTTCTCCCAGGCAGCTAAAGCTCTCCTAGATAATTCAGCTTTACATGTCCAGGGAAATGTTCTACAAACAGCTTGTATAATTTTTAGCACTTTTTGAGGCAATATAAACACTTGACTCCAATAGGTTTGGATTCCAAAGATGACAGCCTTGATAAGTTGAACTCTACCAGCATATGACAACAACTTTGTAGCCCAACTACTGATTTTATGGAGGATCTTCTGGATTAGTGGCTGGTACTGCACAATACTCAACTTCTGGGAAGACCATAGGTACACCTAAATATTTAAAGGGAAGCTGACCTTTAGCCATCCCAGAGATCCTTAGTATATCTTGCTTGATCTAATTAGACTAGGAGTGAAAACGGATCGGATACGGACGGATAATGCTCATACCGTATCCTAAACCATATTTTTTTCTCGGATTTGGAGTCGGATATGGAAAGGCTGGATTCGGATACGAATTCAGAATATTCGGGACACGAATACAGGACAGATATCGGACGAATCCGGGCCGGATTCGAATAAATAGAATTGGATAATATATTTCATACGAAAATCATCTGAATGTGATTGAAACACATGAAAAAAAAAAACAAAAAAAAAAACTACTTATGCAAATTTCATACTATCATACAATAATTACTACTTTTCTTATGTCACCAATACATAAAATCTCACTACTATGTGTTAATAAATCACCACAACTATTCAATTCAATTGATTGAAGAAACAAAAACAAACACAGAAAACCACTTTTCCATTTCTTTTCCAACCTCTATTTATGGGCTTGTTTCATTTGTAGCTGAAAAGAAATTTCAAGATATCAGCTCTCTCTCTCTCTCTCCAGAAAGTACTGATAAAACTGAAGAATGCGTTGAAGATTGAAGCTTTGCATTGAATAAAAAGAATAGAGTAAAACCTGAAGAAAATGACAGAGAAAGAAAGAAAACACACACACACAGGCACAAAAAGTAGAAGAAAGAAATGCAAAATGCGAGTGGAGTGAAGGTGTTGAGCATGGATAGAGAAGAAAAAACTGAAATAAAAGATAAACTATAGTCGTTGGATTACAAATTCCCGCAAATCAAGTTTTGGTTTAATTCAAACAAATTCCTCAAATCAACAACCAGAAGAATGTCGAACAAATCGAAGCAAAATCGTACAGATTCCAACTAATTTAAAATACCCAAATTTATTGCTAACATAATTTCTGAATGCTTGTGCTAGGTTTGGGAAAAAGATTCGGAGGCTGTGAGTTGGCGGCGTCGGGCACCTCATTGACGGCAAGGTCGATCGGCGATGGTAGGTCTTCCATTTGCGGCGGCCAGTGGAAGAAGGGAAGAAAACGCGAAATACAGAAGAAGAAGAAGAAGAAGAAGGAGGAAGGTGAGGTGCGGCGGCTGAATCTCGTGAAATTGAAATATTGAATAAGTTTTTCCTTTTCTTAATAGTTAATATTCACTTTTCTTTAACATAAATATTAAATACTAATTATATTATATATATATATATATATATATATAAAATATAAAATAAAATATATTAAAATATCCGGATATCCGGATTTATTATCCGGATAATATCCGATAAAATATGATAAAATTCGGATACGGTCAGATACTATGTAATCCGAATCCGATTCGGTATCCGAACTCAACTATCAGTATCCAAATCTGTATCCGACCGGATACTAATTTTTTGTACCGAATTCGATACCGACCGAATACGGTTCCGGATCGGTCGGGAAATATCCGATCCGTTTTCACCCCTACATTAGACACCCCTCCAAAATATATACAACTTTTCAATTGGTTGGCTTTGAGACCAGATGCAGCTGCAAATTTATCTAGCACATGCATCAAAGCTCTAACTGAAGAAACATCTCCTCTAGCAAAAAGCAGTAAGTCATCAGCAAAACAAACATTCACCAGTCCCAGCCTCTTACATCTAGGGTGGAAACGGAATTCCCTATTCAGTTTCAACTCAACCAAGCATCTATGGAGATATTCCATGCATATCACAAATAAGTTGGGCGATATAGGATCACCTTGTCTGATCCCTTTCTTAGCCTGAAAAAGCTCAGTTACTGTACCATTTACATTAACACAATATGAAACTGTAGTTTGACAACTCATAACACATTGAATGTATCTATAAGGGAAACCAAGCTCAACCAACATCTGCTGTATAAATGGCCACTCAACCGAGTCATAGGCCTTCTGGATGTCTACTTTTACCATGCACTTGGGAGATAGGTGTTTTCTGTTATAACCTTTAAGAAGTTCATGGCTGAGGATGATATTATCGAAGATCAATCTGTCTTGGACAATGGCAGCTTGATTATCACTAATGAGTGTTTCTAATACCATTTTCATCCTATTTGCAAGTATCTTGGATATGATTTTGTAGAGAACTGTGCAACATGCAATAGTACGAAAATCCTTAACAGCACAAGCATTATCACATTTTGGAATTAAGGTGAGAAGAGTCACATTTACCTCAGGGGGTAATTTCCCAGTTTGAAAAAACTGTTGTACTCACTTCCACTCCAATAATGTGCCAGCACTTCTTGAAAAAGTAGACATTATACCCATCTATGCCTGGTGCTTTATTTGAATCCATGCCAAAGAGGGTTGATTTCACTTCCTGGTCAGAGCAATCAACATTCAAGATCATTTGTTGAGTTATATTCAGTGTAGAGCCTTTAGCAACCACCATTCTATCAACCATAGTAAGTTCCTTTGCAGCAGAACCCATAAGCTTTTTATAAAACTCCATGATCTCCTGTCTAATCCTATCCTGTCCAACACAAACAGATCCATCAGACTTGATAAGTGTATGAATGACATTAATGTTCTTTCTCACTTTGGTATAAGCATGGAAGAACTTAGCATTTGAGTCACCCAATTTCAACCAATCAATCTTGACTTTTTGTTGCCAGATCTTCTCCTCTATGGAACTCCACTTTTCTAGATCAGCTAAAAACCTTTTCTCTTCCTTTACTAACTCGTTTGTACAGCCAATTTGCAAAGCTTGTTGAGTTCTTTGCAATTCCTGCCTAATAGCAGCCACCCTATCAGAGGTTTTGACAAACCACTGAGTATTTAGGGACTTAAGATGACCTTAGTTTTTGGCAATTAACCCAGACTTCCTTAAGCAGGTCAGTACCTCTAGTAGGCCTCGAATTAGTACTCACAATATGCTAAAACTGATCATGCTCAGCAATCACATTATAAAATTTAAATAAACTTTTTCTAGGCTCAGTAATGTCAAACCTCAACACTTGAGGGCAATGGTCAGAGATCCCTTGTGATTTTAGCCCTTATAAAAAGAAAATTGATTCTTAAACCCCTTTCACGCTCATGTCACATCGAGGTATTGCCGAAGAAAAAACAGCAAAATCCGATCAGAAACAAATCCACTATCTGTTTTACGTCATACTCCTTTTCTTTGGTATACCTTATCAATATACCAATACCCGGCGAAGCACACCAAAACAAAAAGGGGGGTGGTGGTCTTCTTTTTCTGTATTCAATCAAGAGAAAACCCCACCCAGATCTAATAAACGGAATATACCAACACTAAGATATTCAAAATCCTGAGAGAAGAGAACCAACGACCTCTTCCCCAAGGCAATGAGTCCACTCGTTGGAAGCAGATGTCCTTCGATATGTCTGCACTCGCATTCAAGCATTGATGAGCCCCTCCTAAATCTTGAAATGGATCCTCCCGAAATCATGTCCTAAACCGGCATTTAGAGGATTCTTATCTACCATTAGGGTTCCCCTAAAACGGAATCCCTGATCTTTCTGCCAAGGATGCCTTGGGCGCCACCGATCTCCGAAAACCTAGGCTCTACCGGCCTCTCGCCTTTCGGCTCCTCGTGTTTATGCTAAATTGGGCTCTTCAATGAGCGGTGAACCGGGCGAACTAGCTATTCTGCATTGCTGCATTCAATCTTTCTTTCCTAAATCCCTCAATCAGAACGT